>SJYX01003330.1:169210-204758 GCA_006410675.1 Oreotragus oreotragus | reverse complement strand
AACTCCAGTACTTTGGCCAGTTGATGCCAAGAGCTGATTCATTGGAAAAGACCCTGATGCTGGGAAAGACTGAGGGCAGGAGGAGAAGGGGACAACAGAGGATGAGATGGTTGGATGGCATCACTGACTTGATGGACATGGGTTTGGGTGGACTCTGGGAGTTGGTTATGGACAGGGAGGCCTGGTGTGCTGCGATTCATGGGGTCACAAAGAGTCAGACACGACTGAGCAAGTGAACTGAACTGAACTGAACATGCTGGGTAGTCTTCCAGAATGTTTTGACAATGGCATTTAACAATAGTCATCTAAGATGAGGAAACTGGCTTCTTTCAGTGTTCATTATTAATTTAATTGACACTTTCAGGCTGATCACATTTTCTGTCACTTACTTGAAATGTTCATCTTCACTGTCATCTGGCCAGCAGTTAACTTCTTTCTCCCATTGACTATGCAGGAAAAACTTAAGTGTATTCTTTCCAACCATGTTTGTGATTGGTTGTGACCTTGACAACTTTGTGAAGAGATCCATGGAGAAATTTGAAGACTGTTTTGTGAGCAGTCTCTCTTCCCTGCAGAGTTTTCTCCTAGCAGACAGGTTTTAGGAAATGTATGTACTGAAGCATTGTGGATTTCAATCAATGAAGACAGATGGATGCCATTAGGAAGTGAGCTGCTGTAGCTGCACATTATCTAATGTGTGGTTAGCTTGCCTTTATTGAAATAAATCCAGCCAAATAGATCTGACTATAATTTAGGGACCCACAGATCCTCTGAGCTCATCTAGCTCAGCTCCCATATATAACAGGTGAGCAAAGATAGCTCCTAGGGGACACTGCTCATGTGTCCAAGGTCTTGCTGGAGTCCTGATATCCTGAAGCCCATTTCCTTTAAGACTTTCTCCCCATAAGGGGAGAAATTCCTGTGTACAAATCCAGGCTCAGTTACTACCTGACCAAGTCACTTCTTTATGCTTCAGTTTATCATTAATAATATGGAGACAGTAATAATATAGAAGGCATTTCACTCTTGTGAGGAGCAAAATGAGTTACCATGCATCTGACAAAGAGTAAATATCACAAAAATTGTGGATATTTCAGTGCTTGTGATTAACATCCAGTATTGGAAGAAGAAGCGAACTGCATTATGTTTCTATTAAGGGTGAATTTGTCCCCAGGGGACACATGGCTGTGTATGGAGAACATCTTGGATTGTCACAGCTCCAGAATAAAGAGTGCTTATAGTAACCCACTTCAATATTCTTGCCTGGAGAATTCCACGGACAGAGAAGCCTGGTGGGCTACAGTCCATGGGTGTGGCAAAGAGTTGGATACGACTGAGTAACACTCACACACTGGCATCTAATATGCAGAAGTCAAGGATGCTGCTGAACATCTAGTGAGCAGATCAGCAAAGAATTAGCTAGCAAAAAATGTCCATAATGCTGAGGTTCAGAAGCCCTGCTCTAAAACTGAAGATATAACATTTGAATCTGGAATATGAATTAAAATGGAGCTTAAAAATGATGGTGCCTAAATGATACTTTTATAATTGAGAGAAGATTTCCTAGTTTCAGTCACATGTCTTTGCATACTGTGTTGTCCCTATTGTTGAAGGACCAAATGTATGATGTACTTCATTGCCATTGTACATTCGTTGCCAATGCCCTTCATTCTGCTCCAGCAACTGGTCTTTATGACTTCAGCAATGTGAAACCATCCCAGTTATTTTAAAGACAGACGTGTTTAAAATGTATACAAGAATGTATACATTTCACACTTTTCTTATTGTTTAGTCCCTGGGATTATGTAGTATTGCTGCTCATTGTTTTTTTTTTTTTTAATATAAATTTATTTTAATTGGAGACTAATTACTTTACAATATTGTATTGGTTTTGCCATACATTGACATGAATCCGCCATGGGTGTACATGTGTTCCCCATCCTGAACCCCCCTCCCACCTCCCTCCCCATCCCATCCCTCTGGGTCATCCCAGTGCACCAGCCCCGAGTATCCTGTATCCTGCATCATTGTTTTGATTTTCATCTTGAGTCGGAAATCTTATGGTCAGAAGTCTTTATAGCCGGTAATGTGCTCTCCCATCCGTTTAAATTTATTTCAACAGTGTTTTTGAAGTGTTCTTTCTGCCCTATTATTGTTTTTCTTCTGATATTATTTTGATGCAAGGGAATGTAAAGGTAATGGTTGTGACCTTGATGTAATCTGCAAGTATTTTTCTGTTACATATAAAAATCAAACATCTCAAAAAATTAGATGTAATATACATTTGGAGCATTTAGACGGTTCTAGCCTTCTGGTAATCAAATGGCTGTTTTCTACATGTGCCTGTGTTTATAGAGTTATAAGATATCCCTTTAAAATTGTGAATGAACAGGAAGATACAGTGGCTGATAAGTCTAACAAGCAGAAATAACAGTTCAAACTACACTGTTGTTACATGTCACTCTGAACAGTATTACTATATAAGGACCTCTTTAAATATAAATTTTAGCATAAATTATCTACCAACCAGAGTACTTTCATAGGTGTTGTACTCTGTTAAGAAAAGACTACACATATATATAGGCATGTGCTATCTCTCTCCCTCCCTCTCTCTCTCTCCTCTCTCTCTCATATATACATATATGTGTGTGTGTGTGTTTAGGGAGAGGGAGAGAGGGAATATATCTAACTGAATTAGATTTTAAATAAAATGTGTATCTCTAGATTTTTCCCTCCCTTTCTCTTTTCTATTAGTCAGCTATTTCTAGAGTAATGCTGTGTAACAAACCATCCCAGAAATCATAAGCTTGCAACAGCAAGTCTTTGTCTTGAAACTTACAGGTCTGCAGGTGACACTGGTTCAAAAAATTAAGACCAGATTCAACTGGGAGACTCGGTCAGCAGGCTTTGTCAGTTCTGCTCGGTATTTATGTATCCTAGTGTGCAGTTTCAAGGGGCTTAGTTTTGTCATAGTGGGTCACAGAGCATGGAGGCATGCCAAACCTCAAATATGTTTAAGGCCTCTTGTCACATCATATTCACTAGAGTTCTGTTGTCTAAAGCATGACATGTGGCCAAGTCCAACATTAAGAAACTAAAAATATATTTTTTCCCATAGTGACAAAAGAAGGGGGATTGGAGTAGATATTTGCTTGAAAATATTTCCAACTATTACACCTTCACCTTATTTCAGGTAAGGGATTATATTCTCTGCCTCCTCCTGTCTCCAGAATTGAGGCCAATTATTAGAAACTCAAACCCAGATGTGCAGAGCACTGTTCAGCCAGACGTTCTATGGCATGTCTATGATTTCCCACACTTAATTATATGCTAATGTATGCACGGATATGGTTAATTTGTTTTAGACAATAATTTAATTACAGACTCAAACATTGCACAGCATAAACAACTTAACAGGGAAGGAAGACATAAGAATAGCTCAGAACTTCAGATTTGGTACCAGAGTGTAATTATGAAATGACATACCAATTAGGAGATGCAAATAACTTGAGGAAAGCAAACATTTTAGATGTTTCATGTCTTCTTTTAGAGAACATACATTAGCAAATCGGAGAGGAAAAAGAATATGCTCAATATTTGGGGTCATGGCAAGCCTGCTTCTCTATTTCTCTCTCTTCTGCTCTATTGAATTCTTTCTCTGTCTCTTGCTCTCACTCTCTCTGCCTTACTTCTTTAGCATTATATAGACCAGGGTTTGGAGAAGGCAATGGCACCCCACTCCAGTAGTCTTGCCTGGAAAATTCTACGGAAGGAGGAGCCTGGTAGGCTGCAGTCCATGGGGTTGCTAAGAGTCGGGCACGACTGAGCAACTTCACTTTCACTTTTCGCTTTCATGCATTGGAGAAGGAAACGGCAACCCACTCCAATGTTCTTGCCTGGAGAATCCCAGGGACAGAGGAGCCTAGTGGGCTGCTGTCTATGGGTTCGCACAGAGTCGGACACGACTGAAGCGACTTAGCAGCAGCAGCAGCAGACTAGGGTTTAAGCTGGGGAAAATTCTCAACTCTGACTCCTCTTGACTTGGACTGCACATGCAAAATGAAATCATGTCACCACAATAAAATGTGGTAGGCAGAATTCTAAGAATGGCCTTCAGTGATCCTTCATCCTGTGTAATCCTCTCCTCTTTGACTGTTGATAGAATCTTTTAATATTTTGAAATATCCTTCCAGCAATTATTACATATCAAAGTTGACCTTAAGGTTAAGCGATTATCTGTGTGAACCTAAGCTAATCACATGATCCTTCAACTGGAGGTAGAAGAACAAGGCAGCGAGATTTGAAGCATGAAAAGGATTCAGTCTACTATTAACAGTTTGAAGACAGAGGTAGTCATATGAGAAGGAAGGCAGAACATCCTGGGAGAAAAGGGCAGCCTGAGGGGACAAGGGCAACAAGCAGAGTCGAGCACTCAGACTGACAGCCATAAGGAATTGAATTCTTCCAACAACCTGAATGAAGTTGGATGTGGATTCATCTCCAGAATTTCCAGCCCAGTCAGCTGACACTTGAGTTCCAGCCTTCTGAAACCCACTGCAAGGAATTCAGTCAAGTAGAGTCTTAGTCACTGGGCCAACCAGGGAAGTCTCTGGATATATATTTTTTATACCTCAGGTATCTGTGACCTCAAGTTACAGATTTGAAAAGTTTTATAAAGAGAAGTCCATCCATCCTCTATCCATATACTGTCAGAGTTGGGGACTGCCTGAGATATTCATGGGCCACCTTAAAAAAAAATCATGATACCAAGTGAGTTCTCATTTTAGGTAATAATCACATCTGTGGAAGCCATTCCTCCCCAAGGACAGCCATCCATAACTTGACTGTACATAAAAAGGGATTATGAATCACATACATAAATCTGAACTTTCCATTTCCTGGATTCTAAAAATGCCCTCAGCTCCTAAGTTTGAGAGACATGAGAGAAAGTGTGACATAGAAAATTTAGGGAGGATTTTTTTTTTTTTTTTTTTAAGGAAGTAAGACAGTGTCACCGTGTTCCAAGTCAGCTAAGAATGTGACTATCAGGTGACTTAAATTTTGGATGCTTTCACATCCACACATCTGTAAATGACCACATGGCAATCACAAGTATCAATTTGGGGACTGATAGGTAAATTTTAGCAAGCAGTCTCATTTACAAATACAGAAACTATGAATCATGAGAATCAATAATATAACTTAATTGCATTTATGTATTCACTTAATCATTCACTCAACTACTCAGTGAGTATTTATTGGGCTCCTCCCATGTATTGGAAATTTGTTCAGGTCCTAGGACTCAGCAGTTCAGAAAGAATCATTATTCTTGCTTCCATAAAGTGGACAATTTAATACAGATTAGAAACAGCATTAATTAAAATCCTTTCCTGTTCCATTGACAAAGAACATTTTGAATCCAAGTGCAAATAATTTTGTAGTTGGAAGCTTTGTGGTTCTAGAATGTAAACATATTTTTTGATAACTTTGAGGAAAATGATCACTTTAAGCTAAGCTTGCCCCTGGGGGTAGAGTTATCCAATGTTCTTTAGTATCAACTGATTTTACCTTAGATCAGTGTTACTCAAATCTGTCTTTTTCCATCAGATGCTAATTAATGTTAAGGCAAATAAATAAAACAGAATCTTTGGCTAAATTACTATTGGAAGCTCTGAGTTTGTTTCCTTTAATTCGGGGCTTTTCAAAGGCTTTATTCTGCTAAAGAATGTTGTGAATTTCTGATAGAATGATAGAGAATGCAGTTTCTAAGATTTATTTGACCACAGTGATTTTTTGTTGAGGAGGAATCAGATGTGCACAACTAGCTCCTTAAGCCATTGAGAACTAGGTTTCCAAGAGCACTCTGAGGTAGGCAGACCTGAGGTGGTCACCCAGTTACTGTCCAGGTACCTCTCTTGCACCCTCCAACCCCACTACCTTCAGGGTCTCCAAGTTTACTTTTGTCTGTGTCCCAAGCTTCTCCTGAAGGTCAGTGCTTTGTTTACATTCTATTTATATCAGAAGGGCCTTAATTTCTATGGGGAACTTCTGGTGGATGCTACAACTTCTTTGCATAACTTTAGACTTCTGATGATCCCTAATGGAGAGCAACCACTCTCTTGCACATACTCACCTGATGTGAGTCTTCATGTTGAATTACAGTTTTAGCTGTTGCTCATTGTTGGGAACGTGCTGCTCAAATGCTGTGTACCTGTGAGATTGTCTATTTTTGTTATTAAGGGTCATCATGTGGCAGTGTGATTTTTAACTATAAAATGGAAAACTTCTTATCTCATTTGGCCATGTGCTTGTTCTATAAAAGCTAAAAAAATATTTCCTCTCATGATAACATATGCCCTAGGATTCGTGCAAAAATATATTTGGGAAGGCCATGTGGTTTGGTGGAAAGAGCATTTAGATTTTCAAATAGGAAAACCTGATTACAGTTAAAGCCAGATATCTCTATCCTTATGATAGTGTACAGCTGTACACAAATTATTAAAATTTGTGAGCCTTGATTTTATCATATATAAATTGCAAAATGCCAATAGGATTCTTTAAAAGTGTGTCTAGGGCAGCATTTGAAACAGAGTAGGTTCTCACTGAATGTTAGATCAGTTCAGCCATTAATATTTCAGTGGTCTTTCCATTTTTTATAGTCTTTTATAAATCTATAAACAAAGTCACAGTTAAAAAGATTTCTTAATTTTTGACACCAAGGAAACCAATGTTAGGAATTTGAAGAAACATTGAAATTCACTCATTATTTTTGATTCCCTTCCATTTTTATCATCTCTCCTTTCTTTCTCCCCCCCTTCCTTCCTTTCTCCTTTTCCCCTTTCCCTCCCTGTCTCTCTCACTTAACTCCCTTTGTTTCTCTAAATGGAGCATTATCTGCTGATTCCTTTAATTTAGGAAGAACTACATTTTATAAAGATCACCTTATAAAAGATGGTCCTCAAGTTTGACAAAAGACACTTTATCTGATGTGATGGGAGAGCTGAAATAGGAAAGGCTGGGAGGTCCAATGCATTTGCAGGAGTCCAGTTACTCTTCATGCACTGCATGGATTGTAAAGCTATTTGTTTTGCAGTGAACGTCATAGTTTTATAATAATGTTTTTGTGCTTTGGGTCCTGCCATGCTCACAGGCACACACCTATGTGTAGAAGCTTGAGGTGTGCTAGGACCTAGCTCAGGTGTGCTGGGACCCAAGGCTTGATAACTGCTGCTGCTGCTAAGTCACTTCAATCGTGTCCGACTCTGTGAGACCCCATAGATGGCAGCCCACCAGGCTCCCCCATCCCTGGGATTCTCCAGGCAAGAATACTGGAGTGGGTCGCCATTTCCTTGGGTGCCATTGCCTTCCCCGAGGCTTGATAAAGCTAACATGTAATATGTGTTCCCTGTGGAGTGTGTATTATACATTGTGCCATTTTATTATATTGCAGGGAAAACATAAGCACAAGTTAAAACATATTGGAGAGAGGAGAAAATACCAGGAACTCTACTGTGTAAGCAGCAGTTTGTGAGCTGAAGAATCAGGAAGAGGAAGAGAAATAACGGTCTTTGGCTCTTTAGAAGTGATAGGCTAGAGCTAAAAGGAAGAGAAACTCATTTGCTTTCTTCTTCTATACCTACAGGCACAGATATGGGCTCCATGAGTCAGGCTCATTTTTCCACTGGTCCATACTCTCAACTGGAGAAGGAAATGGTAACCCACTCCAGTATTCTTGCCTGGGAAATCCCACAGACAGAGGAACCTGGTTGGCTACAGTCCATAGAGTCGCAAAGAGTTGAGTACGACTTAGCGACTGCAACAGTACTTTCAACACTGAGCATTGTGGCTTGCACATCATAGGTGGATATTTATGGATGACATATTCACTTCCTAGGGCTGTTGTAAAACAAATACTGTAAACTGGGTGGCTTAAAACGACAGAAATATATTGTCTCACAATTCTGGAAGCTAGAAATCCCACAGTCATACTGCCTTTGAAGGCTCTAGGAAGGAATGTTTCCTTGCCACTTCCAGCTTCTGGTGATGGAGGGCAATCCTTGTCATTCTTTGACTTATAAATGCAACACTTCAGTATTTGCCTCTGGCTTCTCCCGACCTTCTTTTCTTTGTTTCTTTCCTTCTGTGTCCAGATTTCTCTCTTCCTATAAGGACTCCAGACTTAACTAGATTTAGAGCCCACTTGGCACCCCACCCCAGTACTCTTGCCTGGAAAATCCAATGGACGGAGTAGCCTGGTGGGCTGCAGTCCATGGGGTCGCTAACAGTCGGACAGACTGAGCGACTTCACTTTCACTTTTCTCTTTCATGCATTGGAGAAGGAAATGGCAACCCACTCTAGTATTCTTGCCTGGAGAATCCCAGGGATGGGGGAGCCTGGTGGGCTGCCGTCTATGGGGTCACACAGAGTCGGACAAGACTGAAGTGACTTAGTAGCAGCAGCAGCAGCAGTAACCCAGAATGAGCTCATTCTATGTTGATTACAACATCTATAAAGACCCTACTTCCAAATAAATTCATATTAACTCTTTCTTAGGCAGATGTGAAATTTTTAGGCAACACTATTCAACCCAGTACAGATGGTGATTTGTTTGTTTCTGTACTGTGCCAAGAGCTGTATCTAACACACAAAAGTTGATAAATTTCTGTTCTTTAGAATATGGGGCTTCCTGATGGCTCAGACAGTAAAGAATCTGCCTGCAACGTGGGAGACCCAGGTTCGATCCCCGGTCAGGAAGGAAATAGCAACCCACTCCAGTATTCTTTCCTGGAGGATCCCATGGCAATTCATGTTTAAAATTTTCCTGCTGTTCTTTTTGTATCATGGACTTCAGCACATAAGCAATATTCAGTGATGTGTAGTACTGTTCATAAGCTGCTATTAGATACCACATTAAAAGCAACGTTTAACAGTGAACTTTGAGGTCCAAAATACAAATTTGGAAATGCCAATAAATGCTTTGAGTAGTGTTTACAATGGCTAGAACCTTGATATACCGTAGAGTTTGGGGAATAAAAGGTAATCTGGAATATTTTTTCCAATTTAATCCTCAATGAGTGGTACCCAGAGTAGACCCTGATTCTTCACTAAATGGATATGGAGTGTGACCATGAGGAAATGAGGCTCTTGTGTGACTTTATAGAAATTTCTCTCTCAATACTATATGGCCTCAGTGTAATTTCATAGTCGTTCTCTTTAAGTGGTACATATTTGAGGGGAAGGAATACAAGTACATGGTGCAGCAGAAGAAAATATAGGTGGGTGTAATAGGGCTTCAAATCCAGTGTTGAGTGTTCTTAACTTTGAATAAATAGCCTGTTTTTGTTGTATTTGCTTTATTTTTATTATAAACACAGAAGTATCCTCTCCTTGGAGTGCTGTGCAGATTAAATGAGGTAATAACTTAGCAGGTTCATAGACAACATTCCTTTCTTTTACCTCTTGGTTATTGTTGTCATTTATTGAGATGAAACATAAACTACACAAGAAAGCAGGACTAACAAATGCAGCTATACATCAGAATCTGTATAGCATGTTAACTTGTAACATTGCTTAACTTGCAAAATCTCAAATGTTCAACCTTAGCAGAACATCAGCTGGGCCCACGGGTGTTAGCATTTATGCTCTGTCAGCCCTGTTTTCTCTTATTGACTTCCTGGAAATAAATGAAGCATGCTGGAGCCAGTGGAATGTCCCCACCTGAGCCTTCCTTGCTCTCATGGTGCCTAATTGCATGAGTTTGTAAGGGTGAGCTGCCAGGAGCCTCCATCAGACAGATTAAGGAAAGCCCATGGCACAATCATTGGACCTAATAACTATTCCAGTGGATTGGAATGCATAGAGGCTAAGAGGCAATGAGGGAGAGTATTTGGAGACTTTGGCATACTAGTTTCCAAGAGCCAAGGTTTTAGGAGTAAGGTAGGATCCAAAAGCAGATGTTTAAAAAGCACCCCAGGGATTGCTGACTTAGACAGTACCTAGGCTTATCTTTGGAAAACTCTAGAATAGAAGCTAGAGTAACATATAGCAGAGAATGAGGAACCCAAAGATTAAACTCTGTCCCCCAAAGCAATACATAAAGTATTGAATGCATTTTCTTTCTCCAGTCAATTTATATAGAAGTACAGTTTTTAAACATAGAGTTAATGAAACGAGAGGGATTTTCAAATCTCTGCAGAAATTAAGCAGACTATTTAAAAAAATAGAGTCTAGAATTCCTTCAAATAAAATGACACCGACACTCTATTTGTTCTAGCTACCTGTGGTCATGCTGCTTTACAAAAAGGAGGGATCAGCAAAAATCACAGAAAAGTGTGATCTGTATAAGATCTAGCCGTGATGGTTTAGCAGGTTCAAAAGAAAAGAGAACGTTAACAATATAGACTCTGGGTCTTAGTTGGAAATATTTCCAGAATAGTGAAACTTGCCTTTCTAGTTTTCACAGCTCACTGGAAATATATCTTGAAAATGACTTCTTTTCCTCTCACAATGAAGTTCCCAAGAATGAAATCTTCTAAGTAGACTTGTCTAGGAATAGGAACAACCATGTGACTGAATTCTTATATTAGAAGCCAGAAGTATTCAAAAATATCCAGATTATTTTATAATGTTTTCCATTTCACAGATGGAAATATGTTATAAGTTACTAAGTAAGGTTTTGGTTTTATGAACCTACGTATTGAATGAACCATGGTCAGCCTGAGGGCTCCTTGAGAGAAAAACTTAATCATTTTCACCTTTGTAGCAATAACGGCTTCTTTCTTAGAATGTAACTTGGAATAAGTAATCAATACATTGAAATGGAATGGACTGGAATAGAGTGGTGTGGAATATAAAGGAACAGAATGGAATGGTATAGAAAAGGATGGACTGGATGGAATATAGAATGGTATGGAAGGGAGTAAGCCGAATGCATAGCATTGGAAGCACTTGAGTTTTGACTAGGATCAGCTCTGGATGAATTGATGGCACTGTGTCCCGGGGACATGAAGATAAGGACCTGACTCTACTCAGGGATACTTCTCTCAGCTCTGTCCTCATTTGGGACCCTGCCTGCAGTGGAGCACCACACTTGCTGACCCTGAGCTCTCTCTGATATTTCAGCTGGGAAGAAGCTCAGTTGGCCCCCTAGCTCTTCTGGTCTGTGCTCTGCTAAGAAATGTGCTGTGGGATGACACTCCCAACAGGCAGGCATTCAGCAGTCACTTTAACTACTGGGACACTATACAGCCCTGTATGAGCTGAAAGTACACAGGGGAGTTGCAGAGTTGCAGTTATCACTGTCACCATCTATACCTGTTGACATTATTCCCTGAAAAGGCACCGTTGTGTAGTTGTGAGGAGTATAGACTCAACATCAACAGGTGTTGCTTGCTTCTATTTTTGACCGTGCTGGACCTTCGCTGCTGTGCACAGGCTTTGCCCAGCTGCAGCAAGTGGGGCTGACTCTATTTGTGGCTGCTCGGTGCCGTGGCTTCTCTCGCTTCTAGAGCTCATGGGCTTCAGTAGCTGTGGCTCACAGGCTCAGTGCCCCGTGGCGCATGGGGTCTTCCTGGAACAGGGATCAAACTGGTGCTCCCAGCATTGCAAGGCAGATTCTTAACCACTGTACCACCAGGGAAGCCCCAGAATAGCTCATTTTTAATACAGGCTCTCACACCATAGCTGTGATCTGAGGTAAGTCATTAAAGTTCATTGAACCTTTATTTCCTCACCTGTAAAATGGTTATAACAGCTCTCTCCATCAAAATGCTGTTGCAAAGCCCTTAGCAAAATCCCTTTTCCTACTAAATTCTCTGTTAATAATTATTTAAAGGTAAAATGTTGCTGATGTGATTCCAATGTCCTTTAGTGTTTCTAAAGACAACATAGAACTCTTTAAACTACAAAATGACGAGGAATCTGTCTTCACAGAAATGCAGCTAGAATGAGATGGTAGGATGGCATCACTGGCTCAATGGACATAAGTTTGAGAAAACTCCAGGAGATAGTGAAGGACAGGGAGGCCTGGTGTGCTACAGCCTATGGGGTCGCAAAGAGTGGACAAGACACAGTGACTGAACACAACATTGTATACATGATTACTGTAAACATAGGGCTTTACATGCATTTAGTCATTAATTTTCATAGATTCTATCTAGTAGGTATCATTCCCATGTTATAGATAAAGCAGCTGAGGCACAGAGATAGTAAATAACTTATATAGAGTCAAATACTTAGTGTGTGGCCAAGTTGTAATTCAAACTCATCAGTTTAGACTCAAAGATCATATTCAAATGCTTCGCTATATAACTGTGAGTGTCATTTAAGGAGCGTCAGGCTTTTTTGAAGCCTGAAGTCTTCTACAGGAGTCATCTACCTTAGGTCTTATGTGTCCACTTTCATGACTTTCCAAAGCTCAGTGGCTCTCCAGAACATTTGTTTTACTTTGAGTCTTTTTCTTGTTAACTTCCCAATGCTTTGTGAAAATCATTCCAGATTGCATTTCATTTACACCACTTTTGTCTGTCCAACCTCAATTTCATAAGATGTTAGTTGTACAAGATTCACTGACAAGAAGAAAATCAAATACCTAGCTCACAAAGTACCTGTAATAAATGAGGCACTTATTAAAATGTTTTTTTCTGATTTCTCTTTATTATCTATCCCTAGTAAACTCCAAATCAGTTTCAGTAAATTTAAAATCAACCTGGCTATTTGCAGAAAGTCATTACTGATCATGATATCTTCCTATCGGATATTAAATTTGTGCTTGAATATAACAAATGAAAATAGTCTAAAATAGGATAGGGCAATTAAGTCAGTTATCAAGCAAGACAAGCTATTGGTTTGGACCACATTTTGATGTCTTTATTTGCCTCTTTTGTTCTTTAAAGTCAGTTAATCTGTCAAGCTAACACACAATTTGCTTTTATAGCACTTTATTAAAGAGGACGACTTTGGAGTGCAAACAAGACTGCAGGGAGTAGGGCAAACACTAGGCAACCATCTAATGTGTTGGGATAAGCATTATCTTTGGAGTTAGACACACTTGAGTTGGGGTCCTGGGTCTCACTTATGCTGTTTTGAGACTTTGCCTATTTTTCATCTTTGCTAGCTTCAGCTCATCAGAAAGGGGAAAAGGGAGACTTGGGGACAGGATAGGGTGACCAATGTTTCCTTATTTGCTTGAGTCTTTTCTGGTTTTGTCACTGAAGGTCCTACATCTCAGGAAACCCTTCAGTCCCATGCAGTAATAGTTGATCACCCTGCAAAACTGTTGTAAGGATTTAGTGAGATGACAATGTAAAGTGCTTGTAAATTGGGCTTTGAAGACATTTAAATATTAAAGATATTGGTCATGGAAACATTCTATTTTAGGTTAGATTTCAGAGTCAGATTCATGTGCAGGTGGTTTATGGTGAGTGTGCTCAGGCAGACACACGAGCGAGTGAGGGAAGCAGAGGAGGAAAGCACTAGAACTGAGGTCACTTCAGCTGACGTTTAGCCTCAGCTTGGTTATTTGGAAAATTCTGGCCTTTTTTGGCACCACAGAATTATCACACTTTGGGATGAGGCTGGTCGTTAGTATGTTGCATTATACAGGCATTGGCTTCAGCCCCTCCTCCCCAAGCTGGACGTTTCTAACCAAGGGCAGTTCTTGGGAGAGGGGCACGTCTATGCACTGATAAAAGCATCACTGTGCCCTGGAGCAGAGGTGAGGCACCCAGTGAAGGGGATCCGAGCGCGTGCCACCCAGTGAAGGGGCTCCGAGCGCACGCTACCCAGTGAAGGGGGTCTGAGCACGTGCCACCAGGTCTACCAACACCTCTCAGGAGTTTCCTTAGAGAACGTTCTAGCAATCAGTTTAATTGAAGTAGCCCACATTCCCTGGTGGCTCGGATGGTAAAGAACTACCTGCAGTTTGATCCTTGGGTTGGGAAGATCCCCTGGAGAAGGAAATGGCTACCCACTTCAGTATGCTTGCTTAGAGAATTCCATGGACAGAGGAGCCTGGCTATATAGTCCATGGGATGGCAAAGAGTTGGACATGACTGAGTGACTAATACTTTCACACTTTTCACTTTCACATTCACAATATGACACTACTACATGGCTTCTGTTTTGATATTTAGATGCCTAGCTATCTCTGTGATTTCCAGGACTTTAAATATCAATGATTAGTAATCTAAAAGGAATTTTAAATTCCTTTAGAAGATGGTTTGAATATTATTCTTGGTTCTGGCTGGCAGGTATAGAGGAGAATTCTTTTTCTTTAATTGATTAGTTTTTTAATGGGACATCTAACAATCTTGAGATACAAATTAGATAAATAAAAGCTGATTTTTAAGTCTTCAATAACATAATCTGGTATATTCCTGTAATTTAAATCATATGTCAAGGTTAAATACAATATATCATCTCTAGAGATCCATATAATTTAAAAAATGTTTCAGTTACTCAGCAAGCTTAATATTGCTGATTGCCCATCAGTAACTGGGAAAAAAAAAAAAAAAACACCACATAAGGACAAAGTGCTAAATTAGCTGTTAGCAAGTTGATACACAGAGATTGACTTTAACTTTCTTAAGTTTAGAGGTTTTTCAAAAAAGAAGTTATATAAACTATTGAAATAAGTTTCTAGTAGAGAATGCATCTACTGACTTACGAGAATAGAATGCTACTGCTGTATCTGATATCTAGTTTCTAATTCTAATATTCCCCTCCTGGTGTGTTTCCCAGTTACATTTATGGCATGCATGAAAAGGGAATCCATTCATTTTAAAATAATATTATTTTTATTAAAATAGTATTTTGTTGTAACAGAAATGTATGAACTTTAAATATGGGAAAAATCACATCACTGTAAATGTTGTGAACCTTACCACATGAGATGATTATTTTTTCAGATGCAAGACTCCTGCCCTCTTTGGAGAAATGTCTATTTAGTTCTTTGGCCCATTTTTTTGATTGGGTCATTAATTTTTCTGGAGTTGAGCTGCATAAGTTGCTTGTATATTTTTGAGATTAGTTGTTTGTCAGTTGCTTCATTTGCTATTGTTTTCTCCCATTCAGAAGGCTGTCTTTTCACCTTGCTTATAGTTTCCTTTGTTGTGCAGAAGCTTTTAATTTTAATTAGATCCCATTTGTTTATTTTTGCTTTTATTTCCAATATACATACGGATGGCTAACAAACACATGAAAAGATGCTCAACATCACTCATTATCAGAGAAATGCAAATCAAAACCACAATGAGGTACCATTTCACACCAGTCAGAATGGCTGCGATCCAAAAGTCTACAAGCAATAAATGCTGGAGAGGGTGTGGAGAAAAGGGAACCCTCTTACACTGTTGGTGGGAATGCAAACTAGTACAGCCACTATGGAGAACAGTGTGGAGATTCCTTAAACATTAATTTTTCTGGAGTTGAGCTGCATAAGTTGCTTGTATATTTTTGAGATTAGTTGTTTGTCAGTTGCTTCATTTGCTATTGTTTTCTCCCATTCAGAAGGCTGTCTTTTCACCTTGCTTATAGTTTCCTTTGTTGTGCAGAAGCTTTTAATTTTAATTAGATCCCATTTGTTTATTTTTGCTTTTATTTCCAATATACATACGGATGGCTAACAAACACATGAAAAGATGCTCAACATCACTCATTATCAGAGAAATGCAAATCAAAACCACAATGAGGTACCATTTCACACCAGTCAGAATGGCTGCGATCCAAAAGTCTACAAGCAATAAATGCTGGAGAGGGTGTGGAGAAAAGGGAACCCTCTTACACTGTTGGTGGGAATGCAAACTAGTACAGCCACTATGGAGAACAGTGTGGAGATTCCTTAAAAAATTGCCAATAGAACTGCCTTATGACCCAGCAATCCCACTGCTGGGCATACACATAGAGGAAACCAGAATAGAAAGAGACACATGTACCCCAGTGTTCATTGCAGCACTGTTTATAATAGCCAGGACAGGGAAACAACCTAGATGTCCATCAGCAGATGAATGGATAAAAAAAGCAGTGGTACATATACACAATGGAATATTACTCAGCCATTAAAAAGAATGCATTTGAATCAGTTCTAATGAAATGGATGAAATTGGAGCCGATTATACAGAGTGAAGTAAGCCAGAAAGAAAAACACCAACACAGTATACTAACACATATATATGGAATTTAGAAAGATGGTAATGATAACTCTCTATGTGAGACAGCAAAAGAGACACAGATGTATAGAATGGACTTTTAGACTCTGAGGGAGAGGGCGAGGGTGGGATGAGTTGGGAGAATGGCATTGAAACATGTATACTATCATGTAAGAAACGAAGCGCCAGTCTATGTTTGATACAGAATACGTGATGCTTGGGGCTGGTGCACGGGGATGATCCAGAGAGATGATATGGGGTGGGAGGTGGGAGGGGGTTTCAGGGTTGGGAACTCGTTTACACCCGTGGCAGATTCATGTCAATGTATGGCAAAACCAATACAGTATTGTAAAGTTAAAAAAAAAAAAAACAACCCTGCCCTCTTTTAACTTTAAAGCAAAAACAAATTTTAAAAAGTGCCATTTTCAAAACCACTTTCTAATACCCCTTCTCTTTAGCCTCTCTTTCTAGATGAAGCAAGGCAAGCAGGTTGGTATTCACTTGGAAACCTAGGATAAGGAGCTCAAACAGCATATAGAGTCTCCAGGCTCTGTCAAAACCATTGAATTGGATCAGATTTTTTTTCTGCCAGTGGTTTTGTACCCCAGTTTTATGTGAACCCTCAAATCACATTTTTAAGGGTTTTAACCCCAACCTTTAGAATTTAGACATGAATGTATGCTTACGTGGCAGTCTCTGGGAAGCCATCTCTGGGGTCTTTGCATTTGCCCATCCTACAAACCATGTTTCTTCCCTCTGAGTTTATCTCATTGCCTTTGCTTTCCTCTGGTGACCTCTATGGCTGTCTTTAATTTGTTGCGTGTGGACACAACTTCTTCAGTTGTAAAAGTGCCGAGAAAGTGGAGTCTCGATTTCTGTCTTGTTTAGCATGGTCCTTAAAAATTATCAATAAACATTTATTGAATGGAGAACAAATTAATGAATCTACTCATCTTACCATGATATTTTAAGTCCCTTAGAAGCTTTTGATAACCATTTATTCAATGATCTAGAAATAGCCTACACAATGAATCCTCTGCAGCTTTTAAGACATTTATAAAAAGATGAGAGATCTTATGTTCCATGTCCCCCTCCCCTATGTATTCATTCATTATAGCATCAATAATAATTTTATCAAATTGTCACCAAAATTTTTGCCAATCTCTCAAAACATTTTCTCAAAGCTATTTTCATTCAGACAGTAGTTACTTAATCTTAGACATTGATGTATGACAATATATAAAGAAAAAACAAATATTAAAAGAATAACAACTTTAGAAATAGTTACTAACTAAAAATGTGGTGTTAGAGAAGACTCTTGAGAGTCCCTTGGATTGCAAGGAAATCCAATTGGTCCATCCCAAAGGAAATCAGTCCTGAATATTCATTGGAAGGACTGATGCTGAAGTTGAAACTCCAATACTTTGGCCACCTGATGGGAAGAACTGATTCATTAGAAAAGACCCTGATGCTGGAAAAGATTGAAGAGGGGAAGAGAAGGGAATGACAGAGGATGAGATGGTTGGATGNTGAATATTCATTGGAAGGACTGATGCTGAAGTTGAAACTCCAATACTTTGGCCACCTGATGGGAAGAACTGATTCATTAGAAAAGACCCTGATGCTGGAAAAGATTGAAGAGGGGAAGAGAAGGGAATGACAGAGGATGAGATGGTTGGATGGCATCACTGACTCAATGGAGATGAGTCTGAGGAAGCTCTAGGTGTTGATGATGGACAGGGAGGCCTGGTGTGCTGCAGTCCATGGGGTCGAGTGACTGAATTGAACTGAAATGAAACCAAGAATGAAATGTAAATAAGATATTTTAAAAATAATGCAGTCATACCTGTGGCATGGTTTGCTCTCAATTTCAGGTTTGTGTAGTACTTATACTTGCACATAGGGTATATGACCTCACAGCCCAAGGTACATTATATATTTGCCAGCATATTTTTCATGCCAAAAATTACAGGGAGAAAAATGAGTACTCTTTGAGATATCTCAGGGTATCACTCAAACTAAGTCTAAAAGAGATTAAGGAACTTAGCCTTTGCCGCATATGATTCTATATGTCTGAGAAATAAAGATGGTAATGAAACCTCATATTGGACTAGAGAGGATTAAATGAGCTCAACTGTAGACATTTCATTTCACATTGCCTGATATCCAATAAATGATCAATATGTGCTAATTATTCATTATTGCATAGTGGAATGATGACTAAAAGAAAAGCCTTTGGAGTTACCTGACTATTGTGAATTGTGAATTGAGCAAAAGCTCAATAGTTTCTACTCACTGAAGATGATCAAAATGTAAGTTTCTAGCACATGCCATGATGCATTTAATGTCTAGAAAGACAAGGCACCCTCAGATTCACAAAGCTCTAACAGTCTTGTCTTTTATCTCATAACACCTGGGATCATACATCTGAGACCATAATGTGGATAATTTCTCTCTTGACAGCTGTTCCCAGCTCTTTCCACTTAGAACCCTGCAAAAGAATCTAAGGTATTACTACTTCCCAGGGTAACATTAAATAGTGTGACAAGCCTTGAAGGAGAACTGAGAATATTTAATCGTAAAAAACCTTCTTCAAGAGAATATAAGAAAATGAAAAGACCAGGGATATTGATCCCTATAAAATTATATAGCTCATTCTCTTAGTTTGGACTTTCAGTCACTCCTGTCATCTCACAAGTAAGTTCTCTCAGTTACGGTGTGACATTTTTTAGTTTCTGAACTAATCTTAACTTGAAGAAGTGTGCTTTAACAACTTCTTGAACTTGTATATATTCCTGATGCTCTGTGTCTCATCTTTGGGTGACCAGTGGATGCTGGGGTTCTAGGAAGCGTTAGTGTGCCCTTTCCCTTTCCACTGTGCTTACAGAGTTTAATCACTTCTCTTCCCATTCCAAGACTGATTGTGACCTAAATCTAACCCATTGGTCCTTAGTAAGTATCAGTAGTCAATGCTTGTGAGCCTCTGATTCTTCATCTGTCCCAGTCTCTTTGGTTTTTATCCATAAAGTGTACAAATGGTCACTGCATTTGCACCTTCCTTCCAATCCTAGACAGAAGGGAGGAACAAAAGTCATATGGAGGAGGGAACAAAACCTATGAAAATGGAGCATAATTTTTGCAGAAATCCTAAGCAGGGTCTAGTACTCATTGGCTTGAGCAGTGTGTCACATGACCCCCTGTGAGAGCAGCTAGAACAAACATGTAGTGTCACTGACATCTTTGCCACATCCCCCAAACTGAGCTTCGGATTCTACGGAGGACCAAAAAGTAGATTCTGAAAAATCAACAAAGACTGTATAATCATTCCAAAAACATTTTATTTGAGCCACAGATGAGTTTCTAAATGAAAGAGAAATGCAGAGCTGCTGGTTTAATCTGAAGAACCATTGATGTGGAATCAGTGAGAGCAATGCCCCATAATAGCTGGAGACAGCAGAGAGTGCTATTCAATTAAGTGCTTTCATTAATCATTATAAAATTAATCCTTTGCACTTGATGATAATGTATTAAAATTAAGTACTGATTAGGACTGACCCCATAGCAGTTTCTTCAGCAAGTTTTAAAAATGTTATTCTTTAGGCAATTTTTAGCCCCACTGATGGAACTTATACCTGGGAAGATATCATCATGGAACAACACACACATAAATAGAAGCAGGAAATGTCTGGACCCTGTGGTACTGGGAGTAAATGCAATGTAGTCTCCCTAATTTTGACTAATTAGTGACAAACACAGATTGATTTGGAGAAGTCTGCTGCTAAGTCACTTCAGTTGTGTCCGACTCTGTGCGACCCCATAGACAGTAGCCCACCAGGCTCCCCCGTCCCTGGGATTCTCCAGGCAAGAACACCGGAGTGGGTTGCCATTTCCTTCAATGCATGAAAGTGAAAAGTGAAAGTGAAGTGTAGATGTGTAATATTTAATGTGATTATCCTGCTTTCACATGTTATGACTACACACATTTGGTTTTAAAATCTGACATGGTAGACATTTTTGAAGCATAATGAATACTTTCTAGTCATTACAAATTTTCTGTACCACTGATGTGATGTAAAAGTAATTTAGCATTTTTGATTACTTACTCTATGTCGACTACTGTGGTAGTCTCTTTGTATCCATCCCATTTCACATTCATAATAATCCTTTGAGCTAGGTTTTATCTCACGTTTACCATTGAAAAACTGAACATGACAATGCTAACCTCACAAGGTCACCCTCCTAGTGCTATCAGGGCTAGGGCTTGACCAGCTCTCTGCTGCCCAAGTCCATACCTTCACTGCGCTGCATCAGCTTCTGTGAGCTGGAGTGTAATATATGTCAGGGAGTCCATGACTTCAGGTGGTAGGAAGCACCGATTCTCTGTCTTTCTCTGATTTCTTGTTTTTCTTTTTTGTATAATTTCATTCATTTATTTATTTTTGACTGTGCTGGATCTTGCTGTGCAGGCTTTTTTCTAGTTGTGGCAAGTGGGGGCCCCTCTCTAGTTGCGGTGTAAGGGCTTCTCATTGTGAGCATGGACTCTAGAGTGCTCTAGCTTCAGCAGTTACAGCTTCCAGGCTCAATAGTTGAGGCGCACAGACTCAGTTGCTCCGTGGTAGGTGGGATCCTCCCAGCCCAGAAATAGAACCTGTGTCTCCTGCATTGTCAGGCGGATTCTTCACCACTGAGCCACCAGGGAAGCCCCCCTCTTTTCTTTTTAATATCAGGGTGAGGAGATGAATAGGATAGAGGCATATCAGAATGAGCGAGGGACTATCTTAGAAAGCTTTTTTCAGTGTTGTATTTAGTTTCAGTATACTCAGCATATCACGTTACAGATATTTATCACTGCCTTGGGAAATATATACTCATTTACTGCCATTGATGGAAATTTTACTTGGAAGGAAACTGCAGCCTAGGCATTTTCTGAATACCACAGTCCTCTGAAGAGTGACATCCTAATTAATGAGGTTCAAAATACTGTAGACCAAGTTCTAAGGTACACAAATGCACATAGGAAAAGCATAAAGCAACATCACCCTGTCCCCTGAAAACACTTTAAAAAACACTTTGTGATTTGTTGTGGGTTATAATCAGTAAAAAAAAAAAAAAAAAAAAGTATTTCCCCAAGTTGCTCCATCATTTTATTGAAATGCATCTAATGGTAGAAGAGTGAGTTGCTAACATTTTGTAGGCACTTGGAGTCCTCTGTGCATCTTTTAGTAACATTTCTTTGTAAAATTTTAATGTTTGTAAAATATTTGTAGAGTTGAGAATCAGGCTATAAGTTTAATCTCTGTAAATATGACCTCCGCTATGCTAGCATATGAGCCTCAGATGTCATAGAAGTCTTATTTGTATTTGTGCCCCATGTGCCATGATACTTGGGATAACTGGTGATTCATAACTGTTAAAATGAACTGAAATTATATATTCAGATCAAGGAAAGGCACATAGTTTCCATTTTCTTATGTTCCGATGCTTATTTATGTATTTGTCTTCCCTGGTGGCTCAGATGGTAAAGAATCCGCCTGTAATGCTGCTGACCTGGGTTTGATCCCTGGGTTGGGAAGATCCCCTGGAGGGAGGGCCTGGCAACCCAATCCAGTATTCTTGCCTGGAAAATCCCCACAGACAGAGGAGCCTGGTGGGCTACAGCCATGTGGTTGCAAAGAGTCGGACACAACTGAACAACTCAGCACAGCACATCCATTACATATACGTGACATCCAAGAAATATGTCAGTAAAAAATAACCTGTTAATTTCTTGATTTAGTGATATTATGATAGCCTTATTTTTCTTTGTATCAATATCATTTATAAGCTTAATATAATTTAATTTTCAAATCAAGTACAGCCCTTTCCTGATTACTAATGATTATAAAAATTATACAGGAAATAATTACTGTTGATTTACTAAAATATGTCACAATAACTTGAGGATTGAATTGCTGTTAATTCAGTTGTATATGTTGCTCTTGCTTAAGCACAGAATCATGTTCTCTGATGCCTTGTACACTTCTAAATCCCTGATTTAGGGCAGCCACAAACATAGACATGTGCTTTTCTCAACAGCAATCATTATTTGAGTGATAATATTAACACTGTTGTATCCTTACTGCCTAAAGGAAAAAAGAATGGCCTTCTGCGTCCTGGGGAATGAGGCATTTCTATGTCAGCGAGTACTATGATACTAGTTACTTTGTGAAGCGTCTTTCATTTTTAAAAATTGTTCTAGGGATTTGAGAAGTGATTGAATATTTTCTCTGAAGTAAAAAATGTAAGCCTTTCTACTTTTCCTTCACATTTGAGTTCATAAGTACTAGAACATACATATTTTACTTTACCAGCATCTAAGATCGTATTATACATAATGTAAGAGGAATATAAGAGCTCAAAAATTAATTCAGCATTTATTCATAGAATACCTATAAAGTGTCCAACTACTACTTGGCATTTTAAAGAACAGAGAGCTAAAGTTAGAGCATTTGACTTCCAGAATCTTTCTGTATCATTTGAAAGACAAGATACACGATACAAATTAGTATAATGGCATAAGTGTTTTTCCATATGCTTTGTAAGATTTACATGCAGTTATAATTAGGCAGAGAAGTCTCCTTTGAGATATTTTGTGGAGTTAAATTGCTCTTTCTTTTAATAAGCAGTTCTTTCTGATGTTCTTTTTGTTAGTTGTTATTTGTCAAATGGGGCATGGAAATTCACAAAGCTAATGAAAGGAAAACATGGATAGTTAATAGTTTCAAGCTAGATAGCTACCGGCTATATTGGAAAACATTACTCCAGAGGGCAAGGGCACATGATTAACTTAGCAAAATGCATTTTTTCACATAGTATGTGATGAATTCATGGTTGTTTAGTTAAGACAGAAGTCATTTATGGATTCAACAAGTGTGTACTGACTTTGTTATATATAAGGTCCTGTGAGTGTGAGTGTGTGTGTGTGTGTGTGTGTGTACTCAGTCGCTCAGTCATGTCCAACTCTTTGTGACCCTGTGGACTGTAGCCTACCAGGCTCCTTTGTCCATGGGGTTTTTCAGGCAAGAATACTATAGTGGATTGCCATTTCTTCCTCCAGGGGATCTTCCTGACTCAGGGGTCAAACCTGTGTCTCCTACGTCTCCTGCATGGGCAAGCAGATTCTTTACCACTGTACCACCTAGGAAGCCCCTGTTAGGCCCTGTTCATGATGCCAAATAATCCATTGGCAGGAAAACCAACATCTTTGTTTTCATGAAGCTTGCAATCTGATGAGGGAGACACACAGAAAATAATTCAAAGCATAAGTGATAGGAAAATATGAGATACTATGAGAGAATAACAAGGGACTTACTTAGAGGGTTTCTCTCAAAAGGTGGTATTTGAAATAAAAATCCAAAGAATGAAAAATTGTCAAGTATGTGAAGAATAGGAAGACAGAGGAATGAAATGTATAAAAGCCAAAAATGAAATAGAATGTGATGTGTTCACAAAACTGGAAGAAGATAAATTGTAGCTATAGCATGAGTCAGAAAGGAGCCTTAGACAAAGTCTGAGAAACAGTCAGGGGCACGGTGTATTTCACAGTCAGGCAAACATTTGGGGGGATCTCAAAGGACTTACCGATAACTAGCACCTACTCCTATCTGAATGTGGACAAAGTGATAAACTGCTAGGGTGAACATGGGAGCCAAGCTATCTGCCTCGGAGGGCTCTGCCATGTCCAAGTCTTTGCGACCCCAAGAACTGTAGCCTGCCAAGCTCCCCTGTCCATGGGATTTTTCAGGGAAAGGATACCAAAGTGGGTTGCCAGTTCCTCCTCTAAGGATCACTTGCATCTCCTGCATTGGCAGGAGGATTCTTTCTCACTGAGTTACCTGGGATCAGCCTGGTGTGGGAGCCAAATGGGTTCATGCATGGAACACAAAAAGATGAACACTTCCAACCCATTCATTAGAATGACTGGACCAAACAGGCCCAGCTGGGGGACAGGTGAAAAGAGGATTAAGCATGGCAGAGCATGCCAACTAGTTCTTTGCACACTTACCACCAGGTGCAGCTCACACCTCCTTGAGGGTAGAGTGAATTAAGGAGCAGGGCAGGAGGTGAGCCACACCAAACCTGAGTCCTTCACATGATCCAGTGAGTCTATGTTGTTAAAAGTGTCAAGATGACCCTTGAACAATGCAGGGGTTAGGGGCACTGACAATTCAGCAGTTGAAAACCTGAGTGTAGCTTATGGAGTTGTCCCTCCATATCCGTGCTTCCTCCATCTTATGACAGACTGTGTAATATGGCATTATTTAGTATTGACAAAAATCTGTATATAAGTGAACCCATGCAGTTCAAACTTGTGTTTTTCAAGGGTCAGCTGTACCTCAGGGGCTTGATATAATTGTGTTAGAGAAAGATCATAAATATTATTTAGAACTAATCATATCAGATCACCATTACCAATGCAATTTCACATTTAATGTAGCATCTGACAGAAAAAAAGAGTAAAAAAAAAAAGCCCTATAGAATTAGATAATTAATCATCTCTAACATCAGAGGTACTGACACATTGCAAAAAAAGATCATAGAATTAAATATAAAAATCAAGGTATCTTTTCCTGTGTGCTAGGCAATATTCCAGGTTCTTTACATATATTAATTCAATGCACTTTAATAACCTAATGAAGAAAGAATTATGATTTTTCATCTTCACTTTAGAGGTAAAGATCTCACATTAAAAGATTTGGATGTTTAGTTGATCAAGCAGGTAATAATTAGTAAAGACAGGATTTGATTTTCACCATTCTGCTATAGATGAATAGGGTGAGTGTGGGAGAATTTAAAGAATTGTTTGCATTTTCCTGGTCTTTACTTTTTGCTTCACTGCCATGGGTACAGAGAAGGTGATGGCACCCTGCTCCAGTACTCTTGCCTGGAAAATCCCATGGACAGAGGAGCCTGGTAGGCTGCAGTCCATGGGGTCACTGAGAGTCAAACACGACTGAGCGACTTCTCTTTCACTTTTCACTTTCATGCATTGGAGAAGGAAATGGCAACCCACTCCAGTGTTCTTGCCTGGAGAATCCCAGGGACGGGGCAGCCTGGTGGGCTGCCGTCTATGGGTCGCACAGAGTTGGACACGGCTGAAGTGACTTAGCAGCAGCAGCAGCAGCAGCAGTCATGAGTAGAAAGCACTAGTCATAACAAGAATATACTGTGACAAGTGAAAATGTATTTTGCTTTATTCATAAATTGCTTGAAAAATTGTATCACAGTGCTATTCATAGAGAAAACATTTATAAAGACATTTTTAAAGGCAGTGCTTATTCTTACTTCTTTCCTGGAGTTTTTGAAGGGTTAAACATGACTCCTCAAGTCAGTTGGCTTGGGGTGTAATATGCAGACTGAAGTAAAATATCTTAATGCATATTATATTAAGATAGTCTTTTATTTTGCAATCACCTGTCAACTCATTTGCCTCTATTAATGGAACTTTAAGGATAACAGACAGAGGTTGAAATAATTAGTGTTTAAAATGTCTCTCAAAAATTGTGCTACATTTCCCCATTATCCCCTAGAGGAAGTAGATGTGTTTATACATTGTCTTGATAGACAGCAGGCTTCTAAGAGCTATGTAAATGGCCTTTTTAAAAAAATTGTAATGTTCCTTACAGGTATGTCTTTTTATTTTCCTCTTTGCAATTCACATACGTTTTCCAGATTGTCTGGAACTTTTAAGAAAGGCACAGCATTGAAACAACTTCCATCCACTTCATGTGTAGAAAGTACTTTGGCTGCTCTAAAGAGAAGGGTAGAAGTTAATTAAGATCGAAAGTAGAGGGTGCGCTTGCTTAAACTATGTCAGTACTTCAGACATGAGTAATGGTGCCTAAAAGAGTGAGTAAAGATATATTTTTAATAGGCACTCTGAAACTTGTTGATAGATTGGTCAATGCAAGAATGGAAAAATTAGAAGGTATCCCTAGACTCAGTTTTTTTTTTTAATTGAAGTATAGCTAATTTACAATGTATTAATTACTGCTGTACAGCAAAGTGATTCATTTATATATATATATATAGTCTGTGGGGTCGCACAGAGTTGGACATGACTGAAGCAACTTAGCAGCAGCAGCAGCATTCCTTTTTGTATTCTTTTCTTTTTATATTCATTTCCACTATGATTTATCATAGGATATTGAGTATCTTTCTCTGTGCTATACAGTAGGATCTTGTTGTTTAGCCATTCTATATACACAAGCTTAATTTGCTAATCCCACCCTCCCACTCGGTCCCTCTTCCAACATCCTCCCCTTTGGGAACCACCAGTCTGTTCTCTATGCCCGCGATTCTGCTTCTGTTTCATAAATAGATTCACTTGTGTCATGGTTTCGGGGAAGGCAATGGCACCCCACCCCAGTACTCTTGCCTGGAAAATCCAATGGACGGAGTAGCCTGGTGGGCTGCAGTCCATGGGGTCGCTAACAGTCGGACAGACTGAGCGACTTCACTTTCACTTTTCTCTTTCATGCATTGGAGAAGGACATGGCAACCCACTCCAGTGTTCTTGCCTGGAGAATCCCAGGGATGGGGGAGCCTGGTGGGCTGCCGTCTATGGGGTCACACAGAGTCGGACACGACTGAAGTGACTTAGCAGTGTCATGGTTTAGATCCCACATATAAGTGATATATGGTATTTGTCTTTCTCTATCTGATTTACTTCACTCAGTATGATAATCTCTGGTTGTGTCTACTGCTGCTGCTAGGTTGCTTCGGTCGTGTCTGACTGTATGGACCATAGCCTGCCAGGCTCCTCTGTCCATGGGATTGTCCAGGCAAGAGCACTGGAATGGGTTGCCATGCCTTCCCCCAGGGGACCTTCCCCATCCAGGGATCAAGTCTGCGTCTCTTGTGTCTCCTGCATTGGCAGGCAGGTTCTTTACCACTAGCGCCAGAAGCCCCTAGTTGTGTCTACATTGCTACAAGTGGCATTATATCACTCTTTTTATGGCTGAGTAGTATTTTCTTGTATATATGTACCGCATCTCGTTTATCTGTTCATCTGTTGATGGACACTTAGGTTGGTTCCATGGCTTGGCTATTGTAGACAGTGCCACTAAGAACAGAGGGGTGCATCTATTTTTCTTTTTTTTTTGCATCATAGTTTTGTCTGGATATGTGCAGAGGAGTAGAATTGCTGGATTCTATTTCTAGTTTTCTGGGGAACCTCCATACTGCTTTACACAGTGGCAGCACTGACTTACATTCCCAGCCTACACTCAAGTTTTTATATGAGGTAGATGATGATGGTAATACCATATTTGAGTAAAGGAAGATAGGAGTGGGGGCTGTGGCAAATAACCTTGGGAAATAGGATGATTTTAGCTATAGATGGGCTTCCCTGGTGGCTCAGCTGGTAAACAATCTGCCTGCAACACGGGAGACCTGGGTTCGATCCCTGGATTGGAAAGATCCCTTGCAGAAGGGAAAGGCTACCCACTCCAGTACTCTGGCCTAGAGAATTCCATGAATTGAATAGTCCATGGGGTTGCAAAGAGTCGGACATGACTGAGCAACTTTCATTTCACTTCACTTCACTAGCTTTAGATACAATAATTTTGAGATCCTTGTGTGACTTCAAAGTAAAAAGCAAAGAAAAAGAATAAGAGCTGACATTGCATAGAACACACTATGTTCTAAGTCTGTTCATAGAGTTTGTATTGTGAACTCATCAAGCCCTTACAACGTCCATATGTGGTCATTAGAGGGACTATTGTTATTCCCATTATACTTGTGAAGGTAGTTTCTCATAGAATAAAATTAAATAATCTATGTTAAAGTACAAAGATCAGTGATAGGCACTAAGAAAATACTCAAAAAGATACATGCAATAAGTTTCTTATTTAGAGCAATCACTGATAATATTTTGGATGCTGCTGGATGCCTACTTGCTGAAAAAGTGTTTCAAACAGTGTGTTTCAAACCTGGGTGCAATTGTAGATGGTAATTAGAGGCACAAAATAGATAAAGCTCAGAAGGACAAATTAATTGAAGAAGATGCAGTGATTATGACAAAAGAACCGGATGCCAAATTCTATGGTCCAACAAGCTCACAATTCCGCTTCACAAAATGATAATAGAGGGCAATTTAATTAAAAGATAATGGAATAAATTAAGAATGCTCCAGTATCTTTGTATGCCTCAAGAGCTTACATTTTCACCTCATAAAAGTCAACCCAGGAATCTTTCTTACCCAAATTGAAGCAGTCTATAAATATCACACATATGGGATAAAGTATATTGAAACAAAGTTGGTGGAAATATTTTTCCAAGGTATTTTCTCAGATAGGTAAACAACATTTCTCATTTAAAAAATGAACTGAGTTAAAGATAAAAATATGAATGAATTGCCTTGTAAAATTTCCTTTTTTAACTTCTTTCTTAAAATATCATTTACTGAGTGGCAAGTACCTTGCTAAGACTTCAAGCCAAGTGCCCCATAGAAAGTAAAGGCTCTGTCAGTTCCAGATTGGATCTATAAAAGCAGAAACACTATTTTCTTTAGTAAAATATAATGGGGGACTTCCCTACTGGTCTAGTGGCTAAGACGTCATGCTCCCCATGCAGGGGGCCTGGGTTCAATCCCTGGAGAGGGAACTAGATCCCACATGCTGCAACTAAGACTTGGCACAACCAAAATAAATAAATAAACATTTTAAAATGTTTTAAAAAATGCTTTTAAAGTAAGAGCTTGGGGTGCCTTGGATTCAAATTCAAGCCCCAGTAATTTGTAGATCTGTGACCTTGGACAAATTATTCAGTTTCTTTGTCCTCGGCTTTCCTCAGTAGGTTAAATGTAGTAATGGTATTTTTTAATGGACTTGTGTATTAAGTGTATTAATAAATGTGTCAAGTGTCAGGGAATGGTCCATAGGAGGCACTCAATGATATAAAAGAAATTATATTTGATTTTGGCCAGGGTTCATAGTCTTTCTTCCTGAACTCCAAGCAAGTTAAGAGGTTTTTAGGTACCTGTTTTAGTGTCTCCAAATATACCCTGAGAGATCACTTGGGACTGGCTGGTCTACTCTGTCCACTTCGACAGCTTAAAGGGGATTCTATTGTGTAATTTCAGATACAAACCTATTAGAACCTTCTTGACGATCTAGACAAATGACCACTATACTTTCTGCAAAAATCTTTGTAGAACCTATAAGGATTTTAAGAATCTCTTCTTGGAGGTAAAGAAATGCCATCATTAGCTGGCACATTCTGGTATTTTGCCAAGCTTATCCCTTAAGGACCTATGCTGTAGCAAAGGAAATCATATCCGTCTCACAAGAAGTAGAGCCACTCCCATACATTATAGAATCTGGTCAGGCACATTGCTGATGGCCCCACTGGAAATACTGTCTATTGACAGGTTCCTCTGGTGGTCTCTCTTCCCACCCTGTATGGTTGGGGTACATCTTTTCAGGTCCTTTCTACATCCTGACACCTCACTGAGTTGAGAGATTGAGAGCTGATCATGAACTAAGAACTGTTGGGTTCAGTCTTTTCATTCTTCTGCCCTCTTCTTTCTGCTCACCTTTACCTGCTACCCACCCATCCAAACCCCCCACCACCTCAGCTGTGTCTCCCATCAAAGTTTCTGTTAAGCCTATTTGTGTTTTCTTGATGATCAGGGAAGATTAATGTCTCCTCCCATTATAAAGAAAATGCAATGGTTTATCTTAATGTCTTAGAACTAAT
Organism: Oreotragus oreotragus; assembly: GCA_006410675.1. Classification (NCBI taxonomy): domain Eukaryota; kingdom Metazoa; phylum Chordata; class Mammalia; order Artiodactyla; family Bovidae; genus Oreotragus; species Oreotragus oreotragus. The sequence continues at coordinate 174,872 of SJYX01003330.1, read as the reverse complement.
TGCTGAGAAAAAGAAAGAATAAATGGGGGATAATATTTTCTTTTGACTTATTCTTCACAGCAGTATTGAACTTGAATTGTAAGTATTCACAATTGTTTATACATTTGCTCAAGCCACTTAATTGGTTCTGTGGAAAGTCACTGAATATTTGATAGAGGGAGTGGGTGTGCTATATTTGATCGTAGTGAAAGTTCAGGGAAGAGACACTGTAGAAACATGTGGGAGAGTGGAATAGGAACAGGATTTGGAAGAAAAAAAGCCCTGAGTTGAGAAATCTCATTTCATATCTTACTGGCTACATGTCCTTGGGCCAGGCTTCTAACTTCTCAAGGTTTTAGTTTTTCTCTGTGTGAGACAGTAATAGTAATACCTAGGCATGGAGTCTGCAGCCATGAAATTAAAAGACGCTTACTCCTTGGAAGAAAAGTTATGACCAACTTGGATAGTATATTCAAAAGCAGAGACATTACTTTGCCGACTAAGGTCCACCTAGTCAAGGCTATGGTTTTTCCTGTGGTCATGTATGGATGTGAGAGTTGGACTGTGAAGAAAGCTGAGCACCGAAGAATCGATGCTTTTGAACTGTGGTGTTGGAGAAGACTCTTGAGAGTCCCTTGGACTGCAAGGAGATCCAACCAGTCCATTCTGAAGGAGATCAACCCTGGGATTTCTTTGGAAGGACTGATGCTAAAGCTGAAACTCCAGTAGGGGGATAATATTTTCTTTTGACTTATTCTTCACAGCAGTATTGAACTTGAATTGTAAGTATTCACAATTGTTTATACATTTGCTCAAGCCACTTAATTGGTTCTGTGGAAAGTCACTGAATATTTGATAGAGGGAGTGGGTGTGCTATATTTGATCGTAGTGAAAGTTCAGGGAAGAGACACTGTAGAAACATGTGGGAGAGTGGAATAGGAACAGGATTTGGAAGAAAAAAAGCCCTGAGTTGAGAAATCTCATTTCATATCTTACTGGCTACATGTCCTTGGGCCAGGCTTCTAACTTCTCAAGGTTTTAGTTTTTCTCTGTGTGAGACAGTAATAGTAATACCTAGGCATGGAGTCTGCAGCCATGAAATTAAAAGACGCTTACTCCTTGGAAGAAAAGTTATGACCAACTTGGATAGTATATTCAAAAGCAGAGACATTACTTTGCCGACTAAGGTCCACCTAGTCAAGGCTATGGTTTTTCCTGTGGTCATGTATGGATGTGAGAGTTGGACTGTGAAGAAAGCTGAGCACCGAAGAATCGATGCTTTTGAACTGTGGTGTTGGAGAAGACTCTTGAGAGTCCCTTGGACTGCAAGGAGATCCAACCAGTCCATTCTGAAGGAGATCAACCCTGGGATTTCTTTGGAAGGACTGATGCTAAAGCTGAAACTCCAGTACTCTGGCCACCTCATGCGAAGAGTTGACTCATTGGAAAAGACTCTGATGCTGGGAGGGATTGGGGGTGGGAGGAGAAGGGGATGACCGAGGATGAGATGGCTGGATGGCATCATGGACTCGATGGACGTGAGTCTGAGTGAACTCCGGGAGATGGTGATGGACAGGGAGGCCTGGCGTGCTGTGATTTATGGGGTTGCAGAGAGTCTGACATGACTAGTGACTGAACTGAACTGAACTGAGGCATGGAGTCTTATGTGGAATAAATGAAATCTCATGTGGAATAAATAGGAATTGAGTAGATAACAAACCCCTCAATAAATGGTAGTAGCTGGTACAGAAGTCTTGTAGTTTGAGTCTTCTACGGTGGGCCACGGAAGCCTATGGATGCAGAGAGTGCAACTGTAAAGTGGAGTACACTGGTGATGGCATTGCATTCACATCACTGGGTATTTCCTCATCCTTCTGCTAAATGGAATTTGAGTTTATGCGAAGTGTACTTCATTTTATTTCAACACGTACTTTCTGATTATTAATCAATGTATCAGCAACAGGGATTAAGTACTGTAGATAAAGAAATTAGATAAAAGTCCTTGACTATGAAGGTGGGTAGGAACATAGTAATTCATACTGGGTAAGATAAAGATCTGGAATAGACAGAAACATAGCCTGTTGATTGAAAAAAAATCTCAGCTCTTCAGAACAAAAATGTGAGATGCTTTTATTTCTTTCGATAACCACCTCATTTCAAAATACATCCTCCTTTCTGCCCCTTAATGACATCTTGGGAATCTTCTAGAATTTCTTAATTAACTTTAGATATTAAAGTTTAGTACCTTGAAATTGCATGTTTGGTCAAAACTTTCTACCTCCCTTCCCCTTTCATTTATGACCAAGTTCTTCCAGTACATGAGGCAGAGTGAAGGGGAAAGAAAGATTCCTATGTTAATGACTGTTTATGGGGAGAAAGTCCCTGATTCCACTGTAGTTGTAATGTAGCTCTTCCTGTGTGTGTGGTGCTCATGGTTTTCCTGGGTTTGATATTCAACTTCCATGATCTTGCCTCCACTGAGAACTCTTTAGCTTACCTGAACAGACTTACTATCTGTTCAGGTAGCCCCAGTTCCATCATTATCCTCCACACAGAGGCATAGATCATTGAGATCTCTTACATCCTATTAGTGCCTCATGGACCAGGAAAAGTTGGAACTATTTTCCCTAAGGACACTACACCACATTCTTTGCACAGCTGGACTGTTCTAGCAATCTCCAATTTTCAATTTTCTTTAGACTGTAACTAGGCATCAGTCTATATTATGACATATGTTCCTAAGCTGTAAATCTTCCTAGGCACAAATAACTAGGTTCTTGTCTGATTTGCTGGTTGTGCTAAGGAGCACCTGAGTGTTCTGTGTCTAAGCAGTCTATAGCAGAATTAATCAATGCAACTCTTTTCTTCTTATGGGCAGCCCAGATGTTGACTAGTGACTCATGGGTGTCACCAACCAGTTTAGTTTAGAGGGTTCTGAGAGAAAAGAGGGATGAAATTCTACCAATCTCATCTCTGCTGTTTTTTCCTCCAAGTCATCTCATCAGTTTTCTATGGGTAAAAGTGAAGGAGGGATTGTTGTCAGTAGGACCTGTCCTGGTCTTTTGATCTGCACTTGGAGTGACATTGGACCTCAGTTATAGATAATTCATTAGAATTGAATTCCCAAGGGCTCAGTGGTAAAGAACCCACCTACCAGTGCCGAAGACACAGGTTTGATCCCTGGTCCAGGGAGATCCCCTGGAGAAGGAAATAACCAATTTCAGTATTCTTGCCTGGAAAATCCCACGATAGAGGAGCCTGGAGGACTGTGTCAAGGGATCACAGAGTCAGGTATGACCAAGAGACTAACACAACATTGGAACTGAGTTAGTTAGCGCTTTGACTCCAGAGAAGGCGGTGGCACCCCACCCCAGTACTCCTGCCTGGAAACTCCCATGGATGGAGGAGCCTGGTGGGCTGCAGTCCATGGGGTCGTTAAAAGTTGGACATGACTGAGCGACTTCACTTTCATGCATTGGAGAAGAAAATGGCAACCCACTCCAGTGTTCTTGCCTGGAGAATCCTAGGGATGGTAGAGCCTGGTGGGCTGCCATCTATGGGGTCGCACAGAGTCGGACATGACTGAAGCGACTTAGCAGCAGCAGCAGCAGCAGCAGCACTTGGACTCAGTTTTGGGCTATTAGAAAGAGACTGTCTCAACATCATCAGTTCAGTCGCTCAGTCATGTCCTACTCTTTGTGACCCCATGGACTGCAGCACACCAGGTTTTGCTGTCCATCACCAACTCCCAGAGCTTGCTCAAACTCATGTTGCCTGAGTCGGTGGTACCATCCAACCATCTCATCCTCTGCCATCTCCTTCTCCTTCCAGCTTCAGTCTTTCCCAGAATCAGGGTCTTTTTCCAATGAGTCCATTCTTCCCATTAGGTGGCCAAAGTATTGGAGCTTTTGCTTCAGCATCAATCCTTCCAATGAATATTCAGGACTGAGTTCCTTTAGAATGGACTGGTTGGATCTCTGTGCAGTCCAGGGGACTCTCAAGAGTCTTCTCCAACACCACAGTTCAAAAGCATCAGTTATTCAGTGTTCAACTTTCTTTATGGTCCAACTCTCACATCCATACATGACTATTGGAAAAACCATAGCTTTGACTAGATAGACCTTTTTTGGTAAAGTAATGTCTCTGCTTTTAATATGCTGTCTAGGTTGGTCATAGCTTTTCTTCCAAGAAGCAAGCATCTTCTAATTTCATGGCTGCAGTCACCATCTGCAGTGGTTTTGGAGCCCAAGAAAATAAAGTCTGTTACTGTTTCCATTGTTTCCCATCTATTTGCCATGAAGAGATGGGACTGAATGCCATGATCTTAGTTTTGTGAATGTGAGCTATAAGCCAACTTTTTCACTCTTCTCTTTCACTTTCTTCAAGAGGCTCTTTAGTTCCTCTTTGCTTTCTGCCGTTAAGAGTGGTGCCATCTGCATGTATGAGGTTATTGACATTTCTCCCAGCAATTTGACTCCAGCTTGTGCTTCATTGCAGGTGGATTCTTTACCAACAGAGCCACCAGTGAAGCCCGAGAGTACTGGCGTGTGTAGCCTGTCGTTTCTCCAGGGCATCTTCCTGACCCAGGAATTGAACCAGGGTCTTCTGCATTGCAGGCAGATTCTTTACCAGCTGAGCTACAAACTGCCTGCCCGCAACATCACAGAGCAGATACAAGTATCATTCTTTATGGCAATGAAGAGGAAAAGGAACCAATTTTTCTGAAGATACTTAGATCCTCAGTTCCTCCCATAAAAACTCCCTTGCTTCACATAGCAACTTGCTCAAACATACAGCCTGTTGTAGGTCTTTATGCTTGATATTTTTGTTAATATTCAGAGCCTTGATTTGTTTATTCTCTCATGCAACAATCATCTGTGGGCTGCTACTCTGTGCAACTGTTCTGCAAGATGACAGCATAGCATGCTAGAGAATGGGACAGATACAGCTCATTGAAGGAGACACTTACCTCTGCAGTGAGTATGATACTAGAAATGAAGATGGTTTTTCCAGAGCAGGGGTACCTGTCACTAAGAGCAAGCCAAGTTGAGGAGTTTTGGGAAATCTTTAGAGGAAGTGATGGTTTAAGCAGGGACCAAAGGGTAAGTGAAAGTTAGTGAGGTAAAGGGAGTTCCCTGGTGGTGGCTCAGATGATAAAGAATCTTTCTGCAATGAGAGGGGAGACCTGGTTGAATTTAATCCCTGCATCAGGAAGATTTTCTGTGAGACAAAGAAGGGAACAACAGTTCCTGACAAAACAAGGTACATGTTCAAGCCACTGAAAGAGATTTAAGATGGGTGGTATAGTATAGAGAGTGAGTTGTGTTAGATAATATTGGGAAATTGGTACTGAATAAATAGACTTCATAGATCATGTTTAGAATGGAAGCAAAAATGAATGAGTGAGTGATTGAAAGGGTATAAAATGAATGAACAGTCTTATTTCAGGCACAAATTTCCCCCAAAAGAATGGATAGATCAGGCTTAGATAGTGATGCTTCCAGTGGGAAAGAGTAAAATCACCCTACTTTCTCCTCCATTCAACATGTAGGATGTGGGGATGGACATTTGGGAATAGATACATGAAAAGACTCTGATGAGGAGAAAACCTTTTCTTAACTGTTTTTTTAAAGTTATAATTTAATGTTCATTTTCTATATCTATCCCTCTTTTACTTTATTTT
>SJYX01003330.1:137782-168391 GCA_006410675.1 Oreotragus oreotragus | reverse complement strand
TTTAGATCTTTAATCCATTTTGAGTTTATTTTTGTGTGTGGTGTTAGAAAGTGATCTAGTTTCATTCTTTTACAAGTGGTTGCCCAGTTTTCCCAGCACCACTTGTTAAAGAGATTGTCTTTTCTCCATTGTATATTCTTGCCTCTTTTGTCAAAGATAAGGTGTCCACAGGTGCATGGATTTATCTCTGGGCTTTCTATTTTATTCCATTGATCTATGTTTTTGTTTTTGTGCCAGTACCATACTGTCTTGATGACTGTAGCTTTGTAGTATTTTCTGAAGCCAAGCAGGTTGATTCCTCCAGTTCCATTCTTCTTTCTCAAGATTGCTTTGGCTATTCGAGGTTTTTTGTATTTCCATACAAGTTGTGAAATTATTTGTTCTAGTTGTCTGAAAAATACCATTGGTAGCTTGATAGGAAATATATTGAATCTATAGATTGTTTTGGGTAGTATACTCATTTTCACTATATTGATTTTTTTGATCCAAGAACATGGTATATTTCTCCATCTATTTGTGTTATCTTTGACTTCTTTTGTCAGTGTTTTAGTTTTCTATATATAGGTCTTTCGTTTCTTTAGGTAGATTTATTCTTAAATATTATTTTCATTGCAATGGTGAATGGAATTATTTCCTGAATTTCTCTTTCTGTTTTCTCATTGTTAGTGTATAGGAATGTAAGAGATTTCTCTGTGTTAATTTTATATCCTGCCACTTTACTATATTCATTGATTAGCTCTAGTAATTTTCTGGTGGTGTCTTTAGGGTTTTTTATGTAGAAGATCATGTCATCTGCAAACAATGAGAGTTTTACTTCTTCTTTTCTAATCTGGATTCCTTTTATTTCTTTTTCTTCTGTGACTGCCCTGGCTAAACCTTCCAAAACTACATTGAATAGTAGTGGTGAGAATGGGCATCCTCATCTTATTCTTGACTTTAGGGGAAATGCTTTCAGTTTTTCACCATTGAGGATAACGTTTGCTGTGGGTTTATCATATATGGCTTTTATTATGTTGAGGTATGTTCTTTCTTTCTATTCCTGCTTTCTGGAGGGTTTTTATCATGAATGGGTGTTGAATTTTGTCAAAGGCTTTCTCTGCATCTATTGAGATAATCATATGATTTTATCTTTCAATTTGTTAATGTGGTGTATCACGTTGATTGATTTGTGAATATTGAAGAATCCTTGCATCCCTGGGATAAAGCCCACTTGGTCATGATGTATGTATGATCTTTTTAATATGTTGTTGGATTCTGTTTGCTAGAATTCTGTTACCTCCTTTAATCTTTCTTTCTTTCTGTCCTTGTGTCTCATTCCCTTCTCTAACCCTCCAATGACCCTGGGCTGATAGGGTTTGTTTACCCACAAATGTAATTTTAATTATTTTGAAGAAATAAAAGCCACAGTCATTTAGTTACTATTTTTCCCATTAGGGCTGTGGTAGGAGGCTCTACATTCTCCATGGAAATATATACTTGGCTTGAAGTGGTTATGTTTTATTGTGTGGAAATCAATAATCTGATGATGTCTTTTTAAAATATCTGTCCTTTTCCTCTGTGTGCCATGTGGAAAAAACATTAGCTTGTAGGGATCCAATTGCTTTGAGTTAGTGACAACATGCTTTTCTCTGCTGAACTGAAGATGTTTTTGCCTTGGGAAATATAACTGAAGATATCATGTTACTGTCATTTTTGAAAGCATAAATACAACTTAGGAACAGTATCAGAACATGCAAATCACTCATGGTTTGTTTCTAAAGTTATTTAGAAATCTCATTATCTTTAAATGGTAAAGATGCATCTTACAGTTAGGATTTTTCTGGTTTCCCAGGTTTGATTGTCTCACATTAGAAATACTGAGTGACAACACAAGGCTAACATCCTCAATTTCTCAGAGACATCATTATCCTCAATGATTTATGAAGCACCTTTGTTGAGAGGACCTACTATGTTTATTTCATGAGAGGAAATCATACTTGAATCTGTTTACAATTTTTAAACTGTTTTCTTGGATATGAGATGACACTTTTGCACTTCAGTTAAACTTATTAGTAAATCTAGCTCTCCTAAATCTTTTTCCTACCTTCAGTTCTGACTGATAGATAGATCTGGCAGAATAAATCAAAGTTTTCCTGTACCCTTGTTCAAGCCAAAGGTTTTGCTTCTTTTTATTCCTTTTGTGGATATCTAAATGAGATCTAACTGAGAACAGCCAAGTAGCAAAGTTGAACAAGTTGTTAGCTAACAAGTAGTTAGCAGAGAGAAATGATTAAGATGATAATAAAAACGTATTGGGCATTTAGTGCATGCCCCATAAAGGCTAAATGATCTGCCTATGTTCTGATATTCAATTCTCACAACACACTGTTGTGATGAATACTATTAGTGAATGAAGAAATGGGATTGACTGTGTTTAAAAAATGGAAAAGAATCCCACAGATGTTAGGAGAAATATATAAGATTCAAGCCTATGTTTTTCTGACTGTGTTATATAAGTGATTATGGATTCACGTGTGTATCATAAAGACCCCTCATTTTTTTCATTTAAGTCAGATCTATGGCCTTCCCTCCACCCCAGTACTCTTGCCTGGAAAATCCAATGGACAGAGTAGCCTGGTGGGCTGCAGTCCATGGGGTCGCTAACAGTTGGACAGACTGAGCGACTTCACTTTCACTTTTCTCTTTCATGCATTGGAGAAGGAAATGGCAACCCACTCCAGTGTTCTTGCCTGGAGAATCCCAGGGATGGGGGAGCCTGGTGGGCTGCCGTCTATGGGGTCACACAGAGTCGGACACGACTGAAGTGACTTAGCAGCAGCAGCAGCATGGCCTTCCCTGGTGGCTCAGACAGTAAGGAATTTGTCTGCAGTGCAGGAGACTCTGGTTCAATCCCTGGGTTGAGAAGATCCCTGGAAAAGGGAATGGCAACCATTCCCACTCCAGTATTCTTGCCTGGAGAATTCTCTGGACAGAGGAGCCTGGCAGGCTACAGTCCATTGGGCTGCAAAAGAGTTGGACACGACTTTGTGCCTAAAACAACAATATGTACTCCTTAGGTTTGAAAAAAAGCTTATACATATGCTACTTTTTACACCAGAATAACAGACCTGATCTTTCTCCTGCTTTGTGTGATACTGAATAGAGCATATGAACTCTCTGAGTGTCACTTCCTCTTCTGAAAGCATTAAGGGCTTGAATGTCTCTTTGTAAAATTAATCTTTAAAAATAACACTATTAATTGGCAAGTATATTTACACAGCAATTTATTTCATTAATGTGAAGATTATTACTTTTGGAATTACATAGAAAAATACAGAACTGTATTCATAATGATGTCCTCAAGTTATTGTCATTTATCTTATTACAAGATTTGAGCATAAGATATCTATTCCAATGAGAAGGATGCAAATGTAAAAATGCTTTCACATATATGAAAATACAGACATTGCAAGGGCAATTATTCCTCATTTTATATACATGCTATTTTATAGTACTTATTTATCCTATGCCAGCTCTCTAAACTCCCCAGGACAAGATGTTGATATGGCTAGCATGATGGGTATTTCTGGAAATTCCTTTAATTTCTTGAATTTCCTCTATCAAGTTATTTGCCTGGAAGAGTCTCTTGCATAGTAAAGGTATACTAATGAAGACAGCAGAATAGTCAGTCAGTGCAACATAAACAGTATAACTGCAGGGTAAGAAGTCATTTCAGTCCTCAGTGTACAACCTACGTACACAGTTGAATGGTTTTGGTCTCATTTCACATACTTATCAGGTTACCTAACTACCTGCTCACCTCTACGGCTAAAGAATGAACTCTTTCACATCAGGGCTCCCTCCTAGCCATTTGCATTTCTCTACCTGGAATAGAGTAGTGCCATAGCTGTGGAGGTGGGAAGGTGATGGTTGTGGAATGAATGGTAATACTATACTGTTTTTTATCTACCATTCACTTCCCACTTGCCAGATGAACCACAGAACACTTTCTGAATTGCTTCTATTTTCATTTCACTAACCTGTCACAGAGGTTGCTTCATTGTTTAATAAAATGTTCTTACAATTAATTAGATCTTCTTTCAATAGATTTATATAATGTAAGTCAGCCTACTGTGTTTACCTTTACTTATTTCAACACTAATAGTAACATTTCCAACAAATTTTACCTACTAAAAACTGAAAAGGGATTTGATCCCTCCATGAAGTCATTGAGTATGTTACAGTAAACATATGAAGCTCACTAACCAATAGTTTCTTTTGTCAGAGTTTGAAGCACTAAAAACTGATTGACATTTTGATCCCCATGGATATCCTAGCTGAGAACTGCTCTGTGGGCTGGGTCTCCCTGAACCAGACTATGAATATTCCTCCAAACACTGGTGGCTTTTCCCACTTCTTAAGTCTCTGCTGCCACACTGTGGGGAAACACAGAATAATACATTAGCTTACATATTTTTCTCATCTTTTTACCAAGGAGCCATGGTCATTTACAGTGCCTCAAATTCAGTTTGAAAAATAACATAAAAGCTAAAAGGAACTTTCAGATAAAGGATGATGTTAAGTAAAGTCATTACAGAGTGGGGGATTGATGGTACTGTTATTGATAGAGTTGCTTTATTGACTACTTGGGTAATGAGCTCAGTTCAAAAGGTAGTTACTTTAAGAGAGGTTGTTTGGTGTAGTGAAACAAATATGAATTTTTGGTTCTAATTATGTTAATGACATAGGCTTCCTTTTTCTTATACTTGCAACTTTTCTTCCTCTCATCCTTTTTTTTCCCCCTTTCCTCCTTCCATTAAAATTTATTGAGAATCTACTATTCTCTTCCAGACATATATAAAATCAAATTAGGCATTGTCCCAAAATCTCACTAGGGACATGCTTTATGTGTATAAAATGAAAATTTAGAATAGAAAAACAGCTTGAGAGAGTTATGAACAAGATGTCATGAGGCTATAAAAAAAAGCAGCTTCCAAAGCCACAGTTTGAATTATTTGCAGCAAAATTCTGACACTTTCTCTTCTGAGAGTCAGAAATCATATCATCCAATGACTGTGGCAACTCCTCTCTGCAGATACCATGAGCTCCTGTTAGCCTCCTTACAATGAGAGTGATTGTTTGCCCCGTTTGTGTGTATGTACGTTAAGTTGTTTCAATTATGTCCCGACTCTTTGTCATCCTATCGGCTGTAGCCCACCAGGCTCCTCTGTCCCTGGGATTCTCCAGGCAAGTATACTGGAGTGGACTGCCATGACCTCCTCCAGGTTGCCATCTTTGGTGGAAGGCAATTGGAATGGATAGGGACTAAGGCAGGGTATTATCAAACAAAGGCTTTCTCTATAACTTAATCAGTGTCATTTAAAAATAATTGAAAGAGCTTTTAGATAGAAAGGTAGAGCTCCTAAAGGTAGAGCAGCACAGAAATATGCTGCTTTTTGTACACATGTATTTTATCATCTATATAATCCAGTATCACTATTTATGTAGTTCTAAGCATTTCAAGGAAGCCACACCTAAGAATAAGGAAATCCACCAGGGTTTAAAGATAAAATGCAAGTCAATAAAGTCTTACCTCAATGAACAAAGAAAATGGTTTTACGATATTCAGTTTCAACTTTTCCTTTGGGTCACGAAAGTTGTAGCTTTATCCTAAAAATTACCTTTATTTATTGTTTCCTTAATATAATATTTCTTAGTTTCAAGTGCCTATAAATACCCACATCTGTTTTAAGGCTTAACAAACCTGGAGAGCAAGAATAAAATGTCCATGTTGGAGAGGCTAAAGGAAGGAAGAATATGAATTAATATTGGTTAAGTGTATCTGATGCAAAGACATATGCCAATTTAAATCTACTTATTTATTTAAACACTCAGAAAAAAGAAAAAAAGAAAAAAGAAAAAAAAAAAACGCACACACAAAGGAAAAAAGGAGTCTGATAAGCTAGCTCCATTTCAGAACTCAGGAAACTGAGGTTTAGAGAATATGAGAAACTTGCTCAAGGTCTAATAATTAGTAATTGACAGAACTTTGATAAAACCAGATCCATGATGTCCCATTCCATTATCTGAAACAAAAGCAGCATTTATAAATCTATGTCCAGGTGAAAATGTGCATTATCTAAATTGCCTGAGTTTACTTTTTAAGAGTAATATGGTATCAATAATATCAGGACGTTAAGTACAAAGGCCTTGTTTTAAACCATATGAAAATGTATTTGCTTATCTTTGAAGTGCACACATTTTTATTAAGTACATGTTAAATTAAGCCTTCTTCTTGGAAGTGAAGGGAAACTCTAAGCTAATTTAAAAGTTAGGGATCCATGGAGTTCTTTTGAAGCACAGGTTTTCAGAGCCAAAATTCATTAACATTAATTCAATGGGAAAATCAAGTCAAATAATTTAATGCTGAATCTTTTCATGGTGTGAGACAGATGGTTGCCATTCTTAAATACAAGTGAAATTTATAATCCAGTGGCAAAGGAAAAAACAAACAAACAAATTCAGTACGTGGGGAGGGTCTAATGGCTTGATTTGGGCTCAAAGATAAAAATCCAATCTCCTTGGATAGAAGGGTAGGAATATGCTATGCATAGTGATTAAGGTCAGAACAGCCTGATACAAGGGTAAGGCTGGTGGATTGTCCCTGGATAAAGCCTCACTTTCCTCATATGTTATGAAAATGATAAGAACACAAGGCTATAACATCACTGTGAGAATTGAACAAGGCAATAGATGTAAAATTCTTGATGCAACAGTGCCGTTAGCACAGCGTACCTACTTGATAAATGTTAATCTTCATTATCATGTCCCAGAGACAGTGGTGTTAAGCAGCCATGATCTAAGCCATGATATTGTCATGCCAGGTTTCCAGGAGAAAGTTTATATCATAAGGGGCATGTCACCTTCACGAATAACTTAATTATTCGGTTCAACTTCCACACCTATAAAAATGGAGTATTAATCATACCTATGGTGCCAAGCTGTTTTGTGGTCAAATGAAAGAGTATTTGTGAAAGTCCTCTGTAAAGAACTACTCAAATGCTGGTAATCATCATCTCTTTCTATTCCTTTCTGGTTTTCATAGACGTCTCATCTTTAAGGTTGTTAATGAGTCAGATTCATGGTAATAATAATCTTAATAACACAATAATATAAAATATACTTACTAGCTGGGATTAACTTTCTAGCTCTCCTCCATGGATACTGAACTATGAGGGGAAAAAACTCTGAAATTAGCCAGGTGACAACCCGGGCTTGGAGGGGAGGACAAAGAGAAAGATTCATATTGATTGGATGGGAGGAAAATGAAGGTTAGGGAGCAGAAACAGCGCAAGTGCATATATTAGGAATCTATTGGGCTACAAATAACTCAGCGTTCAACTAACAGACAATTAATTAAATGAATGAACTAGTTTTCTCATCTAGTAAGTTTAAAGGGAGGTAGTCTCCTGGTTTTGGATCAGCTGGTAGCATTGCCTTCTGAGAATGAGAATGTCTCTGATTCTCTGCTCATAGTTTTCATCCCCATGGTCATTGCCTTGTGGCAGCAGACAGCTGGATCAACTCCATTATCCACATTCAAGGAAGGAAGCGGGTGAAAGGAGTGGTACCAGCCCAATTTGTCCCTTACAAAGAGACAAAAAGCTTTCCCAGAATCCCTGGCAAACTTTTTATTGTATCTCAAAGGACAGAGTATATCAGATAACCACTCTTGGCTGCAATCAACACTAACAAAATGCATATTTAATGAGGCATGGGGCTACTCCTAGCAGAAATCTGAGTTATGTTAGGAAGGAACATGTGAAGAATCCCAGCTGGCACAAGTGGTAAAGAATCCACCTGCCAGTGCAGGAAACATAAGAGCTGCAGGTTTGATCCCTGGGCCAGGAAGATTCCCTGGAGGAGGGCCTGGGAACCCACTCCAGTATTCTTGCCTGGAGAATCCCATGGTCAAAGGAGCTTAGTGGGCTACAGTCCATAGGGTCGCAGAGAGTCACCACGACTGAAGCAAGATAGTATACAGCACTTGGGTAGCTAGTAGTACCTGTCACAGTACAATTCTCAGAGCTGGGGACCAGTCTCGGAGGTATAGGAACTTTGTAGCATAATAAGTATGATGGCATTAACAATGAGCTTGGAAACTTGCATTCTTTTTGCATGTGTTTTTGGACTGAGAGTCAAAGAGTATAATAGGATAGATGGAGACTGAGAGAATTTTGAATTAAAGGGATGGAGTAAGAAATTTGCTTTAAGTAATAGTTCCCTTACAAACCATTTCTGCTATAGTTGTTAGAAAAATAATACATGTGTTTTCAAGTGCCTACATTCTTAAGTAAAAATATCACATTGTTCCTAATCCAAGTTTTTTTTTTTTTTTTTTTGGTCAACAAAATAAATACCCTTGACTCTACTCTCCAGGATAGCTGTCAAAATGTCGAGGTGCTATGTTAAGTGTTGTTCAAAATTTTAACTGAAAAATAAATTTGGCTACATAAACCATGGTTCTAAACTGTGGTTCTAAGCTTATAGGGATAAAAAGAGATCCCATTATATGTGATCTATCTGGTAAAATTGAATATATTACAGAAAGAATTTCCTCAGAAATTTTAAAATCTCATAACCTTGCCCATAAAATGAGTCTGGCAAACCTCACAATATCTGTTTGAAAAGAAGTGGGACTTGCCTGATTTTAAGCACTGATGGTTTCTTATGATGATTTTTATCCCATTAGTTCATCATATCTATCTCTGTAGGATTTAAAATCTGTATAACAAAGGAGCAAGGCACTAAGCAATGAAGTTTAGTGAGACTAAACCACATCTTTTTAAGAACCTTTACTTTATTCAAGAGCAGTATTTGGCTCCAGCGCCACCTAGTGACAAATCTAAAAACTGCATGTTTTTGAGTTGGATGGCATCTTAGCCATTTTTCTGACACACTGGTCACTGATCATGTGCTTAAAACATGACTAGTTCTAATTGAGATTTTCTGTAAGTGTAAATACACATTGGATACCATGAATACTTTTTATACTGATTGCATGTTAAAATGAAGATATTTAGACATATTTATTTAAAGAAAATACATAGTTCACTTTTATATTTTTAATATTTTTATGTGATACTTAGAAATTTTAAAATTGCACTCATAGTTTGCATTATATTTCCATGATACAGTGCTTACTTAGAGACTTAATTGGGTAATTTTGTGCAAAGAGGACATTTGGCAGAAGTATGGAGGTAAACCATCCGAATTTATTCAAAAAAACATGAACAGAGGAGATAGGAATAACTATATCTAGCTTTCCTTTGTATGTATAATTCTGATCCAGGGAATTAATCATGCTATTAGATTTAATGACTCTTCAAGTGCCTGTATTGAGAATTCACTTGGTTCCAGGCATTGTTTTAAGAATTCTGAGTGCATTTGCTCCATGAATCCCCACAGAATTTCTGTGAGGCAATTGCCGTTATTTTTCTAGCTGTACACACAATAGAGTGAGGCCCTGGGTGTAAATGCCTTGGTCATTGTCACGTGGCTGTGAAGAGGTAGAGGCCGGATTTGAGGACCGTCTGTCCGGCTCTAGAGTCTACATATTTAAACTAACTGCTCTGCTGTCCTCTTGCTGAAGACAAAGTGTGGGTGAAAAATAAAAATGACACCGGCTATAGGAAACTGCTTGCAGCACATTTACCCCAACGTTGGAAAGTAGTCATGATTGCAGCCAAATTTTTAGTTACTGCTGAGTCATTTTAGTCGAGTCCAACTCTTTTCCATCCTATTGACTGTAGCCCACCAGGCTCCTCTGTCCAAGGGATTATCCAGGCAAGAACGCTGGAGTGGGTTGCCATTCCCTTCTGCAGGGGATCTTTCCAACCTAGGGATCGAACCCACATCTCTTAACGTCTCCTATTGTTTTAGCCACATGTTCCAGGAAACAAACTCACTCAGAAGGACAATGCAGATAGTGGAGTGCAGTTTATTACACCGGTGGGCCCAAGGCAGAGTCTCCTCTTAGCCAAGGACCCCGACCAGCGTTTGTGAAAATCTTTTATACCCCATGTGTACCTGTCTGAACCCACCACTCCAAATTCCTTGAGACTTACACAAACCAAGGAAAATACAATCCCAATAACTCCATCATTCACGTGCTATGTGCTCATGTGCTCAAACAGTCAAACAATTAGCCAATAATCAGTAAACCCGAAGTTACACTCCAATTGATACAGAAAAATTTATGGCCTGTCTGGAGGAAGGGGTGATTAGTGTGTTTTCTCTTAGGCAATAAGTAACCTAGATACGATCTTCAAGGTTCCCCTGTCTGGAGGGGTTCTTATCCTTCTGTTGTTGTTTTCATAGGCACTAAACACAGAGTTCAGAGTCCATTGGAAAGGTGGCCGAGCATGATCAGCATAAACAGGTCTAAGATGGCGTCCAGGCCCTATGAATTCCTTCTTCACTATATTGGAGGCAGATTCTTTACCACTAGCACAGCCTGGGAAGCCCAGTTATCATGTCCTTATTAATAAAATTCAAATAGATTTAGTTAGGAATGTAGTCATTCTAAATACTAGGTTTCAGGTAGCCCATGAATTATTTAGCAGCCACTGCAACTGAGAGATGGCATGAGGATCCTAAAACGTTTAAGACCCATGATTTACCTTTCAGGCATTTAGACTTGGGGGAAATTGCATCCATAAACAAATAACATAGATGAGGTATGCAAAAAAAAAAGGTCCCCAAGGGAGATGGCACTTAGGCAGAATTTGGAGGAAAACTAGGATTTGCCAGGCAGAAAAGAGATGGAATCCAGGGTTCCCATGCAGAAAGGACCATTTGGGCACAGTTATATGATCATGAAGCAGTGTGACACCAGTGGCAGACTAGAAATGGTTCCACATTCCTTGTGTTTACCATTGTAGAGAGATGTAAAGTGAAGTGAAGTGGCTCAGTCGTGTCCCACTCTTTGCAACCCCGTGGACTGTAGGCCACCAGGCTCCTCCGTCCACCAGGCTCCTCCGTCCATGGGATTTCCCAGGCAAGAATACTGGAGTGGGTTGCCATTTCCTTCTCCAGGGGATCTTCCTGACCCAGGGGTCGAACCCGAGTCTCCTGCGTGGCAGGCGGATGCTTTAACCTCTGAGCCACCAGGGTTCATCTACTGGGCCAGACATGAAGGTGTTTTTCACCCCCAGACTGAATGCACAAGTGTGGCAGCCTGCCAACCTGAGCAGGAGAAATGATTCTGTAGGGAAGATGATAAGTTCTGAGTTTGGTTTGATCTAATTTTTTCACTTTAATATTGCAATTTCTATGTGATGAGATGAGTGCCTTGGGGGGAAAAAAACCTATGAAACTGAAGTCACAGAAGTAGTTCAAGAACATGTCTCTCTAAACTTTGAATGCTTTCTAGGACTTGTGAAGATCAAATGAACTCATGTATTTGACATCGCTTTGAAAACAGCCCAGTGCCACATCAGTTCAGTTCAGTTCAATTCAGTCACTCAGTCATGTCTGACTCTTTTTGACCCCATGGACTGCAGCACACAAGGCTTCCCTGTCCATCACCAACTCTCAGACCTCACTCAAACTCATGTCCATAGAGTCAGTGATGCCATCCAACCATCTTATCCTCTGTCGTCCCCTTCTCCTCTTGCCTTCAATCTTTCCCAGAATCAGGGTCTTTTCCAATGAGTCAGTTCTTTGCATCGGGTGACCAAAGTACTGGAGCTTCAGCTTCAGCATCAGTCCTTCCAATCAATATTCAGGACTGAATTCCTTTAGAATGGACTGGTTGGATCTCCTTGCAGTCCAAGGGACTCTCAAGAGTCTTCTCCAACACCATAGTTAAAAAGCATCAATTCTTCGGCTCTCAGTTTTCTTTATAGTCCAACTCTCACATCCATGACTACTGGAAAAATCATAGCTTTGACTAGATGAACCTTTGTTGGCAAAGTAATGTCTCTGCTTTTGAATATGCTGTCTAGGTTGGTCATAAAATTTCTTCCAAGGAGCAAGTTTCTTTTAATTTCATGGCTGCAGTCACCATCTGTAGTGATTTTGGAGCCCCCGAAAATAAAGCCTCTCACTGTTTCCATCAAGATTGCTGGGAGAAATATCAATAACCTCAGATATGATGATGACACGACCGTTATGGCAGAAAGCAAAGAAGAACTAAAGAGACTCTTGATGAAAGTTAAAGAGGAGAGTGAAAAAGTTGACTTAAAACTCAACATACAGAAAACTAATATCATGGATGACTAGATGAACCTTTGTTGGCAAAGTAATGTCTCTGCTTTTGAATATGCTGTCTAGGTTGGTCATAAAATTTCTTCCAAGGAGCAAGTTTCTTTTAATTTCATGGCTGCAGTCACCATCTGTAGTGATTTTGGAGCCCCCGAAAATAAAGTCTCTCACTGTTTCCATCAAGATTGCTGGGAGAAATATCAATAACCTCAGATATGATGATGACACGACCGTTATGGCAGAAAGCAAAGAAGAACTAAAGAGACTCTTGATGAAAGTTAAAGAGGAGAGTGAAAAAGTTGACTTAAAACTCAACATACAGAAAACTAATATCATGGCATTCAGTTCTATCTCTTCATGGCAAAGAGATGAGGAAACAATGGAAACAGTGCCACATAGGTGTAAGTTTTATGGTTATCGTCACCTGGGAGTTGAATCAAGTCATTTGAAGATCTAGGGGACCATTATTTTTAAAATAGAAGTTCTGGATATTCTTTTTATTAGTTATGACTATAGTGAATATTTAAAAAATTTTTATTGACTACATTACTCTAATGGTGATAGGTTTTCTTTGAGGATTTTTGAGGTCACAACAAACTGCTACTTTGATTTTGACCAAAATGAAAAGCAAATTTGTTAAAATGGTTAAAATGCATATGTATGTGTGCAGACAAGACTAATTAAAAATAATCAGAGTTTGGTCTTGTTCGTGACATTTATAAAAGGACCTTAAGTATCACATATATCACCTATGCATATATATGATATGCAAGTTGAACCTCAGCAATCATCTTAATTTCAACTTGAGGAACTTGAGAGACTCAGCATATACTTCCTTCCAACTGAATGACAGGTAAATCTGCCTCCCTAAAGAATAGCCCCCAGATTTCCCTGGAGGTCCAGAGATTAAGACTCCATACTTCACTGCAAGGGATGTGGGTTCGATCCTTAGTCAGGGTTCTAAGATCACACATGTTGCGTGGTGCAGCCAAAAAAAGAAATTAAAAAAAAAAAAAAAAAAAAAACATGAACAGAGGAGATAGGAATAACTATATCTAGCTTTCCTTTGTATGTATAATTCTGATCCAGGGAATTAATCATGCTATTAGATTTAATGACTCTTCAAGTGCCTGTATTGAGAATTCACTTGGTTCCAGGCATTGTTTTAAGAATTCTGAGTGCATTTGCTCCCTGAATCCCCACAGAATTTCTGTGAGGCAATTGCCATTATTTTTCTAGCTGTACACACAATAGAGTGAGGCCCTGGGTGTAAATGCCTTGGTCATTGTCACGTGGCTGTGAAGAGGTAGAGGCCGGATTTGAGGACCGTCTGTCCGGCTCTAGAGTCTACATATTTAAACTAACTGCTCTGCTGTCCTCTTGCTGAAGACAAAGTGTGGGTGAAAAATAAAAATGACACCGGCTATAGGAAACTGCTTGCAGCACATTTACCCCAACGTTGGAAAGTAGTCATGATTGCAGCCAAATTTTTAGTTACTGCTGAGTCATTTTAGTCGAGTCCAACTCTTTTCCATCCTATTGACTGTAGCCCACCAGGCTCCTCTGTCCAAGGGATTATCCAGGCAAGAACACTGGAGTGGGTTGCCATTCCCTTCTGCAGGGGATCTTTCCAACCTAGGGATCGAACCCACATCTCTTAACGTCTCCTATTGTTTTAGCCACATGTTCCAGGAAACAAACTCACTCAGAAGGACAATGCAGATAGTGGAGTGCAGTTTATTACACCGGTGGGCCCAAGGCAGAGTCTCCTCTTAGCCAAGGACCCCGACCAGCGTTTGTGAAAATCTTTTATACCCCATGTGTACCTGTCTGAACCCACCACTCCAAATTCCTTGAGACTTACACAAACCAAGGAAAATACAATCCCAATAACTCCATCATTCACGTGCTATGTGCTCATGTGCTCAAACAGTCAAACAATTAGCCAATAATCAGTAAACCCGAAGTTACACTCCAATTGATACAGAAAAATTTATGGCCTGTCTGGAGGAAGGGGTGATTAGTGTGTTTTCTCTTAGGCAATAAGTAACCTAGATACGATCTTCAAGGTTCCCCTGTCTGGAGGGGTTCTTATCCTTCTGTTGTTGTTTTCATAGGCACTAAACACAGAGTTCAGAGTCCATTGGAAAGGTGGCCGAGCATGATCAGCATAAACAGGTCTAAGATGGCGTCCAGGCCCTATGAATTCCTTCTTCACTATATTGGAGGCAGATTCTTTACCACTAGCACAGCCTGGGAAGCCCAGTTATCATGTCCTTATTAATAAAATTCAAATAGATTTAGTTAGGAATGTAGTCATTCTAAATACTAGGTTTCAGGTAGCCCATGAATTATTTAGCAGCCACTGCAACTGAGAGATGGCATGAGGATCCTAAAACGTTTAAGACCCATGATTTACCTTTCAGGCATTTAGACTTGGGGGAAATTGCATCCATAAACAAATAACATAGATGAGGTATGCAAAAAAAAAAGGTCCCCAAGGGAGATGGCACTTAGGCAGAATTTGGAGGAAAACTAGGATTTGCCAGGCAGAAAAGAGATGGAATCCAGGGTTCCCATGCAGAAAGGACCATCTGGGCACAGTTATATGATCATGAAGCAGTGTGACACCAGTGGCAGACTAGAAATGGTTCCACATTCCTTGTGTTTACCATTGTAGAGAGATGTAAAGTGAAGTGAAGTGGCTCAGTCGTGTCCCACTCTTTGCAACCCCGTGGACTGTAGGCCACCAGGCTCCTCCGTCCACCAGGCTCCTCCGTCCATGGGATTTCCCAGGCAAGAATACTGGAGTGGGTTGCCATTTCCTTCTCCAGGGGATCTTCCTGACCCAGGGGTCGAACCCGAGTCTCCTGCGTGGCAGGCGGATGCTTTAACCTCTGAGCCACCAGGGTTCATCTACTGGGCCAGACATGAAGGTGTTTTTCACCCCCAGACTGAATGCACAAGTGTGGCAGCCTGCCAACCTGAGCAGGAGAAATGATTCTGTAGGGAAGATGATAAGTTCTGAGTTTGGTTTGATCTAATTTTTTCACTTTAATATTGCAATTTCTATGTGATGAGATGAGTGCCTTGGGGGGAAAAAAACCTATGAAACTGAAGTCACAGAAGTAGTTCAAGAACATGTCTCTCTAAACTTTGAATGCTTTCTAGGACTTGTGAAGATCAAATGAACTCATGTATTTGACATCGCTTTGAAAACAGCCCAGTGCCACATCAGTTCAGTTCAGTTCAATTCAGTCACTCAGTCATGTCTGACTCTTTTTGACCCCATGGACTGCAGCACACAAGGCTTCCCTGTCCATCACCAACTCTCAGACCTCACTCAAACTCATGTCCATAGAGTCAGTGATGCCATCCAACCATCTTATCCTCTGTCGTCCCCTTCTCCTCTTGCCTTCAATCTTTCCCAGAATCAGGGTCTTTTCCAATGAGTCAGTTCTTTGCATCGGGTGACCAAAGTACTGGAGCTTCAGCTTCAGCATCAGTCCTTCCAATCAATATTCAGGACTGAATTCCTTTAGAATGGACTGGTTGGATCTCCTTGCAGTCCAAGGGACTCTCAAGAGTCTTCTCCAACACCATAGTTAAAAAGCATCAATTCTTCGGCTCTCAGTTTTCTTTATAGTCCAACTCTCACATCCATGACTACTGGAAAAATCATAGCTTTGACTAGATGAACCTTTGTTGGCAAAGTAATGTCTCTGCTTTTGAATATGCTGTCTAGGTTGGTCATAAAATTTCTTCCAAGGAGCAAGTTTCTTTTAATTTCATGGCTGCAGTCACCATCTGTAGTGATTTTGGAGCCCCCGAAAATAAAGCCTCTCACTGTTTCCATCAAGATTGCTGGGAGAAATATCAATAACCTCAGATATGATGATGACACGACCGTTATGGCAGAAAGCAAAGAAGAACTAAAGAGACTCTTGATGAAAGTTAAAGAGGAGAGTGAAAAAGTTGACTTAAAACTCAACATACAGAAAACTAATATCATGGCATTCAGTTCTATCTCTTCATGGCAAAGAGATGAGGAAACAATGGAAACAGTGCCACATAGGTGTAAGTTTTATGGTTATCATCACCTGGGAGTTGAATCAAGTCATTTGAAGATCTAGGGGACCATTATTTTTAAAATAGAAGTTCTGGATATTCTTTTTATTAGTTATGACTATAGTGAATATTTAAAAAATTTTTATTGACTACATTACTCTAATGGTGATAGGTTTTCTTTGAGGATTTTTGAGGTCACAACAAACTGCTACTTTGATTTTGACCAAAATGAAAAGCAAATTTGTTAAAATGGTTAAAATGCATATGTATGTGTGCAGACAAGACTAATTAAAAATAATCAGAGTTTGGTCTTGTTCGTGACATTTATAAAAGGACCTTAAGTATCACATATATCACCTATGCATATATATGATATGCAAGTTGAACCTCAGCAATCATCTTAATTTCAACTTGAGGAACTTGAGAGACTCAGCATATACTTCCTTCCAACTGAATGACAGGTAAATCTGCCTCCCTAAAGAATAGCCCCCAGATTTCCCTGGAGGTCCAGAGATTAAGACTCCATACTTCACTGCAAGGGATGTGGGTTCGATCCTTAGTCAGGGTTCTAAGATCACACATGTTGCGTGGTGCAGCCAAAAAAAGAAATTAAAAAAAAAAAAAAAACCCTCTCATGTAGATCAGCAACACAGAGGCAATTCTGTCTGTCATCCTAATGGCATTGGCTCAGGGTTGGGTACAAACAGGTATAATATCAGATGATAGGCAGGTTGAATCACCCCAGTGAAATTTAAAATGCAGATCTTTGAGCCCTATAAAACCAGATAATGCAAGTCAGTGGGGTAAGGCATGGGAATTAGCATTTTTAACAAAAATCCTAGATGACATTAGTGCTTTCTAAAGTTCCTCCTAAAGGATATCAGTCCTGGGTGTTCAGTGGACAGACTAATGTTGAAGCTGAAACTCCAATACTTTGGCCATCTGATGTGAAGAGCTGACTCACTGGAAAAGACCCTGATGCTTGGAAAGATTGAGAGCAGGAGGAGAAAGGGATGACAGAGGATAAGATGGTTGGATGGCATCACCAACTTAATGGACATGGGTTTGGGTGGACTCCGGGAGTTGGTGATGGACAGGGAGGCCTGGCATGCTGCGGTTCATGAGTCGCATAGTTGGACACAACTGAGCGACTGAACTGAACTGAAAGTTTGGGAAGCTCAGGATCAGATTGTGATTTATAGATAGTCTGTGTGATTGAGTACAAGTCATGTTTCCATGGGATGCTCACTGATTACCTTTCCAGAAATCAAGTGCTGAGAGCTATTGCTAATATAGTTTCGCCCTTAGCAAACTCTGAAACACTGCTAACATGAAATTTGAAGCTAGCTTGGTCAACGATGTTCATTCAATCTGACTTTATTTCAGTCTGATTTCATTCAG
The DNA here is from genome assembly GCA_006410675.1 of Oreotragus oreotragus. Classification (NCBI taxonomy): domain Eukaryota; kingdom Metazoa; phylum Chordata; class Mammalia; order Artiodactyla; family Bovidae; genus Oreotragus; species Oreotragus oreotragus. The sequence goes on along the minus strand of SJYX01003330.1, from coordinate 150,676 downwards.
CATTCTAGGGAATTAAAGCCACACCATCTCTCTGCTGACTTGCTCCATTGCCATCCTGGCAGAGCCTTCCAGCAGTCCTTTTCCTGCCATAAAGGAAAAAAAAATATTACCAAGAGAGTCTTAGAAGTTCTCATCAAAAGAAAAAAATTGTAACTATGTGTGTTAATGGATGTTAACTACACTTTTTTGGTGATTATTTTGTGATATATAAGTTTATTGGGATTTCCCTGATGGCTCAGATAGTAAAGAATCCACCTGCAATGGGTTTGATCTATGGGTTGAGAAGATAACCTTGAATCATACTGTATACCTGAAACTAATATAATGTTATATGTCATTATATCTAAATAAAAAAAAGTAAAAGGCTTTTCAGTCCCTCAGTATAAATACTGTTTTCTGGAAAAAACATATATATATATGTATGATTTCTATACATGATCTGAAATGAATAGTTCATCTAAAGTTTCCTATTTGACCAATAATTAAACAGATCCATTCTGCATTCCTGATATTTTCAATGTAATTGTGGCAGATTATGTTTCTTATTATAACAATAATTGCTGTGTAATTTATAATTTATTGAGATGGTTGAAGTATATAATTACAGTCTTGCTTGTGTATCTGCCTCAAGGAATTTTAGGTTATGTTAGGTATTTGATTGTTTGTTTTGAATGCCTCCCTCCATTTTCACCCTGCCCTCCAAGACTGCTGTATACATGGAGAAAGGAATATTTAGGAGAATGTGTCTAAAAGACTAGTATTAGAAGGGAGAAAATACAGGACAAGACTACTGGAGTAAAATGTTGGATGAAATGTTACAGTTCAGTTTATGTTTTGCTTTAATTTTCATTTCCATCAAATATAATATTCTTTAAAGAAATGAAATATAGATGCAGTGTACTTTTTAAGGTGTTGTAATAAACCCAAGTTAAGACAGCGGGCTAGAATTTTATTACACTAAATAAGTCCAAGTTTTCCAGACCACATTAATTTCATGCCTACAGTTATGAAGGCATGATGTACATGCCTGATGTATATGATTGTAAAATCACTTTTAATAATAAAGAAAAGATGTTTATCAAGAAGAATTGGCCAATATTAGATTCCACAAGCTAATACTGGGTATACATTTCTTATTAAAAAAATTACAATGTATTAGCAACTATGTTATTTTACATAAAGATGTGAAAATCCTCTTAGGACAAACCAAGGCTTTTACTGAGCCATATATAATATGAAAAGTATGGTCTGGTTTGTGCCTTTTAGTCTAAATTATGCAAAATTTCAAGGCTTTTTAATAAAAATAAATGAATCCCTTCATTAAAGATAAAAATCACATTTCTGGCTTAATAATTTATTCCTGAAAGAGACATTATTAGAGAAAAGAAGTAATGAAATTTCAGATATAAACTTTAGAGAAAATTTTGGCAGAAGGAAAGATTATCATGGATTTAGAGAACATAGAAGAGGCAATATTGAACTTGAGTAAAAAAACAAATTGTAAAATTGGAAATAAATCTTCTCACTCAAAAACTGAGATACTGGTGTTTATAGATTCTTGGGGAAAAAACTGTCGATGACAAAGAATTGTCTGAAAATTTATCATTTATGATAACTGTTCAGTATCAATTCACTTAGATAAGATCTAACCTATTTTATGTCCGGTGGTGAAGTCCTTTATAAAAAGAGAACTCCCCCTTCACTCCAGTTTTCTCATTCTAGACCAGGCTGTTAATTAGGGAAAAAAATGCTAATTTCCACTTCCAATTTGAACATGTATCAGACCTTGAAATAGAGATGAATGTGCTTGCCCTGTTTTCAACTTCATTTTGATAGTAAAGGAATTTGGGTTACTACAATGTTATAATTTTCATAAAGAAAATGTCTCTTTTCTGCTGCCTTCATTATTTTGAATCTTAGTTTGGGGATCCGGAGAGAATGGATAGATACCATACTTAGAATTAAAATCTTCAGCAAGTGATCTGCCTTAGGCTATAGTGTGTGTGTGTGTGTGTGTGTGTGTTATATAAAATTCTCTCTCTCTCTCTCATCTATTTGTGTATCTATCTAGGGAGACAAAGTGACAGAGACAGACAGAATTTTTTTTTAAATTTCAGCAAGGGAAAATCTGAACCTAATATAAAGGAAGGAGGTACACTGCATTGCAAATACTGGGGCAGTACTGACAGCAGTGTTTCAGCTTGCTTAATCTAGTGCTTACAGACAATAGGTCTACATGGTATTGTGTAGACTGCCTCTTCCAGAAAAGCATATTTTTGCATTTCCAAAATGTGAAATTTGAAAATCAGAGCACTTAGTTGCAGCAGAGTTGAAGATCATGGCCATCCAGGACTAGGAGCACTGCTGAAGACCTCTGAAAAGTGCAAAACCTTCCCATTCATTTTGCCAGACTGGTTTTTTTTTTTTCCCAAATGGGAAATTAGGTAAAGTTTAATATGTAAGGCTCACAGGGAAAATGGAGACATCTCAGACATGAATGAGAAGATTCTGGATATAATGGTGACTGTTTTCATTCAAATAAAACTAAGAAGACAAAGGTAAGGGTATAGTGCTTTGTTCCTTTCCAACTGTGATTTCTGTAACTTTTTTTCTTACAGGTGCAAAGTCATGAAAAATTATTTGTTTGCAGATTCTTGAAACTGATTTGCTTAAGTTAGGGCAAGGGGTGTGTGTGGGGTAGATATGCTAGAGCAAGAGAGATCTAGTAATAGTTTCTGCCATCAGTATCCATGGAAACTGAATTATGGCAGTAAAGCAGTTTCAAACTAAGTATTTTTCAACTTAAATATTGTTACTGACTCAGACATAATCCCACGATTAACTATGGAGTCCTAACATCTTCAAGAGAACATGAGGTTGTGTGGCAAGAAAGTAAAGAATCCCAAAATACCTTGAATTATAAGAAATTCAGAAGTTCAAGTTTAGAGATCTTACCTAAATTTTTGCCTTAAAGACCTTTCTGTATTGACAAAGCTTGAAACACAGGAGTTAAAAAGATGAAGCGAAGAAAAAATGTGAACCACCATGCNCAAATACCTTGAATTATAAGAAATTCAGAAGTTCAAGTTTAGAGATCTTACCTAAATTTTTGCCTTAAAGACCTTTCTGTATTGACAAAGCTTGAAACACAGGAGTTAAAAAGATGAAGCAAAGAAAAAATGTGAACCACCATGCACATTGAGAATGGGGCAAAAATGTGACTAGCGTCATCATCATTTGGGAGTGATGGTATCATTTTCAACTGTTCACAGTCAATCGTTTTAATCTGGGTTCCATGAATTTAATGAGTTTTAATTTGACAAAGTCTCAAGTAAAATTTTAAGCCAGAATAATGAGCTCAGATGAAGACTTATGGGCATTTTACATAGGACCCATTAGAGTAATTTTACTGCTGAGTTTGAACTAGAAGAAATGCTCACTCGTTCATTTCCTGGATTTATTTTTCCATACATTAAAACAGGGTTTAATACTGTGATAAACTTCTAAATCTCTAATAAATCAATTCCCTTATACTTGCATATACCTTTTAGTTACCAGAATAATGAATCAATTCTATATCCATTCAATATAGTGAAGTGAAAGTCATTTAGTCATGTCCGACTCTTTGCGACCCCATGGACTATACAGTCCATGGCATTCTCCAGGCTAGAATACTGGAGTAGGTAGCCTTTCCCTTCTCCAGGGAATCTTCCCAACTCGGGGTGGAATCCAGGTCTCCCACATTGCAGGCAGATTCTTTACCAGCTGAGCCACAAGGGAAGCACATTCAATATAGTATGTCTAATTTAATCCCTCTGAAACAAAGATCATTCTTAAAGTTTTTTGATTGTTTTATTTTGACCCAATGTTGAATGTTGAGTTTATTGTCTTATATTTTGACAAAGAGCATCAATGCAAATCTGTGAGATCATAGGGTTTGATAGAAGACACATCCCATGTTAGTTTATAGGAATCAGTCTTCCTGGATGTGCTTCTTAAAAATGTGCAGGAGCTCAGATCAAATTAGCAATAGGTGACTCTCTTGTTGACCCTGAAAGGTCATGCTGTGGGAGTGGGGTGCGGGAGCTACAAGACAGACTCCTTATTGGATGGAGTTGTCTTTGAGCTAAGTCAGGGGTATTGACCTTCATTGCTCCTCCAGTTAGGTGGTCCTTTCTGTCAGCAGGGTTGAATATCTTATTTAAGTCATTTAACTCTCTGTATACTGAGGACTCTGAGTCTGTGTCCAGGCTACTCAGCAGGGGGAATTCCACAAAGAAGTCCCTTCTCTCTCTAGAAGTCGTGAGGTTTTGTTTTTTGTTTTTAGGAACTAACTAACTAATTCTTTAAGTCTTTAAGTTGGAGTTGCTAAACATGAAATAAGCTAATGAGTGGTAAATTTCAGACACCTCTGACACCCAGGTCTCTTGACTCCCCAGCCAGTTGTAGCACTTGTGATACCTCAGATTAAGGTGGTGCAAGTTAAGAGTTAAGTGAAACTGTGTCTTGGTAGTTTCCATGATAGTCTTTTAAAAGCAAGCATTTCCAAGATGAACACAGAAGACTGAAAGACATAGAAGTGTTAGGACTACAGGGATTGAATGCTTAAATGCCTTCTAGTTGGTTTTATTTGCTGTCTTTGTAGTTGTGGTGCCTCTTTTACACCAACCTGTTAGGGTTTATAAAAGACTCCAGGTAGGAACTTGAATTTCTGGTTATGTCAAATACGTTTTGCCAAACTGTAAATTACTGTCTGTGTTCCTGGATACTTCATTTTCCAAAATTTCAGGGATAAAACCTTCTTTGTAAACATTCATTTGTGTGTGTTTGTGTGTGTGTGTAAGGGAGGGAGGTGGCAAAGAGAGAGAGAAATTCAAGAAACAGCCTAATATATACTACTTGGAAAATAAGTCAACTTCTTAAAATAATGATTATATTAATCAACTCTGAAATCAAAGTCTTTGCATACATTATAATATTTGACTTCATATTGATTGTATACTTGTCATTTTTAATAAGCTTTCTGAAAATGAAATAACTATCACATATGCATATGCTACTAGAATCCCTCTGTATCAAAGATATGATTTATTATGCTATATTCAAATTATTTTTTACTTTATATAAACATACATTTCATATATTTGTCAAATAAATATAATCTATTAAGAGATTTCTAGGAAGGAAAATAGGAAACTACTTTATTCAAGTTTTTTTGGCCGATAATTTGTTTGATCTTTAAAGTATGCCATTTATGTTATCACATAGTTCCATTAGTTTTGAATTATCAATGCTTATATAGTGTTCTTAAAGACTTAAAAAATTGAAATATAGTTCTTTATAAATTAGTATATTATATAGTATATTATTAGTTTTGGGTATACGACATAGTGATGTAATATTGCTATAGATTATACTCTAGATTATACTCTATACTATAGATTAACATATTCTGTTATGTATGTACAATACATACATTGCTGTACAATATGCCCTTGATTTGTAATTGATATATGTGGAAGATATTTTAAGAAAGATAATTATAATATTGTGTAGCCAGTTCCCCACAGGAACAGTGATTTTATTGTTTTAAGCAGCAGAGAAAACCAACTGCTCGTTTCCTGGCTGTGGGTCTGCCAGCTAGGTTATGGTTTCTTGTTTCCTTGTTAATCAGAGTCACTGTTTACTCTTTAGTGGTTCAGTGTACTTTGCACTTCATTGTGAGACAGGATGTGGGGTCTACTGTATTACATACCCACTGCTCATCTCTAGGGCTTCCCCCATGGCTCAGATGGTAAATAATCTGCCTGCAGTGCAGGAGACCTGGATTTGGTTTCAGGAAGATCCCCTGGAGAAGGGAATGACAACCCACTCCTGTCTTCTTGTCTGGGAAATCCCATGGACAGAGGAGCCTGGTGGGCTACAGTTCATTGGGTTGCAAAACACACAGGACTGAATGACTAACAAACACCCAGCCCACCTCCAGCACCTCTCATTTGCATAGCTGTTTTTCCTTAATTGGTACCAAGAGTTTCTGCCTTCAAACAAGAGACTAAGTGGAAAGGAAAACACTGTCCATTGAGGGGCTTTTTAATTTTGTCTTACCCAACTGTCACTCTCTTTACTAATTGTGTCCCAGTTGAATTAGTTAAACATAAAAGGATGATGTCTCACTATGGATTATGACCTTGCTTAGTTGTCCAGCAATTCATTTATCCATTAATTTGATTATTTAATTAATGTAATTGTTTATCTGTTTCAATAGAAATGTTAGATAACTTATAATAAAAATAGAAGTTAAAATAACAAAACAAAACCTGAAATAGGGACAGGCGAAAGCGAAAGGGAAATGACACTAAGAAAAAGTGTAGGAGTATGCAGTGTAGGCTTGGGGCTACTCTCAGGGCTTGTGCACACCTTTTGCTCTGATGTATCTTCTAGCCAAAGATAATTTCACAGTTGCTCATATCCAGAAGGAAAAAGCAGCAATTCCTTAGGGGTAACCAACATTTCCTTCTTTAAAAAAAAAAAAAATTCTATTTTTACTTTATTTTACTTTATGGCACTGTATTGATTTTGGCATACATTGACATGAATCTGTCATGGGTGTACATGAGCTCACAAACATGAACCCCCCTCCCACCTTCCACCCCACATCATCCCTCCAGATCATCCCCACGCACCAGCCCCAAGCATCCTGCATCCTGCATCAAACATATACTGGCGATTCGTTTCTCACATGATAGTATACATATTTCAATGCTATTCTCCCAAATCATCCCACCTTCTCCCTCTCCCTCAGAGTCCAAAAGTCCGCTCTACACATCTGTGTCTCTTTTGCTGTCTTGCATACAGAGTCCTCATTACCATCTTTCTAAATTCCACATATATGTGTTAGTATACTGTATTGGTGTTTTTCTTTCTGGCTTACTTCACTCTGTATAATCGGTTCCAGTTTCATCCATCTCATTAGAACTGATTCAAATGTATTCTTTTTAATGGCTGAGTAATACTCCATTGTGTATATGTACCACAGCTGTCTTATCTATTCATCTGCTGATGGACATCTAGGTTGTTTCCATGTCCTGGCTATTATAAACAGTGCTGCAATGAACATTGGGATACACGTGTCTCTTTCTATTTTGGTTTCCTCGGTGTGTATGCCCATTTCTTTCAATAGTTAATCCATTGATTTTTTCCCCCCATCTCATTACCTTCATATAGACAACCTGTACCTTCAATCGTTGTTGTTGCGAGTCACTCAGTCGTGTCTGACTCTTTGTGACCCCATGGACTGCAGCCCACCACGCTCCTCTGTCCATGGGATTCTCCAGGCAGGAAGACTGAAATGGGTTGCCATTTCCTTAGATTTGAAAATTCTGATTCCATCGACAAGTGGTATTCAGGTGAATTTGTTCCCACAAAGCCTCACTCTACTAGTAAATTAAATTTATAAAAATCTGTAGTCCTCACCCTCCTTTTTAATGTCAAGATTCACAGCCAGGGCTTTCTGAAAGATTGTAGCAATTCAAGAGTCATGTGCTTCAATCATGCTGGTTGCCCAACATTACAACAGACGCTAGGGATATCAAGAGAGAGCTTGCCACATCCAAAGAGTTGTTCTATATTAGTACAGAATTTCCCAACAGAGTGCTGGGATCAGATGGGTTAACTGGTAGATATGTTACCCACCCTTTTGAGTGGAATCCCAAAGAAGGGTCCTACTGCCTGGACCAGTTCAGTTCAGTTCAGTTCAGTCACTCACTCAGTCGTGTCCGACTCTCCGCGACCCCATGAATCGCAGCACGCCAGGCCTCCCTGTCCATCACCAATTCCTGGAGTTAGCCCAAACTCATGTGCATAGAGTCGGTGATGGACCAGATTAAGCTGTGCCAATTAAGGTACTCTGAGTTTGACTTANTCACTCAGTCGTGTCCGACTCTCCGCGACCCCATGAATCGCAGCACGCCAGGCCTCCCTGTCCATCACCAATTCCTGGAGTTAGCCCAAACTCATGTGCATAGAGTCGGTGATGGACCAGATTAAGCTGTGCCAATTAAGGTACTCTGAGTTTGACTTAGACGCATAGGAAAGCCTAATTCTTTTTTTAAGGTATCTTTCTCTGTTTGTTTTTGGTTGTGCCGGATCTTCGGTGCTTTTTCCAGCTGTGGCAGCGAGTGACGGCTGCTCTCGCCACGGTGCGTGAGCTTCTCCTCGTGGCGGCTTGTGTTGAGCAGCACAGGCTCTAGGGCGTCTGGGCTCAGTAGTTGCTCTTCCCAGGCTCGAAAGCACAGCCGCAATAGTTGTGATGCAGGCGCTTACCTGCTCTTCCCAGGCTCGAAAGCACAGCCGCAATAGTTGTGATGCAGGTGCTTACCTGCTCTTCCCAGGCTCTAAAGCACAGCCGCAATAGTTGTGATGCAGGTGCTTACCTGCTCTGTGCCATGTGGGATCTTCCAGGATCAGGGGTCAAACCTGTGTCCCCTGCATTGGCAGGTATATTTTTATCCACGGTGCCACCACAGAGGTCCAGGAAACCTTACACTTTGATCAAAGAATGGAGAGATTTGAACTCAGCTCTGGACAGGCTGTGGGTGGGGCCACCTTATTGGAACCTGTTAGCTGGGAGGGGGTGGGCTTCTTAAGCTGTGGCACCACCGTGCTTGCTCGTGGCTTCAGATCGTAGTGCCAGGCATAGCATCTCTGATGCAAGGCCTGCGGCCCTCATCTTGAATTGAGGTGCTGGACATCGAGCTTTGCTTCTGCAAAATTCCTCATGAAGCTGAGGAGTTGGCCTCACTGCAGCCTTTTGGCACTGGAAAGCCTGGTCTAAACTGCCCGGTGCACAATCTCTTTCCATGAGCCCTGTGAGCAAGTGACACTAGACGAAGCACAAAGGAAAAGAAAAAAGGATTAGACTTTATTTTATTACTGAGAATCTTTATTTTCTGGAGATTAATGTTTGCTTTGCTGGCGATGGACAGACAAGGATTTTTTTTGTTGTTGTTGCAATTATTATTTATTTTAGCATAATCTCTGCACTTGTTTTCTCATTTATGATAGTCATAAAACATTTCCTTTGAAATAAGTGTATGTGGGTGAAATTTTTTCAAGTTGATTTAGAAAAAGGTATTCAGTTATAGTAAAGGTTTAGGAGGGTGTGGCATCAGTCTTGGAAGTGGTATAATTCCTGGCCTCACTTGAGGGCATATTCTTCTTGTAGCTGTGCTGTGCTCAATCGCTTGAATCTTTGTGACCCCATGGACTGCAGCCCACCAGGCTCCTCTGTTCATGGAGTTTTGCAGGCAAGAATACCAGAATGGGTTGCCACTTCCTACTCCACAGGATTTTCCGGACACCCAGGGATCAAACCCGTATCTCTTGTATCTCCTGCTTTGATTGGCAAGTAGATTCTTTACCACTGCACCACCTGGGACTATAAATGTGAACGACTCATGACAGTGGAAGGATTTACTATAACAGTGGAGGTGTGGACTTGATGTAGGGTTTAATGAAAGGTTGGGAGTAAAAACTGGGTGCAGTTTGGGAGAAAGGAGACATCTAAGCCAGGACGTGACAGACCTGTTCATCATTTGGGCGAGGGGATGGATTTGGGCTGAAAGGTAGTTGTGCTAAAGCATGAGGTATGCACCTGTACTGACTATAAAATGATAAAAAACTTGATAATGTTGGAAAATGAGAGACATGTGGAGAAATAACAGAAGGGTAAAATAGAGACTGTTCTTCCTAAAGGCCCATACTTCCTATGCATCAAATTATTAATCTTCCTGACAATTAATTATGTGAGGTATGTATCTTCAGACTGCTCCATTGTCCTGCTCCGGGGGTGATTTTTACGTCACAGTTTGTTTGAATGATGTGCTATGTAATTTAATACATTTGTTCTTTAGATGACAAGACTTCAGCAAAAGGCAGTTAAATAACTTGTCCAGTACTGCATACTTATAAGGGTGAAGTCCAGATTTGACCTCAATGAGATTACTTTAAGTAAAGGATAGAAGATCCATTCTACATGGCCATTAACGGGAGACTGGATATTATTCTCTTGGCAATGGGAACTGAAATATTTTGATATGGACTACAGTGACTAGATACAAAGAAAGTCATATCTGGCTAAGCTGTGTTGAGAGGACTGAACTGGGGTGAGCCTGGAGGCAAGAGACCAGTGACGCTGGTTCAGTAAGAGCAGATGAAGGTCAAACCATGATCAAGATGGTGGCACTGGTTGGGAGTGCACTGGGTGTTTGTCAATTGCCAGAGTTGGGATAGGTCCTTTTGTTCCCTTAGGGTTTAAGAATCCAGGCTCTGAGTCTGTATCCCCAGGCTGAGCTGTCCCACTGGATCCTTAAACAAGGAAAGAAAGCAGTTGATTTACTCCTGTCACAAATCCTTGCTTTTTTCTTATGTTCCTATGATTTTCCTTTGTTGAGTCTTAGCAACATGTGTCAGCCTATATCCAGCACCAAGACTTCCCCGTTTCTCTGATTATCTGTAGTCTTTCTCCCAATCTCCTGGCTTCTTCTACAGGCATAAACTTCCATTTGAAGTAGAATCCAAAGGTTTTGGATGGTGTGAGAGCATAAAAAATTCTTTCCTTGTTTGTTCATTTTATTTTGGCTTGAACATCTTTTTGGTTTAGCTTGTAACATATGAAAACAACAATTTATCTTGAAAGTAGTTCTCAAAAGAGTGGCCCTTGGACCATCTGCATCAAAGTCAGCTGAGGGTTTAAACGGTGTACAGACATCTGGATATAAGAGGGAATTTGCTATTTAACTGGCATCCCCAGTTATTTCCAGTGTTGACAGTCAACAGACTCTATTTTGAAAAAGACTAACCTTGGGCCTAGCAGTACTGAAACACTATTTTGTTAATACTAATTTATTTAAACTCTAACCCTGTATAGCACACATTTCCTCTTATGGAAGAAACAGGGAATAAATTACATCTATTTGTTTCAGCAGCCTCTAGTACTAGTCATAATCAGAACGGGTGGAGAATGAAGTTTCTGTACAGGGGAATGCAAAGGTTGCACTGATTTGTGGATTGCGTAGGGATCCAGGCTGTACTACAATCACCACCACCAAAAAAATCAGTGTTTTACAATGTTGCCACTCATNAGTACTAGTCATAATCAGAACGGGTGGAGAATGAAGTTTCTGTACAGGGGAATGCAAAGGTTGCACTGATTTGTGGATTGCGTAGGGATCCAGGCTGTACTACAATCACCACCACCAGAAAAATCAGTGTTTTACAATGTTGCCACTCATAATACCCATTCCAGGTTCCTAAGTATCCCTGTCATTCATTATCATCTTCAGTAACCCCATATTCTGGGGTTGGTTCCATATTCTGATTTGATCCTACCTCCTGCTCTTCTCCAACCTCACAGACTCTTCCACTGCACCCACTGGATTGCAGAGCCTGTCTCTGGCAAAATCCCGTAAGACTACACCTCCTAATGTTCCTTTCAGCTTCTCCTCTGGTCTTGTCAAATGGTGCTGCTCTCCAGCAATACCACAGGACCAGGAGAGTGTCTGCCTTCAGAAAAACCCTGGCTGTTCTGAGATACTTACTAAATGAGTACCCCTGCCTTAAGTTCTGGGTCCTGATCTTATTGAAGAGGGCACTGGAGTGATTCTAGGGAAAGTCTCTGATGAGGCACTAGAGGCATGCCGAAAATAATTGTTTCTCCTGTCTTCTCATGACTTTTTAAATGATGAGGCAGTTAAAATGGCATCACCCAGCTATGGGGCAGAGTCCCACCTTGATCACTATAACGTGTTTGATTAGCTGGAGGAGCTGCTGGCTGCTGTACCCAAAAGGAGATGGTTCTGGAGAAACCATGTGTACTGTAGATTTCTATCAAGCAAGCACACCAGAACTGGAACGGAAAGACCTTCCTCCTGTAATGCCTATTCAGCCCTCTAGTGACTAAACTTATCATCCAACCAACTGGCAAACAAATAATATTTAAAGGGATTAGCTTTGTTTTCAAATAATGCTATAGAAAGAAAGATATGGAGTTGAAAGTCAATAAATCAATAGCCAGCACACATACAGATTTATATTTTTTAAAATGTATTGAAGATTTATAACTTGCTATCATATTTTTGCAAATGTCTCGCCTTGGTTATCTTTTTGATTTTTTAATTCACCTTTTCTTCCAGAATTCATTATTGTGTCAGGATCAAAATTATTTTCCCCTAGAATACTTTAATGTTGAATTGTGTTAGGTCTATAAACTAATATGGAAAAAGGTGTTAACTCTGCCTTTTTCAGACTTGGCAGATAAATATATAACATATCTCTCTTTAACAGCTTTAATCTCAAGCAAGAATACTGGAGTTTGTTGTCATTCCCTTCTCCAGGGGATCTTCCCCACCCAGGGATCATACCTGGGTCTCCTGCATTTCAGGTGGATTCTTTACCAACTGAGACACTAGGAAAGCCATTGTATGTCTTACTAAACTTTTATTGGGATTTACTTTATCATAAAAGATTTTCAGATTTCTAGTTAGATGTATTCCTAAATATTTTAAGTTGTATTATTTATATTGGTGATAGTACATTATTAGTATATTATTAATATTAGTGTTAGTTTTGCATTAGATCTTTCCCTCTATTTTATTTTCTGTTTTGTTGTCATTGGTATTTATAAGATTATTGATTTTTGAAGTTCATCCCGTATGACTTCTTTTATTTTATTTTTTAAATTTTATTTTATTTTACTTTACAGTACTCTACTGGTTTTGGCATACATTGACATGAATCCGCCACGGGTGTACACGAACTCCCAAACATGAACCCCCCTCCCTCCTCCCACCCCCCATCATCCCTCTGGATCATCCCCATACACCAGCCCCAAGCATC
>SJYX01003330.1:65286-125041 GCA_006410675.1 Oreotragus oreotragus | reverse complement strand
AGAGGAGCCTGGCACGCTACAGTCCATAGGGTCACAAAGAGTGGGGCATGACTGAGGCTCCTGAACACACAGTATTTAAAGGGGTAAAATAACTGCATTTGGAATCTGAGTGGTAGCAACTTGCTGAGCCAGCTGATCTTTTATCTTCACTCCTTCAATGACTTTGAAACATACTTTTATTGCAAACCCTTTGATGTGGTTTTGTTTTGGTTTGCTTTGTTAGTTTTCTTTCTATTGAGGAGAATTTTACTGTTTTACAGACAATTGTTTTTTCACACAATATAGATTTTTGTGGTACTACAACTGTAGAAAACACTGGGGAAAATTGTACTTTTAGGTTTTAGAGAAACTATTTTATTATTTCATAGTATTAAACTATTTCATCCTATTTTATTAATGGAGCAGAAAGCTGGAAGTAGTTATTTGGGTCTTAGTTGGGATGATGAAGCAAAAGTAACGTGTGTCAGACTGGGATACATCAATAGGAGAACCACCTTTGAGATTTCTGAAGGTTCAAGTACTAAGTAGAAAGAGGTCATGGAATCTCTATTGAGACAAAGACTGCTTAAGAAATAACAAAGGACTCAATAAGTAAATAAACAGTGAGACAAACCTGAGGCCCTGAGTCTTTTGATGCTAATTTGAAATGGTTCATAAATGGAAAGTTAACCAGATTATGGAATTTACAAAAAGACACATCAAATAGAAATAGTAAAATTAAAAAAAAGTACATCAAATGTCACTTACAAAGAGGACAATGCAAAATAGGACTCAATAAGTAAATAAACAGTGAGACAAACCTGAGGCCCTGAGTCTTTTGATGCTAATTTGAAATGGTTCATAAATGGAAAGTTAACCAGATTATGGAATTTACAAAAAGACACATCAAATAGAAATAGTAAAATTAAAAAAAAGTACATCAAATGTCACTTACAAAGAGGACAATGCAAAAGTGTCCCTAAGAAATAAGAGTGTGATATTTTTTGTCTTTTAAATATATTTTATTGAAGTATAGTTGATTTACAATGCTAATTTCTGCTGTATAACAAGGTGATTCAATTATGCGTATATATGCTTTTTAATATTCTTTTCCATTATTTTACCATAGTACATTGAATATAGTTCCCAGTGCTATATATAGTAGGACCTTGTTTACCTTTTCTATATATAGTAGCTTACATCTGCTAACCCCAATGTCGCACTCCATCTCCTTCCCCTTGGCAACTACAAGTTTGTTTTCTGTGAGTCTGTTTCTGTTTAGGTGATAGGTTCATTTCTGTCATATTTTAGATATAAGTGATATCATATGGTACTTGTCTTTCCGACTTACTAAGTATGATAATCTCTAGTTGCATTCCTGTTGCTGCAAATGATGTAGTTTCATCCTTTTTATGGCTGAGTAGTGTTCCACTGTATATACTTAACCAAATCTTCTCCATCAATTCATCTGTTGATGGACATTTAGATTGTCTCCATGTCTTGGCTATTGGGCATAGTGCTACTATGAACATAGGGGTGCATATATCTTTTAAAATTATAGTCTTGTCTGGATCTGTGCCCAGGACTGGGGTTGCTGGATCATATGGTAAACTCTATTTTTAGTTTACAGAGGAACATCCATACTGTTTTCCACTGTGGCTGCATCAACTTACATTAAAATGGGATATTTGAATGCTAGGAGGATGTATTCGGGGAAGGCAATGGCACCCCACCCCAGTACTCTTGCCTGGAAAATCCAATGGACAGAGGAGCCTGGTGGGCTGCAGTCCATGGGGTCGCTGGGAGTCGGACACGACTGAGCGACTTCCCTTTCACTTTTCACTTTCATGCATTGGAGAAGGAAATGGCAACCCACTCCAGTGTTCTTGCCTGGAGAATCCCAGGGATGGGGAGCCCGGTGGGCTGCCACCTATGGGGTCGCACAGAGTCGGACACGACTGAAGCGACTTAGCAGCAGCAGCAGCAGCAGGAGGATGTATTGATAAATTGATACTAAAAGGTTAGAGACACTGAAGACAGGTGTTGTTTAATGAATTTGTTTATAGCAACATTTCAAATATGGAAAAATAAGGAAATAAGATGTGAGTGGAGGTTATAATAAATTAATGTCGTAATACACCTGCAGGCTTGTATTCCTTGGACAAAAAATACTGTGGTTATTGTGACACTTATGAGATACTTCAGATTGCCTTGGCACCTGGACAATGAGTCCCAGTGGGATTTACTGAACTTCTATACACAGTGTACTCATGGGATATTAATCACAACATGGATTTACTAATGTTTTGAGAGATCCTGATGAGAACCAACTTAATGATCTTTTCAAACAGCACAGCCTCTTACTGTCATGAATGAGCAAGTTTGGAGTGTCAAGGAAAGCCTTATCAACATTCACCTTCCTTAACAGCAAGGCTACTGGTTTTGCCCCATGGCATGCTTCAGTAAGCTGTGGAGTTGTGGTCCTGAAGATACATGGATTAGTTGATATATTGCTGAATTGAGATGTTCTACCTAGAGAGTGGCTGTTTTTATTTTTTTAATTCAGAATGTGAGAAAATTCAGTGGCATTCAGTGAGAATACTTCTTGGTCCCTAGATTTAATATTTCCATCAAGACCTAGAGGAGAGACTATTATATGTGCTCATTACATTTGCTTCTGACACTAAGTTGGTGGTGTCAGGTACAATCCTGAAAAATAGCTTGGCAATGCAGCTGCATAGGGAGCTGCGGAAAGTTTAAAGACAGTTGTTTGCAAAAGAAAAGGAACCTGAATAGACATGCTAAAGAGTAATTGGCTCTGGGGATACAGTCAAGATAAATAATAGGGCTCTAGGTTATCATATTCCGACTCTAGATCAGAGCTGTAGCGCTGAACTTTTACAAACACACACTGATTTTTAAAAATGTATTCAGCACATATTATTCAAGCGAGAAACTGCGGGTGAGAAGCACCGTTAGTACGGCCCCTGGGGTGCAGGAGCTGTGTTCAGGCTGCTGCTGTTGCATCCTGAGCCCCTCGAGCAGTGCCTGGTGCAGAGTCCTGCCTGGCTCTGTTGAAGGAGACAAGGGAAGTGGCAACAGGAACACAGAGAGTGAAACATTGCCCTGTACTCTAAGGGCAGAGCTCCTTCAGAAAGAGGGAAGAACTTGGCCCTAGAGTCTAGTGGAAAACACATGTATTAAACTGCAAGAGGCTGACAACTCAAGTTTGATTCTTCGTTTTCTGGGTTCTAACATATAGGCTATGCAAACTCATCTCTGTGTTTCAGAAACTTAAAAATAGGGCTAACAAACTCTACTTTCATGATGTGATAAGAAATTTAGATAAATGACAGATAGATAATTTTGAATCTTTCCTCTCATTTTACCTCCTTGAAATACAGAATGTTGTTGGTTCTCAAGTGAAGATAGAAACACCTGAGGTGAACCTTTCCTTTTGCTTTTGGGTTGGAGATGTTTATTTATTAATACCAGATTTGAACTATGCTCCATTAATGTAGAATGCAGGATTCTGGGTCCTCATATAAAAAGAAAGTATATATATATATATAAAATACCCCCCCTCTAGAGAACTAATCTATGAAGAGATGCTGCAGGAATAAGAATTTGATAGCATAGTATTGAAGAGAAATATGTTCTTCATGATAAAATGGCTTATGCGTTTATAGAAATTAAAAATTAAATAACATGGCTACATCATCTAGATTCCTAATCTTCTAAAACTGGGTAAAAAATATGCTTGTAATTTTTACATATCAGCATCAGAAATCACCGGTGAAATGGAGATTAATAGTTCCTTAGCTGTAATATCAGCATTTCACAGAGCTTTCATCTGTGTAGCTGCAATATAGAATTCTCATTTCACAGAATATACTGGGGTACAGTTTTGCAAGCCCCAAAACTTATTTTTTATCACTCAAAATGTCTCTTTGAAAAATATACCAAGGGTGGTCAGTATTCAATATATGGTCTAAGTATTTCTTGTTTGTTGGAAAATTTATTAAATTATGTTTTTTCTTTCTAATCATCATTTTAAGCCATAACTTGTATTTGTTAGGAAATGCCAGTTAGCAGATTATTGAGACTCATCAAGCTCTCAGCTGGTTATACAGGTGGCTAACGCTCTCAGTTGGTTGTGCAGGTGGCTAGTGCCCTTCCCCGCATGGCATGGGCTGGGGGGCAGTGGCTTGAGTTCCAAGTCACTTCTGCCATGTCTTCTCCCAGCTTCCTTCCAGCTGCAAGATGAGAGTAAACAGCAACTGTATATGCTGCAACTTATGAATGCAACCCCGTGTCGATTGGGGTTAAGGTGTAATCTGACGTGTTAACACTTGGCAAGTTATAAAGCATCTTTAAAATAAACACAGAGAAGCATGTATTCTTCACAGTGTGCCTTTCTATAATATTTGAGAGAGAAGAGGTTGGCGTGGTGTCAGTTAAGCTCCTAATAATACATGTAATGATAGAGTGTGAAAGGAAAGCTCTGAAAAACATAAGCGAGGCAGTGTGGAGCACATCTTTTAAAAAAAAAAAAAATGCTTGTTTCCTCCTTACACACAGGCTCTGCTGCTTTTCTTGCCCTGTCCTTTCCTTTACCCTTACCTGATCCAGGCCAGCTTTTGCATAAAGGTATGAATATTATGGATGATGTTATTTGAAAAATGCCCAGTTTTTAAAGAATCTTAGCAACTGAGGGAGAAAGAGAGGTGTGACTTCCACAACACTAGAGTTCTGAACCAACTCTGGTTTTCCAAAGAATGGCCCATCCCGTAAAGTAAGCACATAGCCTGTGGCATGCATTGCCCACAGGAGTTCAGGGAATTTATCTTCTCTGTTTCACTATTAGTACAGAAAAATCAACATGAAAACACCTTTTTTCCCCATCTTCAGACTCTGAGTTAAGAGGACTGTGGAAGAGCAAATTGCCAGGGTTACACTGGTAGTTCCCCCAAACCCTCCAAAAATTAATGACAATAAAAGTAATGAGGAATGTATAGTTATTGACAAAATGCTCAGTAAGCAACACTTTTTTTTTTTTTCATTTTGCCTGCTCTTAAGTAGAATTTAAGCTATTTCTCTTCAGTATAACTCCTGATAGAAATAATTAAAGGCTATGCCTTTAAGAGAGATGTCAATTTTCTATCAAGTTCTGTTACTCCACAGCCTTGTTAAGAATTCCAAGTCTTTTGTGTTATTCCCCAAGCAGTGACTTTGCCACACTGTAAAGTATGATGGTCTTATCCAAGGTTTCATTTGTACTCCCTAAAGTTACACAGTCTAATAAGAGTATAATTTGACTTTCTGTAAAGACCTGCTGCTGCTGCTGCTGCTGCTGCTGCTGCTGCTGCTGCTAAGTCACTTCAGTCGTGTNTGCCTTTAAGAGAGATGTCAATTTTCTATCAAGTTCTGTTACTCCACAGCCTTGTTAAGAATTCCAAGTCTTTTGTGTTATTCCCCAAGCAGTGACTTTGCCACACTGTAAAGTATGATGGTCTTATCCAAGGTTTCATTTGTACTCCCTAAAGTTACACAGTCTAATAAGAGTATAATTTGACTTTCTGTAAAGACCTGCTGCTGCTGCTGCTGCTGCTGCTGCTGCTGCTGCTGCTAAGTCACTTCAGTCGTGTTCGACTCTGTGTGACCCCATAGACGGAAGCCCACCAGGCTCCCCCATCCCTGGGATTCTCCAGGCAAGAATACTGGAGTGGGCTGCCATTTCCCTCTCCAATGCATGAAAGAGAAAAGTGAAAGTGAAGTCGCTCAGTCTGTCTGACTGTCAGCGACCCCATGGACTGCAGCCCACCAGGCCACTCCGTCCACTGGATTTTCCAGGCAAGAGTACTGGGGTGGGGTGCCATTGCCTTCCCCGCTGTAAAGACCTAATTTCTATTTTTTAAATATGAACTTCCAAAGGACATCACGGAATTCAGAGCTCATCTTCATTTTCTGAAAATGTTTAACTTTTCTTCTACTGTCAGAAAATACTTCATTCTCTGTAAATCATACAGCCTCTTAAAGGGCAGAGCCTACATTGTTTTTATTGTAAAATACTTATCCATAGGAGGAGGGACAAGGAAAGTGCTAGATACCCTGGTTCTTGGTGGGGAGTAAGAAAATTTTTATAAAATTTCCCATGTTCTCTGGTTGAGACACATGCATTTGTCATAAAACCTTGAGATGCTGTGGTAACAGATGATGGCCCCCAAATCCTCATGTCTTACAGCATCAAAGGTTTGTCATTTGTTCCATCGTCAGGCATGTCTGGCGTTGCTCCATGTCACCTCCATTTCAGGATCCAGAGTTACACAGCAATTTCTAATTAGAATAGTGTCAGTCATCATGTCACAAAGAAGAGAGGCCAAGTTTAAACTTCTAAGTGACACATCTTTTCCACTTATATTTCATTAACCAAAGCAAGACATATGGCTAAACCCAAGGATAATGGAGCAGAAAAGATTAATTCTCCCGTGGGAAGGTACAAACTCTGCCATCAATTGTTTTAATACTAGCTCTAAGACAGGCATTACATTAGGCATTAACAGACATTAATTCTAATATTTGTAATAATCAGAGTATAGGGATTTGTAATCCTTACTTTATCAGGAGTGGAGAAAAGCTCATCACTTTGCCTAGGCTCATACATTTAGTGGAAGAGCCTAATTAGATCCATATCTGTCTGAGTCGCATCTCATATAGTGTACTCTCCTTGAAGAGGAACAAAGAGAGGGACAACCCTTCAGTCTCAAAACCAATGAGGAAAGAATGCAGCTCTTGAAACAATAAAATCCATATTTTTCCAAACATAGAAATTATCCTCAGTAAAATTATCTCAGAGAGGAAATTAAGTGCATTAATAAGGGCATTAATTGTGTGTGTGGGCTTGCGTGCATGCACTCAGTCTTGTCGGACTCTTTTGCGACCCTATGGACTGTAGCCCTCCAGGCTCTTCTGTCCATGGGATTCTCCAGGCAAGAATACTGGAGCAGGGTGCCATTTCCTCCTCCAAGGGACATCCCCAACCCAGGAATGGAACCTGCACCTCTTGCCTCTCCTGCATTGGCAGGTGGATTCTTTACCACTAGCGCCACCTGGGAAGCTCGTACAAACCCACAGATTTAAGCAGATGAACACAACAAAATTGGTTTTCTCATTCATGTAACTGGTTGGTTTGTGTTTTCTATTTCCTTTATCTAAATGCAAACTATAATAGTAAATATACATGTTTTTGTCAGGAAATCTGTTTAATGATCTTCCATATCAGGTAATCAGATGCTTTACTAGATATTTCTAGGGATATAAAACCAAGTATGATACATCGTCTGCCTCCAAAAGGATATCATGGACTTCTCCCATTTGAATGTCACATTTAAAGACAGAAGGCATTCTGTTTGAATCTCATCCCATAGCTGAGCCAGTAGCTGTAAGAACCTATGTCCTCACCTATGAAATGGAAATAGTGACATACCTGTCTGGCAAATATAATATGGGATTAAAATTATGTAGTGATCATAAAGCCTTTGTGAAAAAGCAAATCAAGTGGACTGAGTGTCCCTCTTCCACAACCTGTAGAAACTAGTTTATACAAATGTTTCTGAGCGCAAAGTGAAAATACAAGGAAAGTCATTCAGCTCCATTAATATAATCATGACAATATATAATATGCCTAACTTCTAGAACTTGCCTAATTCCTTGAATTTTTAAAACTGAAGTAAGTATAGTTGTATAAGGAGAAGGCAATGGTACCCCATGCCTGGTAGGCTGCTCTTTCTGGGGTCACACAGAGTTGGACACGACTGAAGTGACTTAGCAGCAGCATAGTTGTATAATGTGTTAATTTCTTTTATGCAGCAAAGTGATTCAGTTAGACATTCTTGTTTTTCACAGGATATTTAATATAGTTCCCTATGCTATATAATAGGGCCTTACTGTTATCTGTTTTATATGTAATAGTTTGCATCTACTAATCCCAAACTCCCACCCCATCCCTCTCCCACCCCCTGCACCGTGGCAACCACAAGTGTGTGCTCTATGTCTAGGAGTCTGTTTCTGTTTCATAGATAAGTTCAGTAGTGTCATATTTTAGATTCCACATATAAGTGATATCAAATGGGATTTGTCTTTGTCTTTCTCTTTCTGACTTACTTCACTTTTAATAATCTCTAGGTTCATCCACGTTACTACAAATGGCATTACTTCATTATTTTTATGGTTGAGCAGTATTTCATTGTATATACGTTCTGCATCTTCTTTTGTCATTCCTCTGCTGATGGTGATTTAGGTTGCTTTCAGAGCTTGGTTATTGTAAACAGTGCTGCAGTGGACACTGAGGTGCATGTATCTTTCTGAATTACAGTTTTGTCTGAGTATATGCCCAGGATTGGGATTGCCGGATCATAGGGTAGCTCTATTTTTATTTTTTTTAAGGAATCTCTATACTATTCTCCATAGTGGCTGTACCAATTTACAGTCCCACCAACAGTGTAGGAGGTTTGCTTTCACTATACCCTCCCCAGCATTTATCATTTGTATACTTTTTCTTCCATTTTAAATTGGTGGATAATTACTTAACAATGTTGTGTTGGTTTTGCCGTATAACACCGTGAATCAACTGTGTGTGTGTGTGTGTGTGTGTGTTTGTGTGTATATCCCCTCCCTCTTGGACTTCCCTCCTATCCCCCCATCCCACTCCCTCGGGGTTGTCACAGAACGCTGGGCTGGGCGCCCTGTGTTGTACAGCAGCTTCCCGTAGCTTTCTGTTTTACAGATGGTGGTATATGTATGCCAAAGCTACACTCTTGGTTTGCCCCACCCTCTCCTTCACCTGCTGTGTCCACAGAGCATCCCCTTCATCTGTGTCTCTGTTCCTGCTATGCAAATAGATTCATCGGTACCATTTTTCTAGATTCTGTATATATACATTGACGTGATATTTTTTTTTTCCTGACTTACTTCACTCCGTATAACCAGGTTAATCCACCTCATCTCAATAGACTAAAATTTGTTCCCTTTTATGGTTGAGTAATATTCCATCGTCTATATGTACCTCAACATCTTTACCCAGTTATCTGTCAATGGACATCTAGCCGTTCATATTTTGATGATGGCCATCCTGACTAGTGTGAGGTGGGTTCTCATTATAGTTTTGATTTGCATTTTTATTTTTTTTTTTAATTTTTATTTTTACTTTATTTTACTTTACAGTACTGTATTGGTTTTGGCATACATTGACATGAATCCATCATGGGTGTACATGAACTCCCAAACATGAACCGCCCCCTGCCACCTCCCATCCCACATCATCCCTCCGGATCATAGTTGGCAATGTTGAACATCTTTTCATGTATCTTCTTTGGAGAAATGTCTGTTTAGTTTTTCTGCCCATTTTTCAACTGGGTGTTTGTTGTTGTTGAGCTGTATGAGCTGTTTGAAGATTAAGCCCTTGTCAGTCACATTGTTCGCAAATATTCCATAGGTAGTCTTTTCATTCTATTTATACTTTCATTTGCTGTGCAAAAGCTTTTAAGTTTAATTGCATTTTATTTGCTATTTTTGCTTTTATTTATATTGCCTTGGGAGACTGCCCTCAGAAAACACTGGTATGATTTATGTTAGACAATGTTTTCCTGTGTTCTCTTCCAGGAGTTTTGATATCATATGTTTAAGTCTGTAAGTCATTTTGAGTTTATTTATTAATTTTTTGTATGGTGTGAGAGTGTGTTCTAATTTCATTGATTTACAACTTTCCCTTTGTCCTCTGCTGAAGGGACTTTTTCCTGTTGTGTATTCTTGCCTCCTTTGTTGAAGATTAATTGACTGTAGGAGTGTGGGTTTATTTCTGAGCTCTCGATTCTGTTCCATCAATCCATGTGACTGTTTTGTGCCAGTACCACACTGTTTTGATTACTGTGCATGCATGCTGTCACTTCAGTCATGTCTGACTTTTTGCGACCCTATGGACTATAGCCTGCCAGGCTTCTCAGTCCATGAGATTTTCCTGGCAAGCATACTGGAGTGGGTTGGCACGCCCTCCTCCAGGGGATCTCCCCCTCCCAGGAATCGAATCCGTGTCTCTTGAATCTCCTGTATTGGTAGGCAGCTCCTTTATCACTAGTACCACATGGGAAGCCCTTTGATTACTGTAGCTTTGCAATATAATCTGACATCTGGGAGGGTTATGTCTCCTGCTTTATTCTTTTTCCTCAGGATTGCTTTAGCAATTCTGAGTCTTTCATGCTTCCGTATAAACTTTAGGATGATTTGTTCTAGTTCTGTGGAAAATGCCATGGGTGATTTGATAGGGATCACATCAAATCTATAGATTGCTTTAGGTAGTATGGCCATATAAACATTGATTGTTCCAATCCAAGAACATGGGATATCTTTCCATTTCTTTGTAATGCCCTAACTGCCTAATCTCTTTCCTCTACCCAATTAGGAAATCAATTAGAACCTTAGAAATGGTAGTTTACTGTCCTAATTTCAATCAATCCACAGCTAACACGAAGAAAGGGGATTTGAGTTACCTTACTCCAGGAGAACCGAGCATTTTATTAGGTCTACGGTAAAAGTTTTCTCTCAGTACCTACAGCAGGACTGATGGTAAAAGGAACCCAGAGCATGAGCTACACAAAGTAAAGGACTTATCCAAACCTAATTCTCAGACTTGAGCATTCCCCTAAGTCCCCTGCAGCACTCACTAAAACACAGGTTTCTGGGCCTCACTTCAAAAATTATTACTTAATGGATCTGAGAGTGCAGAAGTGCTGACATTTATATTTATAATAATTCTCATGTGATGCTAATGCTGCTTGTCCAGGGACCACATTTTGAGAATCAGAGAACTGAAAGCACTGATAGGCCTAGCTATTCATCCGTGTCAACCTGCAGATAGCTAGAGTTGTTAATAGTATCCCAACAAGTACAGACTTCCAGAGAGGGCAATCTATTTGTTAATCTTTTTTTATTAGTACTTGGGCCTTGAATCAGGAATCTGGCCAAGAATTCTCTTTTAACACACTTCCTCCTTGCGACTTTTCAGTGTGTCAACAAAGATTCTTTGAGTTCGTAATTACCCTTGCTCTCCGGGACCAGGAGGGTACCTGGTCAAAGCATTGAGAGATGCAAGATAAGCCACATCCAGTTGCCTTTCCTTTCTGCACTTGGCTTTGCCACTTAACACCTATATGACTGGAACAAACAAGCTTTCATCTGTTAAAATATAAATAACACCTTACATGTTTATATGAAAAAACATAAGTACGGAGTGAAAAGTTGGGGGGCACAATAAATGTTCTATATTGCTTTGGAGTGAAGTGAAGTCGCTCGGTCATGTCCGACTCTTTGTGACCCCATGGACTGTAGCCTACCAGGCTCCTTCCTCCATGGGACTCTCCAGGCAAGAGTACTAGAGTGGTTTGTCATTTCCTTCTCCAGCGGATCTTCCCGACCCAGGGATCGAACCAGGGTCTGCCACATTGCAGGCAGATGCTTTATACTCTGAGCCACCAGGGAAGCCTTCCCTGAATTGTTGCTTTCCCCTTTTTCTTCCCTTCCTTTATTCCTGTCTTTCTTCCTTTACTCCCTGCCACACTTTCAGTGTTAAAAAAACAAGCAAACAAGAGGGAGTTCCCCCCATTTCCTACCTCTTCCAGACGGTTCTACAAGGCCTTCTTTTTGCCGACATCTTTCTCTGGAACAGTGCAATCTATCCTCAGGTTTAAGAGTCTGACCACACTTAAAGACCCCAGATTTCACATGTCCCAGCGTACACTAGTAAGATGATCCTGTGAAGCAACATAGAACATGTTCTGAAACCTAGTTTTATGAACTATATTTCATGTACATTCTCAGTATTACCTGCACTGTCTCCAATTCTTTCCTTGTAATGCAGCACTGTCATAATTATGGCATAAGTTACATAAAAGCACAAAAACACAATTTAGAAACATCCTGAAGGACTGAATGTTTTAAAAATGCAAATGTCTGGCTACTAGTGTGATGAGGTCACGTATTAAAATATGAAAAATAGGGACCCATTTAATAACTCTGGCATCAGGGCTAAGATAGCCTATCTTCTAAGTTCTCTATTCTGTATCAAGTCTTCTCAGTTGTAGACCTCACCACACTGCACTGAGACTGGGAACTAATGGGCCTGATTCCCTTTGGGGTCTCAATAATTCTGCTATTTCAAATGAATGAATTACTACCTTCCAAGGAGAGTTGCCATGTTGTTCTTGAACTTTAGAGGGCAGTAGAGGAACTGTATGAAAATTCCCTAGCTGACCAGGAAAAACATTTTGCTCTCCCACGTTACTTCTACAAAGCTTTATCTTTATAAGGAAAGTAAAGGATTATATTTTAAAATGTGCTTGTAGTTTTTTTTTTGAAAGAAGAGACTGCATTGTAGTATATTTCATATATGAGGCATTTATTTTCTCTGAAAAAATTATACTGATTATTGTGAAAAAATTCAAAACATTTTAAAAAGCAATTATTGACTATAACAAAATGATATAGATTTTATTTTTAAAATGTTTTATTCCGTGCATGTTTTACAATATAAGTTTAGTAGGACAAAAATAGTTTTGGAAACTTGTGCCTGTGTGTAAAGAGTTAATATTGAACAATGTGTACAAAAATATGAATTTCAAAGGTAATAAGAAAACTGTTTTGGTTTAAGAATTTAAAAACTTTAAACACCTTAAACAGGACTTACTTTTTTTGACTGGAAAGTTAGAGTTCACTTAACTAAATCAAATTTTGTCCAAATATTGAGACTCACAATATCTGAATTCAGCCATCATATAGTTGAAGAGAAAATTATTTAAAAAGCACTTTCCAAGGTCTTACTAAGCCAGAAATGATGCTCAGCCTGGATTTCCTTTTGCTTTCTGGGTGACCCCAGATCCACAGGCACACTGTGATTCCAGTTCCCATAAAGAGGGACACCATTAGGTGTGAAGAGCCACGCTCACAACCCACACAGTTCCAGGTGTGAATTACTGCAAGTCTCCCATGCTGGAGAGCAAGAATGCACTGTGTGGGATGAGTGGTAAGGCAGAGCCTGCCGAGCTTTCTCTTGATCTGTAATGTTTCCTTTGGAGACTGGGTCTTTCTTGCCCTCTCTGCACTGGTAACAGTGGGTGTTGCTCAGAGCTAGTGTGCTTGCTGTGGAAGCCCAGCGCTTACACTGTGCAATAGACTTGTTCCTTGTCTGCCCAGATTTTGTCCCATCGCTACACAAGAGTATAAGCTCAGGACTTGCTCACACACTTAGCCTTTCTGATGTTTATTATCCTTCCTGCTGCTGCTGCTGCTAAGTCGCTTCAGTCACGTCCGACTCTGTGAGACCCCATAGACGGCAGCCCACCGGGCTCCCCTGTTCCTAGAATTCTCCAGGCAAGAACACTGGAGTGAGTTGCCATTTCCTTCTCCAATGCGTGAAAGTGAAAAGTGAAAGGGAAATCGCTCAGTCATGTTGGACTCAGCGACCCCATGGACTGCAGCCTACCAGGCTCCACCATATTGTCCTTCCTAGTACATCTTAATTCTTTTAGTAACTGTCTGATCGTCCTTGGCTTCTGGCTTACTTGTCCCTTTTGGCTGTTCATCTTGGAATCTATCTTCTCTATCTCTTTAGAACCCGGGTTTAAGAAATCAGGCATGTGATTACGTAGCCCCGTAACCTTCTCCAGTAAACTAACTGGAAGCTCATCAATCTGTCCTAGTCGTAACTCTCACAGGGGGTCCTCTTGGGTTTGTTCCCACCAGTACCATATGTAAATATAGCAGGATCTTTCCGGATCTGCTGATGCTACCCAAGCCTCTCTGCCCATGCAGATATCAGAAGGTTTCCTAAAGTTTTATGGCTCTTGTTTGTCATATGGCCACACCCTCAGTGACCCTGAGCCACCTAGCTTCAAGAATATGACCTGACCTGTGTGGCATGCCCATTTGACACAACAAAGTGGAAGAGGTCCTCAGAAACGTCAAAAATGCATCATGGTGGTCTTCTAATTTTCAAAAAATGCCATGCTCCTTTTATTCAAAAATCATAGTCATTATAACACAGAAGGATTCCAGGAGTCCCAAAATTTCAATTCCAATTAAAAAAAAATTCTATTGAAATATAGCTGATTTATAATGTGTAAGTTTTAGGTGTACAGCTGCCGTGATAGTCACTTCAGTCGTGTCTGACTCTGTGTGACCCTGTGGACTGTAGCCCGCCAAGGCTCCTCTGTCCACGGAATTCTCCAGGCAAGAACACTGGAGTGGGTTGCCATTCCCTTCTTCACGGGATTCTTTAGATTCTGTTTCATTGTCAGTTATTACAAGTACTGAATACAGTTCTCTGTGCTTACAGTAGTCCTTGTTGGTTATCTGTTTTATATATGGTAGTGTGTATATTTTAATCTCGAAAAGGAAATGGCAACCCACTCCAGTGTACTTGCCTGAGAAATCCCATGGACAGAGGAGGCTACAGTCAGTCTCTGGGGTCACAAAGAGTCAGACACGAATTAGCAGCGATACAACAAGAACATATTTTAGTCTCAGATTCCTAATTTATCCCGCCTCTCCCTTTCCCCTTTGGTAACCATACATTTATTTTCTGTGTCCATTTCTGCTTTGTAAATAAGGTCCTGTGTGTCATTTTTTAGATCCACAAATAAGTGCTGTCATATGATATCTGTCCTTCTCTGACTTCATTTAGAATGATAACGGAGGCCCATCCATGTTGCTGTAAACGGCAGTCTCTCAATCCTTTCATGTCTTGGCTAATAGTACTGCATGGACATGAGGGTACATGTATCTTTTTGAATTATCGTTTTCAACTTTTCCACATAGGCCCAAGAGTGGAATCACTGGATCATAACTCAATTTTTAGTTGTTTTTAAGGAACCTCCATACTGTTCTCCATAGCGGATGTACCAGTTTGTTAATACACTTCCTCTGACAGTGCAGGAGGGTTCCTTTTCTCCATATCCTCTCCAGCATTTATTATTTGTAAACATTTTGATGGTCATTCTAACCAGGGACTTCCCTGGTGGGCCAGTGGCTGAGACCCCTGTGCTTCCAAGGCAGGGAGCCCAGGTTTGATCCCAGCTGGGGAACTAAGATCCTACATGCCACAACTAAGACCCAGCACAGCCAAATAAATAAGTATTTGGGGGCTTCCCAGGTGGCTCAGGAGGGAAGGCAATGGCACCCCACCCCAGTACTCTTGCCTGGAAAATCCAATGGACGGAGTAGCCTGGTGGGCTGCAGTCCATGGGTTGCTGACAGTCAGACAGACTGAGCGACTTCCCTTTCACTTTTCTCTTTCATGCATTGGAGAAGGAAATGGCAACCCACTCCAGTGTTCTTGCCTGGAGAATCCCAGGGACTGGGGAGCCTGGTGGGCTGCCATCTATGGGGTCACACAGAGTCGGATACGACTGAAGTGACTTAGCAGCAGCAGCAGCAGGTGGCTCAGACGGTAAAGCGGCTGCCTGCAACGCAGGAGACCGGGTTCGATCCCTGGGTCAGGAAGATCCACTGAAGAAGGAGATGGCAACCCACTCCAGTACTCTTGACTGGAAAATTCCATGGATGGAGGCGCCTCGCAGGCTACCGTCCATGGGGTTGCAAAGAGCTGGACACGACTGAGTGACTTCACTTTTACCTCTGACCACTGTGAAGTAATAGCTTATTATAGATTTGATTTGCAGTTCTCTAATAATTAGTGATATTGAGCATCTTTTCATTGCCTGTTGGCCATCTCTTTGTCTTCTCTGCAGAAATATCTATTTAGATCTGCCCATTCTATGATTTGTTAATTGAGCTGGCTATGCTGTTTGTACATTTTGGAAAATAATCCCTTGTTGGTCACACTGTTTGCAAATATTTTCTCGCAGTTTGTATGTTGTGTTTTCGTTTTGTTTCTAGTTTCCCTGGTGGCTCAGATGGTAAAGCATCTGCCTACAATGTGGGAGACCAGGGTTCGATCCCTGGGTCAGGAAGATCCCTTGGGGAAGGAAATGGCATCCCACTCCAGTATTCTTGCCTGGAAAATTCCATAGACTGAGGAGACTGGTAGGCTACAGTCCATGGGGTCCCAAAGAGTTGGACACAACTGAGCGATTTCTCTTTCACTTTACTATGAAAAAGCTCAAGAGTACCAGAGTGGGTTGCCATTGCCTTCTCTGTAAGTTTAATTAGGCCACATTTAAAATTTTTTATTTTTATTTCTGTTGTTTTGGGAGATGTATCTGAAAAAATATTGCTGTAATTTGTGTAAAAGAGAGTTCTACCTATGTTTTCCTCTAGGAGTTTTATAGTACCTGGTCTTGCATGCTTTAATCTAGTTTGAATTTATTTTTGTATGTGGTGTTAGAGAATGTCCTCGTTTTATTCTATGTAGCCATCTACTTTTCCCAGCACTTCCTGAAGAGACTATCTTTTTTCCATTGTGTATTGTCACTTCCTTTGTCATAGATTGACTCTATGTGTGTGGGTTTATTTCTGGGCTATCTATCCAGTTCCATTGACCTATGTCTTTGTGCCAGTACCGTATTGGCAGAAAACCAGTTCCAAAATTTTCATTGTATATTCTGATATCTTCCCCGGGCATGTCTCCTATGAGTTCTATGTGATCCTCCATTTAAGTGCGGGCTCATGAAGATAAACATCTCGTGTTGCTTCTTTTCATATATCATTTTGGGGAATAAGATGGTCATGGTTTTGCAGCCCATTTATTCTAGTGCAGTAACTCTCAAGAGGTTCCATCATTACTGGGGTGGAACCTTTCCAAGTACCTTCAGGGGAAGCTGCACATACTAAGGCAGAGTGTCTATAGACAAATAAGCTCCCACAGAAAATCTAAAGAGAGAGAAAGGCAGAGAAAGTTGGACAGACAGTTCTTTCAGGCATCTCTCACATTTCCTCAGCCTTTTAAATCAAACCAAAATGTATACTACGTGCCCAGTAGAGCAATTCTGTTGTGGAATCATCTTTAAACAACAAAAATAATATCAAACCCAGATGACAAGTTACTGTATCAGTTTTCATTTTCTGTTTAGATCTTTGTCATGCTATGTGTCAGAAAAGATTTCTGACTATGGAAGGTCTCAGGGTCAAGGGAAGGGGGGTTGTTTCCTTAAAGTGTAGGGTGGTAAATAGACACTGACATGTTCTCTCTTTCAGGATTAGATAAGTTTGTTCCACTTCTACTGACCAATGCTCTGGATGGTTCCACATTATGATTCAGGGTGGGGTGGCAGCATACATTTTGGGAAGATCCAGCCAACTCTAAAGTATTTTGATTTTCCTGATATAATATAGGAGCTCCATTTGGAAATATTACATGGGGTATTTTCTGTAAGTGGGATGGGGTTTTGAGGACATTGCAGAAATGTGTTGTACCTTTATTGTTAAAACATGCTGAGTATTATTTGATCTATTTCACTGTCCCTCATACTTTTTTTAATTCTTTCTCCCACTTTTTATTCTGAAGTAATTTCAAGATCTTTTAGTGATATGGGTTATCACTATGATAATTATCATTGAACTGGCAGTGAACGTGTTAGTTAATGGATGGTATTTGTTGATAAAATGCCAGATAAGTATTTATAATAGCTCATTTTGGGGAAGAACACATCCATAAGAATGAGGTTAATGATCAATTTGTCATCTGACCTAGATTAAGGAACTGCCTGGGTCACTGTTGAGAAACTAAGTTCCCTGAAGTGTCAGATATATCTACTGCATATTATTAACATTGGCAATATGACCCTGGAATTCAGTGTTTACTGTACATTATTTAGCTGGGTGAATCCTAAGGATTTGGGGATTTCGGTAACCTGAGTAAATGGAAGAAATACGGCAGCAACAGAAAGAGGCAGGAGAGTGAGCCTGGCTTCAGGTAGCAGTACATGCAGAAGCAGTGCTTAGAATATGAAACATCATGGAGAACTTGAGTGTTACAGGGATAGGATGCTAATGTCGAGCAGCTGCATGGGACCAGGTGAGCAATGCATTCACGGTGGAATTCTAGCTGATAGCCAAAGAAACAGGAAGATGTTTGACTCCACCCTTACCCATCCTTGCCTACGAAAAGAGTACCAGTTGTTTGCAGGTACTGGACAGGTTGAGAAGACAGGGTCAGCAATATGGGCTTCAGAATGAGCTCAAATTCTTTCTACTGATAGTTTGACAGTAAAAAGAAATCAGAGTAGGAAGGTAAGGATTGTTATTTGTACATTTTAATCTACTGTTTGAGGAGAGTGCTATTATGTGCCATGTAGTTTAACAGTTATTACAGTCCTATAAGATTTGTTTTCATGCCTGACTTCCAGATTGAAAGGGGAACCAAGAAGGTAAGCAAATTGTTCAATATCACATAACTTGTAAGTTCTAAAGTCTAGTTTTTATCATAAATGGGTGCTGAATTTTGTGAAAAGCTTTTCTTGAATCTATTGAGATGATCAAATGGTTTTCATTCTTCAAATTGTTAACGTGCTATATAACACTGATTGATTTGCAGATACTGAAAAGTACTTACATCCCTGGGATAAATCTCACTTAATCATGGTGTATGATCCTTTTAATGTATTGTATTTGGTTTGCTAATATTTTGGTGAAGACTTTTACATTTATATTCATCAGTGATGTCAGCCTGTAATTTTTCTGATTTTAGTATCAGGGTGATGGTGATCTCATAGAGTAAATTTGAGAGTGTTCCTTCCTCTGAAGTTTGTTTGGAATAGTTTTAGAAGGATACGTGTTAACTCTTCTAAATATTTGATAGAATTCACCTGTGAATTTGGTCTTTGACTTTGTTTGTTGGGAATGTTTAAATCACAGTTTCAATTTAAGTAATTGTGATTGGCCTGTTCATATATTCTATTTCTTTCTGGTTCAGTTTTGAGAGATTGTCACTTTCTAAGAATTTGTCCATTTCTTCCAGGTTGTCCATTTTATTGCATATAGTTGCTTAAAATAGTCTCATGATTCTTGTATTTCTGTGGTGTCAATTCTAACTTTTTTCCCAGTTCTAATTTTATTAGTTCGAGCTTTTTACCTTTTCAAAAAACAAGTTTTTAGTTTCATTGAGCTTTTCTATTGTTCTTTTCATATCTATTTTGTTTATTTCTACTCTGAGCTTTGTGATTTTTTTTTTNATTCTTGTATTTCTGTGGTGTCAATTCTAACTTTTTTCCCAGTTCTAATTTTATTAGTTCGAGCTTTTTACCTTTTCAAAAAACAAGTTTTTAGTTTCATTGAGCTTTTCTATTGTTCTTTTCATATCTATTTTGTTTATTTCTACTCTGAGCTTTGTGGATTTTTTTTTTCCTTCTGGTAACTTTGGGTTTTGCTTGCTCTTCTTTCTCTAGTTGCTTTAGGTATAAGATTAGGTTGTTTATTTGGAATTTTTCTTATTTACTGAGGTAAGATTATATTGCTCTATTCCTTCTTAGAGCTGTTTTTGCTGCATCCCATAGATTTTGGATCATCATGCTTTCACTTTCATTTGTCTCTAAATTTTTTTATGATTTTGCCTTTGGTCCATTGGATGTTTAGTAGCATATTGTTTAGCCTCCATGTGTTTTTTTTTTGTCTTTTTCTCTTGTAGTTGATTTCTAATCTCATAGCATTGTAGTTGGAAAAAGATGCTTGTTTATGACTTCAGTTTTCTTAAATTTACTAAGACTTGCTTTATGGCCCAGAATGTGATCTATCCTGGAGAATGTTTCATGTACACTTTAAAAGAATGTGTATTCTGTTGCTTTCAAAGGAATGTTCTATAAATGTCAATCAAGCCCCCCAGGACACTGGACTACTGATGAAAATTAAGTAAACTGAGTTCTGTTTCCCACTGACTTGTACACTGGGGTATTTGGTTAAGCAGTCTTTTGTACTCAGACCTAGAACTGATTGATTGAGGCAAGGGAAGGGACATGTAATGAATCCTGTGAGTAGAAAGCAGCCATTAGTCCAGCTTTAATCTGGAAAAGGGAAGGTCACCCACCCATTGATTATGCCAAATTATTTCTTATTTTACTGTTTTTATGAGAAATGGAAAAACAGAATTGATGTATTATATTTAAAATATATTAAAATTAAAAATAAATTCTCAACTAGTCAAAAGATCATGGAAATAGAATACTTAAACACCACTATAAATAAGAGAATACACATTCTTCAAGCGCACATGGAATATTCTCCAGGATAAACCATACGTTAGCATATAAACCACAATAAATTTAAAAGGATTGAGATCATACAAAGCATAGTCTTAGATTACAATGAAATTAAATTAGAAATCTATAACAAAAAGACACTTAGAAATCTAATTATGGGAAAAAGGCACAAAACAAATAATAAATGGGTCAAAAATTACAAGCAAAATTAGAAAGTAATTTGAGATAAAATGAATACTAAAACTTACTGGATGCAGCTAGCTAAAGCAGTGCTTAGAGGGAAATTTATTAGTGTCTATATTATAAAAAAGAAGAATCTCAAATTAATAACATGACTTGCTAACTTAAAAAAATTAAATATGTATATATATAAGGCTGCAGTCCATGGGGTTGCTAAGAGTCGGACATGATTGAGCAACTTCACTTTCACTTTCACTCATTGGAGAAGGAAATGGCAACCCACTCCAGTGTTCTTGCCTGGAGAATCCCAGGGACAGGGGAGCCTGGTGGGCTGCCATCTATGGGGTTGCACAGAGTCGGACATGACTGAAGTGACTTAGCAGCAGCATGCATAAAAAGCAAGTTAAACTCTCCAAAGCAGAAGAAAGTAAATAAGAAATTTAGAAATAAGTCAAATAGGAAAACAAAATCAATGAAATATTTTGCAAAAGAAAAAAATTATCTATTGATCAAGAAAAAAAGGCTGAAATTAATAGTCAGCAGTTAGAGAGGAGACATCACTAGAGCTTACAGAAATAAAGGGAACACTGTAAACATCTGCATTCTACAAAATTAAGTATCAGATTAGATGACATAACAAATTTTTAGGAAAACAAACTACCCATATTGACTCAAAGTGAAATAGAAAATCTAAATAGATCTGTAACATGAAATGATATTGAATAAGTAATTTTAAAATAATTTATTAAGGCTCCAGGTCAAATGGCTTCTTTGGTGAGTTCTGCCAAATATTTAAAGAATTAGAAGGTGATGAAACAAACTCCAACTCATTTTAGGAGGCCAGTATTATTACCTGATACCAAAATCTGATGAAGACATTGCAAAAGACTAATATCTCTTATATACTGAGAAAAATTTCCAGAAAAATATTAGCAAACTGAAGACAGCAATATATAAAAAGAATTATACACTATGAACAAATGAGATTTGTCCCAGGAATGTAAGGTTATTTTAACATACAAAAATCAATGTAATTTTAAAAATCTATAGAATAAAGAATAACAGCCATATGATCATCTCAATAAATACAGGAAAAGCATTTGGCAAAACACAACGCCTTTTCATGATAAAAATCCCATTTGTTTATAATGCATAATCTATGGAAGAAGCTAAGAATAGATTATATAGACAAAAAACCTATTGCTAACATCATACTTATAGATGAAAGAGTTTTCCCTCTAGGATAAGGAAAATCAAGGATGTCTACTGTTGCCATTTTAAAGAAGTTTTAACCAGGGCAGTTAGGCAAGGGAAAAAAATAGAAATACATCCAGACTGAATAGGAAGAAATAAAATTATCTCTTTTTTGCAGATAATGTCAGTTTGTATTTAGAAAATCCTGAGGAATTCACACATACACACACACAACTATCAGAGCTAATAAACAAGTCTAGAAAGCTTGAAGTATACAATGCAATATACAACTATCTGATGTATTTTTTCTCATCTTTATTGAATTTTTTACAATATTGCATTTATTTATTTGGTAGTGAGGCAAGGTATGTGAGATCTTAGCACCCCCTGCATTGAAAAGCAAAGTCCCTATCAATTGTATTTTCATGTATTACCAATGTATAATCAGAAAATTAAGAGAATTCTATTTATGACAAAATTTAAAAATATATATTATTTAAGAATAAGTTTAAGAAAAAAATTAAAGCTTATACTCTGAAACTACAAAACATTGTTAAAGACTAAATTGAAAGGTATTTCATTGTTCTTGGATCAGCAGATTTAATATTATTAAAATGATATCCTTATCAAAGTAATCTTTAGATTTACCACAATCCCTGCTTTGCTAGTGACTCAGATAGTAAAGATTCTGTCTGCAACACAGGAGACACAGGTTCGATCCCTGGGTCAGGAAGATCCCTTGGAGAAGAGGATGGCAACCCACTCTAGTATTCTTGCCTGGAGAATTCTATGGACAGAGGAAACTGACGGGCTACAGTCCATGGGGTTGCAAAGAGCCAGACATGAATGAGTGACTAATGCTGTCACTGTTCACTTTCTATCATAATCCCAGCTGGCATTATTATTATTATTTTTGCAGAAATTGGCAAGCTAGCCTTAAAGTTCATGTGGAAGTTAGAGACTAATAGAGCAATCTTATAAAAGGACAAAGTTAGAGAACTCACATTCCTCAATTTTAAAGCTTCCTAAAATGCTATAGTCAAAAAAGTATTTGATAAGAAAGGACACAACTAAAATAAGGATAAACATATAGGTAAAAAAGTGCAGTAAATAGACCTTCAGATTTATGGTCGGTTATTTTTGACAAGGGTGTCAAAACAAAGGGTGCCAGAAAACTGGATATCAACCTGAAAAAGAATAAAATTGGATCTCTTCTTCATAATGCACATAAAAATGAACTCAAGTGGATTATATTCCTAAATAAAATTCATAAGAAAATAGAGTATATCTTCATGACCTTGATTAGATGAGAGGTTCTTAGATATGACACCAAAAGCGCAAGTGACAAAAGAAGATAAATTAGTTCTGCATTAGAACTACAAGCTTTTCTGCTTCAAAGGGCAACATCAAAAAGTGAAAACATAATGCACAGAATGGGAGAAAATATCTGCAAATTATTATATAAGATCAGGAAAATTTGTATAGATAACAAAATAATCATAAACCAATAATGAAAACGGTCTAATTTGAAAAATGAGCCAAAGATCTGTATAGACATATCTCCAAAGATACATAAATGGCCAATAAACACATGAAAAAGATGGTTAATCATGTTTAGCATCAGGGGAATACAAACCAAAACTTCAGTTCAGTTCAGTGGCTCAGTCGTGTCCAACTCTTTGTGACCCCATGAAATGCAGCACGCCAGGCCTCCCTGTCCATCACCAACTCCCAGACTCAACGTCCATCGAGTCAGTGATGCCATCCAGCCATCTCATCCTCTGTCATCCCCTTCTCCTGCTGCCCTCAATCCCTCCCAGCATCAGAGTCTTTTCCAATGAGTCAACTCTTCATATGAGGTGGCCAAAGTACTGGAGAACCAAAACTTAGTTAACAACAAACAACAACTGGTAGGGATGTAGATGAGACCCCTTGTGTGTTGTTTATGGGACTGTATGTTGGTGCAGTCACTATGGAAAACAGTGTGAGTGTGGAGGTTCCAAAAAATTAAAAACTAGAATTGCCTAATATAATCCATCAATTTCTAGTTATTTACCTGAATAAAGCAAACACCAATTCAGAAATATATATGCACATTAATGTTTATTATAGCATTATTTACAGTAGCTAAGATATGGTAAGCAACCTAAGTGTCCACTGATAGATGAATGGTTAAAGATGTGGCATGTATACATACATATACACACGATGGAGTATTAGACAAAAAAATGAAAATGATATATTGCCATTCGTGATACCATGGGTGGACCCAGACAGTATTATGCTAAGTGAAATTAGTCAGAGGAAGACAAATTTTACTGTATGATCTCATTCATATTTGGAATATAAATTACAAAACTAAAGAGCCTCTTGATGAAAGTTAAAGAGGAGAGTGCAAAAGCTGGCTTAAAACTCAACATTCAGAAAACTAAGATCATGACATCTGTCCCATCATTTCATGGCAAATAGGTGGGGAAACAATGGAAACAGTGACAGACTTTATTTTCTTTGGCTCCAAAATCACTGCAGATGGTGACTGCAGTCATGAATTTAAAAGATGCTTGCTCCTTGGAAGAAAAGCTATGATCAAACTAGATAGCATATTAAAAAGCAGAGATATCACTTTGCTGACAAAGGTCTGTCTAGTCATAGCTATGGTTTTTCCAGTAGTCATGTATGGATGTGAGAACTGGACTATAAAGAAAGCTGAACACCAAAGAATGGATGCTTTTGAACTCTTTAGAGTTGGAGAAAATTCTTGAGAGTCCCTTGGACTGCAAGGAGATCAAACCAGTCAATCCTAAAAGAAATCAGTCCTGAATATTCATTGGAAGGACCAATGCTGAAACTCTAATACTTTGGCCACCTGATGCAAAGAACTGACTCCTTGGAAAAGAGCCTGATGCTGGGAAAGATTGAACACAGGAGGAGAAGAGGACAAACAAAGGATGAGATGGTTGGATGGCATCACTGACTCAAAGGACATGAGTTTGAGCAAGCTCTGGGAGTTGGTAATGAACAGGGAAGCCTGGTGTGCTGCAGTCCATGGGGTTGCAAAGAGCAGGACACGACTGGGCAACTGAACTTACTGAATTTACAAAACAAACAAAACAAATAAAAACAGCCTCATAGATACAGAGGACAAACAAGTGCCTGGCAGAGGGGAAGGCTGGGAGGCAAAACTGGTGAAGGAGGTTAAGAGGTACAACCTCCAGTTCAGTTCAGTCACTCAGTCGTGTCTGACTCTTTGCGACCCCATGAATCGCAGCACGCCAGGCCTCCCTGTCCATCACCATCTCCCGGAGTTCACTCAGACTCACGTCCATTGAGTCCGTGATGCCANCTGCTCTGCAGGAGACACGGAAGACTCAGGCTTAGTCCCTGGGTTGCAAAGAACCTCTGGGAAGAAAATGGCAAGCCACTCAAGTATTTTTGCCTGAAAAATCCCATGGACAGGGGAGCCTGGCAGGGTACAGTCCAGTGGGTCACACAGAGCCAGACACTGAGTGACTCATCCCGAGCTCAAGATGGACCAAGTTTAGGATGAAGTATAAGAAACGGAGGTGGTTAAAGTGGTTGGGTTGTGAATATAGTATCACATAGTAGGTAGTTCTAACAGGATTAGCTCATAGGTTGGATGTGCAGTGTGAGATAAGACAAGAAAATATTGCTACTAAAGTGTTTGACCTCAGTAAGTAGGCAAATTTAATTAATGACACAGAATACCACAATGGTGTGGTCACTCACTCAGAGTCGGACATTCTGCCTTCTGAAGTCAAGTGGGCCTTAGAAAGGATTACTATGAACAAAGCTAGTACAGGTGGTGGAATTCTATTTGAGCTATTTTGAATCTTAAGAGATACTGCTACTAAAGTACTGCACTCAATATTCCAACAAATTTGGAAAACTCAGAAGTGGCCACAGGACTAGAAAAGGACAGTTTTCATTCCAATCCCAAAGAATGTACAAATGACCACCATACAACTGCACTCATTTCACATATATTTGAGCTATTTTGAATCTTAAGAGATACTGCTACTAAAGTACTGCACTCAATATTCCAACAAATTTGGAAAACTCAGAAGTGGCCACAGGACTAGAAAAGGACAGTTTTCATTCCAATCCCAAAGAATGTACAAATGACCACCATACAACTGCACTCATTTCACATGTTAGCAAGGTAATGCTCAAAATCCTTCAAGCTAGGTTTCAACAGTACAGGAATAGAGAAGTTTCAGATGTACAAGCTGGATATAGGAAAGGCAGAGAAATCAGAGATCAAATTGCCAACATCCATTGGATCAGAGAAAAAGCAAGGCCATTTCAAAAAAAACATCTACTTCTGTTTTGTTGACTATGCTAAAGCCTTTGACTGTGTGGATCAGGACAGTGGAAAATTCTTAAAGAGATGGGAATACCAGTCCACCTTACCTGCCTCTTGAGAAACCTGTATGCAGGTTGAGAAGCAACAGTTAGAACTGGACATGGAACAACAGNGAAAAGTGAAAGTGAAGTCACTCAGTCGTGTCCGACTCTTAGCGACCCCATGGACTACAGCCTACCAGGCTCCTCCGTCCATGGGATTTTCCAGGCAAGAGTACTGGAGTGGGGTGCCATTGCCTTCTCCAAGGGGTGGAATAGGGAGGGTGAGAGGGAAGTTCAGGAGGGAAGTGACATGTGGGTACTTGTGGCTGATTCACATTATTGTATGGCAGAAACTGACACAGCATTGTAAAACAATTACTCTATTAAAAATAACTTAAAAAAAAACCAAGATGATTTACTAGAAGAATGAAGTGAGGGGAAAAAAAAATAAAAACACAAGCCCACTGACAATGCTCTTGTCAGTAATGTCAAGTAACAACAAATTTTTCTAAATCTTTACTCTTAATTTTTGTATTTTTCTCATTGCATATAAGTAATTTATTCTGAATGAGCACTGGTATACAAAGTACATTTTGAGCAGCACAGGTCTAAGAAACATATCTCAAAAGATATCCTGAGAGACCAGTGATCAAATGTGTATAAAAATCATCAGGAATTTTATCTGCTACATCCTCCCCCAGGAGATGCATAAACTGCATTATTGAATTTGAAAGCCCCAAGAAAACCTGCAGTAAATAGACTGATTTAAATTTGTTTAAACTGGCATTACAATTTTTTCATGTTTTAATTTGTTCATGAATGCATTCGTTTTATCTTTCATTAATTGGATGTTTGTTGAGAAGACAAATATCCCAGAAACATTCTAGGCACTGAGGATACAGACAAAAGTCATTGCTCTCATGTACTTTTATGTCCCAGTAGAGAGACTGACAGTAAACTAAGTAAGTAAAGAAGATTAGAGTGAATTTGGTTATGATAAATTCTGGGGTGACAAATGAGGCAAAAACAGTGCCCAAGAAAGGGTGTTGCAGTTAAATATGTTCTCACTGAAGAGATGAGATGTGAGTAAAAACCAACAGTGAGAAAGCAAGCTATGCAGATGTGGGGTGAAAAGGAGAGTGATTAAAAAGAGAGAATTATGTACAAATGCCCTGATGCAGGTGGATTACTGTAAATTTTAGCAAGCCCTGGAACAAAATGTGTGGGAAGAGAGATGTGAGGGTGTCAGAAGATAAAAGGGGGCCAGATCATGCAAGACATTGTAGGCCTGTGTAAGGTCATAGCTTTCGCTCTGATTAGGCTTGGAAGTCACCGGAGGGTTGGATCAGAGGAGTGATATCATCCAACTTGTGTTTTCACAGGACCATTCTGGCTCCTCTGTAGAGAAGGTATTAAAGGAACAAAGCTTTAAGCAGGGAGATTATCTCCAAAAATTGCAGTAGGTAGAGAATTTGCCTGCTCTGCAGGAGACACGGGAGACTCAGACTTAATCCCTGGGTTGCGAAGAACCTCTGGCAAGCCACTCCAGTATTTTTGCCTGAAAAATCCCATGGACAGGGGAGCCTGGCAGGGTACAGTCCAGTGGGTCACACAGAGCCAGACACTGAGTGACTAAACCCGAGCTTAAGATGGATAAAGTTTAGGGTGAAGTGTAAGAAATGGAGGTGGTTAAAGTGGTTGGGTTGTGAATATAGTATCACATAGTATAAGGTAGTTCTAACAGGATTAGCTTATAGGTTGGATGTTCAGTGTGAGATAAGGCAAGAAAATATTGCTACTAAAGTGTTTGACCTCAGTAAGTAGGCAAATTTAATTAATGACACAGAATACCACAATGGTGTGGTCACTCACTCAGAGTCAGACATTCTGCCTTCTGAAGTCAAGTGGGCCTTAGAAAGGATTACTATGAACAAAGCTAGTACAGGTGGTGGAATTCCATTTGAGCTATTTTGAATCTTAAGAGATACTGCTACTAAAGTACTGCACTCAATATTCCAGCAAATTTGGAAAACTCAGAAGTGGCCACAGGACTAGAAAAGGAAAGTTTTCATTCCAGTCCCAAAGAATGTGCAAACGACCACCACACAACGGCACTCATTTCACATGTTAGCAAGGTAATGCTCAAAATCCTTCAAGCTAGGTTTCAACAGTACAGGAATTGAGAACTTTCAGATGTACAAGCTGGATATAGGAAAGGCAGAAAAATCAGAGATCAAATTGCCAACATCCATTGGATCAGAGAAAAAGCAAGGCAATTTCAAAAAAAACATCTGCTTCTGTTTTGTTGACTATGCTAAAGCCTTTGACTGTGTGGATCAGGACAGTGGAAAATTCTTAAAGCGATGGGAATACCAGTCCACCTTACCTGCCTCTTAAGAAACCTGTATGCTGGTTGAGAAGCAACAGTTTGAACTGGACGTGGAACAACAGACAAATTCCAAATCGGGAAAGGAGTATGTCAAGGCTGTGTATTGTCACCTTGCTTAGTTAACTTACATGCAGAATACATCAGGGAAAATGCCAGGCTGGAATCAAGATTGATGGAAAAAATATTAACAACCTCAGATATGCAGATGATACCACTTTAATGACAGAAAGAAAGAGGAATTAAAGAGACTCTTGATGAGGGTGAAAGAGGAGAGTGAAAAAACTGACTTAAAACCCAATATCCAAAAAATGAAGATCATGGCATCCAGTCCCATCACTTCATGGCAAATAATGGGGAAACAATGGAGACAGTGACAGACTTTATTTTCTTCGGCTCCAAAATCACTTCAAACACTGACTGCTGCTGTGAAATTAAAAGATGCTTGCTCCTTGGAAGAAAAGCTATGACAAAACTAGACAGTATTAAAAGCAGAGACATCCCTTTGCTGACAAAGGTCCATACAGTCAAAGTGGTAGTTTTTCCAGTAGTCATGTATGGATGTGAGAGCTGAACCATAAAGAAGGCTGAGAGACAAAGAACTGATGCTTTTAAACTGTGGTATGGAACATTGTTATTAGGCTATATCACAATACAAAATATTTTTGGCATTAAAAAAAATAAGAACAAGAAAATTGTGGTTCTGGAGAATAGTCTTGTACAGCAAGGAGATCAAGCTAGTCAGTCTTAAAGGAGATCAACCCTGAATATTTGTTGAAAGGACTAATGATGAAGTTGAAGCTCCAGTGCTTTGGCTACCTGATGGGAAGAGTGGACTTATTGGAAAAGACCCTTATGCTGGGAAAGATTGAGGAAAGGAGGAGAAGGGGATGACAGAGGATGAGATGGTTGGATGGCATCACTGACTTGGTAGACATGAGTCTGAGCAAACTCACAGAGACAGTGAAGGACAGGGAAGACTGGCATGCTGCATTCCATGGGGTCACAGAGACAGACACAACCTAGCAACAGAACAACCTGTACTGAACTGCAGGAAGACTGGAGGAGGAGGAGACTCAGG
Source organism: Oreotragus oreotragus (assembly GCA_006410675.1). Lineage (NCBI taxonomy): Eukaryota > Metazoa > Chordata > Mammalia > Artiodactyla > Bovidae > Oreotragus > Oreotragus oreotragus. Next base: position 95,658 of record SJYX01003330.1, on the reverse strand, counting down.
ATTAGGACTGTCAGGAGCTCAGTTTTCAATGTGATAATTTTGAGATGACGGGTAGACAGTCAGGTAGAGGTACCATGTAGGCCATTAAACATATGAGTCTGGAGGGTAAGGGAGAATCACAACCTAGCAACAGAACAACCTGTACTGAACTGCAGGAAGACTGGAGGAGGAGGAGACTCAGGATTAGGACTGTCAGGAGCTCAGTTTTCAATGTGATAATTTTGAGATGACGGGTAGACAGTCAGGTAGAGGTACCATGTAGGCCATTAAACATATGAGTCTGGAGGGTAAGGGAGAAGTCTCAGGGGAAGATATACTTTTGAGAGTTAACAACATTTTACATGGTATTTAAAGCCACAAGACTGGATGAGACTACCATGGATGTGAGTATAGAGAATAGAAATACAAAGTCTTCCCTGCTGTTCTGCCTCATTAAGAGCTTAAGAAGTGAGGGGAAATAGCAAATTAGGTAGGAAGAGAAGCTAGAGAAGAAATAAGAAGACCAATACAGTCTGACATCTTAGAAACCAATTAAAGATGTTTTTAGGAGAAAGGAATGTTAAACTCTATCAAATACTGTTGATGATCTGGTAAGCCTAACACTGAGACGAGGTTGTGAGGCTTAGCGAAATGGACATCATCAATGACTTTAGCAAGAGAAGTTTTAGTGATTTTAGAAATGAAAGTCTGATTGAAGTATGTTAAAGAAGGATTTGGAGTAAACTAACTGAAGATATACTACAGAAACTCTCTTAAATAGTTGGGGCAGTTCCTTGATGGGAAAGGAGTGTTAGTGGGTTTTGNCAAGAGAAGTTTTAGTGATTTTAGAAATGAAAGTCTGATTGAAGTATGTTAAAGAAGGATTTGGAGTAAACTAACTGAAGATATACTACAGAAACTCTCTTAAATAGTTGGGGCAGTTCCTTGATGGGAAAGGAGTGTTAGTGGGTTTTGATGATGATGATGGTGATGGTGGTTATGAGAAAGTAATAACAGCATGTTCAAATGCTGATGAAAAAAGTGACAATGTAGGGGGAAGCAGAATAACATGTTTGAGCAGGTAAGAGGAAATGCAGTCTTTTGCACAGGTGGAGTAATTAATTGGTCTTATCTAGGAACAACTTCCAAAAGGGGAGAGGTAAGAAATACAAAAGATCATAAGAAACTACTACAAGCAACTATATCCCTTTAAAATGGACAACCTGGAAGAAATGGACACATTCTTAGAAAGAGGACTGAATCAGGAAGAAATAGAAAATATGAACAGACCAATTATAAGTACTAAGATTGAACCTATGATTCAAAAACTCCCAAACAAAAGCCCAGGACCAGATGGCTTCACAGGCAAATTCTGTCAAACATTTAGATAAGAGTTAACACATAGCCTTCAGAAACTATTACCAAAAAAAAACTGCAGAGGAAGGAATACTCCCAAATTTATTATATGAAGCCACCATCTCCCTAATACCAAAACCTGACAAAGATACCACAAAAAAAAGAAAATTACAGGCCATTATCAGTGATGAATATAGATACAAAAATCATCAACAAAAGACTAGCAATCAGAATCCAACAATATATTATAAAGATTATACATCAAGATCAGGTGATATTTATTTCAGAAATGCAAGTATTTTTCAGTATCTTCAAATCAGTGTGATACATCACATCAACAAATGAAAAACCATATCATCAACTTAATGGATGCAGAAAATTTTTGACAAGATCCAACATACATTTATGATTAAAAACTCCCCAGAAAGTGGCATAAGGGAAACATACCTCAACATCATGAAGACCAAATACAACAAACCTGCAGGTAACATTATTCTCAATGGTGAAAAGCTGAAAGCACTTCTTCTAAGATCAGGAAAAAGACGTCTGCTCTCACCACTTTAATTCAACATAGTTTTGGAAGTTCTAGCCATGGTAATCAGAGAAGAAAAAAGGAATCCAAATTGGAAAGCAAGCTAAACCGTTATTGTTTGCAGATGACATGATACTACACGTAGAAAATCCTAAAGATGCTACCCGAAAACTACTAGAAGTCAGCAATGAATCTGGTAAAGTTGAAGGGCACAAAGTTAAAACACAGCAATCTGTTGTGTTTTTATACACTAACAATGGAAGATCCGAAAGAGAAGTTAAAGTAACAGTCTCATTTACCATCATCTCAAAAAGAATATTCCTTGGAATATACCTAAGGAGACGAAAGACCTATACTCCACAAACTATAAGACACTGATGAAGCAAATCAAAGATGACACAGACAGTAAAATATACCATGTTCTTGGATTGGAAAAATCAACCTTGTCAAAACAACTATATTGCCCAAGGCAATCTACAGATTCGATGTAATCCCAATCAAATTACCAATGACATTTTTCACAGAATTAGACAACAACAACAAAACTCTTAAAATTTATATAGAGACAAAAAAAAGACCCAAATAGCTGAGCAATTTTAAGGGGAAGGGGTGGGGGGTGGACAAAAAAACCCAGAGCTGGAGGAATCAGGCTTCCAGACTACAGGTCATACTAAAAAGTCATCAAAACAGTATGATACTGGCACAAAAATAGAAATACTGATCAATGGAACAGGATAGAACTCACAGAAATAAACTCTCACACCTATGGTCAACTGATCTATGATAAAAGAGGAAAGATTATACAATGGAGGAAAGAAAGTTTCTTCAATAAATGGTGCTAGGAAAACTGGACAACTATGTGCAAAAAAAAAGAAAAGAAATGAGAATATTCTTTAACACCATACACAAAAGTAAACTCAAAATGGATTAATGACCTAAATATAAGACTGGATACTATAAAACTCAGAGGAAAACATGGAACATTCCTTGACATAAANTACTAAAAGGTCATCAAAACAGTATGATACTGGCACAAAAATAGAAATACTGATCAATGGAACAGGATAGAACTCACAGAAATAAACTCTCACACCTATGGTCAACTGATCTATGATAAAAGAGGAAAGATTATACAATGGAGGAAAGAAAGTTTCTTCAATAAATGGTGCTAGGAAAACTGGACAACTATGTGCAAAAAAAAAAGAAAAGAAAAGAAAAGAAATGAGAATATTCTTTAACACCATACACAAAAGTAAACTCAAAATGGATTAATGACCTAAATATAAGACTAGATACTATAAAACTCAGAGGAAAACATGGAACATTCTTTGACATAAATCAAAGTAATGTCTCTTTTAATTCATCTCCTACTGTAATGGATATCAAAACAAACAAATGAGACCTAGTGAAACTCAAAAGCTTTTGCACAGTAAAATTAACCATAAACAAAATGAAAAGGCAGCCCACAGAATGAGACAAATATTTGCAAATGATGAGGCCAACAAGGGATTATTCTCCAAAATTTGCAGTTCATGCAGCTCAAAAAATCAAAAACTTGGCAGATAGCTTGAATAGACATTTCTCTGGAGACACACAAAGGGCTAAGAGGCACATGAAAAGATGCACAGCACCCCTAATTGTTAGAGAAATACAAATAAAAACTATAGCCAGAATGCTCATCATCAAACAGTCTGCAAACAGTAAACGCTGAAGAGTGTGGAGAAAACGGACAGTGTTGGTGGCAAAGGACACTGGCGCAGCTGCTATGGAGAGCAGTGTGGGAGTTCCTTAAAAAGCTGAACAGAGCTACCATACCATCCAGCAGTTCTACTCCTGGGCATACGTCCACAGAAAAGCATGGTTTGAAGGGATGCAGGCATCTCATGTTCACTGCAGTGCGGTCCTACAATAGTCACGTCATGGGAGCCGCCTAAATGTCCATAGACTGCTGAATGGATAAGGAAGATGTAGCACATACATACAATGGAATATTGCTCAGCCATAAAAAGAATGAAATAATGTCCTTTGCAGCAATATCGGTGCACTTGGGATTATCATACTAAGTGAAGTCAGAGAAAGACAAGTATATGATATTGCTTATATGTGGAATCAAAAAATGATATAAATGAACGTATTTATAAAACAGAAATAGCATCACAGATTTGGTGAAAGAACCATTTATGGTTACCATGGGGGGAAAGAGAGAGAGAAATTGGGAGTTTGGGATTGACACATACACACTGCTATATCTAAAATAACTGATAAGGACATATTGTATAGCACAGGGAAATCTGCTCAATATTATGTAAATATCCTGAATTTGAAAAAGAATAAACATATATGTATAACTGAATCACTGTGTACACCTGAAACTAACACAATATTGTTAATCAACTATACTCCAGTATAACACAAAAATGAAAGAAAGGAGGGAGTTATGTGAATGCAGATAAAGCTAGGTAGGTGACTATAGTGGTGGGTAATTCTTTTTCTGATTGATTGTATTTTTCAGGAGACTTTAAGCTGAGAATGAGGATGGGGCAGATACAAAAAAGGTGAGAGTCAACATGAACCAGTTGTCAGGAGAGTGAGGAAGTAATGGTCCATAATAATGTGGCTTAATGGCTAGGCAGCCTTGAGGATACTCAGGTTAGTGACCATTGTCTTAATGTGAGACTTGTCAGAGTGGCTGGGTAATTTAAGCACACCACCCTTTTTCCTGCAATGCCTCTTGCCAATCAGCTGAAATACTACTCTAGGTCATAGGTGAACAGTTTTAGGCAGGCTATAAAGATGAACAAATTTACATAGTAGAGGGTCAACATGGCATCAGCAGGTAGGATGGATTCCTAGAGAATAAGATGGAGATGAAAAATTTAGGTAATAGGCTATTGAGACAGTCAGGCAGGAATTGAGGATTAGTAGAGATTCTTTCAGAGAAAGCAATGGCAATCCACTCCAGTGTTCTTGCCTGGAGAATCCCAGGGACAGGGGAGCCTGGTGGGCTGCCGTCTATGGGGTCGCACAGAGTTGGACACGACTGAAGCAGCTTAGCAGCAGAGATTCTTTTGTCTGTGTATATATATGGTTCAGAGAATGCCACATTTAAGAAGGTATTCTCTTTTTCCACAGAGCAATGAAGGAGTACATTCCCAACAGTCTTGTATATAAGATGGTTTTGGCATGTGCTTTTGATTAACCTTGTTCTGGGACTGCCATATGCCAACTCTGCAGACCACAGCATCATCCACCTGTCTTTACTCTCTGCAAGAGGCAGGTCTATAGGAAAGAGAGATGCTGGCCAGGTTGGGTGATTTTTATTTGCATGAACGAACTAGTATGTCTTGCTTAACCTTCTACTGTTTTCTAGCCCCATAATTCTGCAGTATCAGAAGAACTTTCTCATTAAGATGAAGGCATTACTAATTGTTTTGTGGAGGGAGAAGCTCTAGGAAAGAGAGATGCTGGCCAGGTTGGGTGATTTTTATTTGCATGAACGAACTAGTATGTCTTGCTTAACCTTCTACTGTTTTCTAGCCCCATAATTCTGCAGTATCAGAAGAACTTTCTCATTAAGATGAAGGCATTACTAATTGTTTTGTGGAGGGAGAAGCTCAGAAGATGAAGAATTAAGATAGTAAATGATGGTAAAATACTATCTGAAAAAAGATACTATCTGAAAAAAGTTGCTCACTGAAAATTGGGAGCTGGAAATTTGATTTTTTTTTTTTTTGTCTCATTTTGGAAAAATTCTAAAAAACATAGCTGGCATGCTAAAAGGCATTAAACCTGGTAGGAAGGTAGAGAAAGGGCCAGCAAGCTGCCAACAAGGAATTAAAAGAGATCATGGAATACAGCCCAGAGCTCTGTCAGGCTGCTAGGGGTGGTCCAGCAGAAACAGCAGCATATAAAAAATGATCATAAGCTGAAACCTGATTCATTCAGTGGGAAGTGAAGATGGAAACAAAGGAAGAAACCTGGATTTCACTAAATGAAAGATTTATTTTATAAGGCAACCTTAGTAACATGGACAGAGAGGGAGAATAAGAATGTTAGATACAATAGACATGATGGTGTTTCACATGCATGAAGAGGAAATGTACAAAGGCTACAGAAAGATCACCAGATTCAGAACTTGACTCATTGGCAATGCTTCATCAGAGGAGGATGTAGGAAATGCTCAGGACAGCCTGGATCTTCTGGATAAGCAAAGACTATCATAGGAAGAGATATCCGTTGCAGTTCTTAAATAGCCTATCTTGAGCTCTTTCAGAGTCTGAAAATTCATGAATAGCATCATACTCTGTAATCTACCCTCTGAAAGGAACTAAATGTAACTCTGTAAAGGAATGATTGCTCTGGTTATCAGGACATGATGAAGGCTACACAGGAGTAATCAATGAGCAGCAAATCTACATGGAGTTCGATGGATGGATCAGACGAGCTGATCCACAAAGAAACTTACTGAGCTTACCTCCCTCTCTTGGAAACTGATTCAAACATATCCCAAGAGTGACTTAAAAATTAGAGTAGTAAATATCAAGTTTCCCTAGACCAAGCAAACTTTCTTCATTAAATTATTTGAATTTACAAAAATGACACATCTGACCCAAGCCAATCTAATTTGTTGAAAGACAAAAAATAGGAAAAATTGAATCAGATTCACATTAACTGCACTAGCTGTGACTAATTGTCATAGTTTGTCTGGAACTGAGGGAATTCCTCAGACCTGGAGACTCTCAGTGCTAACAATGCAACCGTCCTGGATAAACTGGGGTGCTTGGCCACCCTATGAGCTGCCTAGGTCACTACCCTATTTAAAGACTGATTTGTTCAAATCTCCCTTGAATTTCTACCCCAGAATTGAACCAAAAGAGTCTTTTAAGAAACTGCTACGTGAAAAAGAAAAATTTCGAAAGAACAGGAATAATGAGAGAATGTCAATGTAAAATAGAAACTGTTGACTCAAGCTGTCAGCCTTGAACAGAGTCTTTATTTCCCCCAGATATTTGTGCTAGAAAACTACTGCTTAGCTGAACTTGCAAAAAGGATGCCTTTTCTAACGCTCCTTAATATTTGGGGAATTATGTTAGTAAACTGAGAAGGATTATCTACTTATTCTGTTTGGAAAATTGACTCATTACCTCTGTTACAGAAAGGGATGAGGGTGTCTTAGAATCAGAAGCTTTTTACCCTGAAGTCATGATGATGAATCAGGAATTCAATCAGGCTGTGTCTCCAGTGAATTGCACTGTCAAATAATGTTAATAGAACCAACTGAAGCCTTGCTCACGGCATTCTCAAGCTTTAGTGTGCCTTAGAATCTCTTTGAGAGCAAGGTAAACACTTAGTCTCTTGGACCTCCTCCCCCGAGTCTGAGGCAGGGCCCCTGAAGCTGTACTCTAGTTCCTTGCTGGGCTTCCCAGGGTGGGCAGTGGAAACTAGCCAATGCAGGAGACCCAGGTTCAATCCCTGGGTCAGGAAGATCTCCTGGAGTAGGAAACGGCAATCCATTCCAGTATTTTAGCCTGGAAAATCCCATGGAGAGAGAAGCCTGTTGGGTTATAGTCCATAGGGTCGCAAAGAGTCGTACATGACTGAGCATATACTAGTTCCTTGCTAATCAAAGTATGAACTGGTCCAGCAGCACTGGTACTGCCTGGAAATCTCTGAGAAAAGTGAAATCTCAGACCCCACACTCAGTTCAGTCGCTCAGTCATGTCTGACTCTTTGCGACCCCATGGACTGCAGCACGCCAGGCCTCCCTGTCCATCATCAACTCTCGGAGTTTACCCAAACTCACGTCCATTGAGTCAGTGATGCCATCCAACCATCTCGTCCTCTGCCGTCCCTTTCTCCTCCTGCCTTCAATCTTTCCCAGCATCAGGGTCTTTTCAAATGAGTCAGTTCTTCGCAAGAGGTGGCCAAAGTATTGGAGTTTCCGCTTCAGCATCAGACCTTCCAATGAATATTCAGGACTGATTTCCTATAGGATGGACTGGTTGGATCTCCTTGCATCCCAGGGACCCCACACTAGACCTACTATTAATAACTAGCATAAGGTTTGAGCCATCCTGGCCTAGAAGATTCTGAGGCAGTGGTCCAAGAATAATGACAACAGCAAAAGTTACTGTATTTGAGTGCTGATTATGTCCCATGTATTATTCTAGTGCTTTACTGGGGCTTAGCTTGGTTAATCCTCCTAACGAACCCCTAGAGGTCCTTATTTTTAGATGAGGAAATGGAAGCTCTAAAAAAAAGTTCCCCAGTTCACCAGCAGGTGAGTGACTGGGATCTGGCTTTAAAGGCAGGTGGTCTTGGGGGGCCACAGTCCATGGGGTGGCAAAGAGTCAGACATGACTTAGCAACCAAACAGCAGCAGCAGCTAAGCAATAACATACATTGTGTCCCATGGCAAACAGGTTTGCAAAGGTGAAAGGAGATGGGAACTGTGTTTAATTAGCAGTTTAGGGAAGATATTCTTCAAAGCCTAAAAATCAAAAGCTAAAAGGCTTCATTTACTGTGTACTGCTGCTGCTGAATGACGTACGCTTTCCGGGGAAATGCATTCTGATGGATGCATTCTGTGTTGCCTCAGGCCCCTTACCTATGACCTGTGGATGCTACATCTTACCTCAGCACTGTTGTAGCAAAGGACAGGGCTGAGGGCAGGACTGGAATGGATGAGGGTGCAGAGAAGTTTCAGAGTATGGAAAGTGAGCTTTTTCAGTCTGAGAAACCTGGATGGAACTTCCAGTTCTGCTAATCAAACTGTATCTCTTTTTCCTCACCTATAAAATGAGATTAGTAAAACCATCATTTAGGATTGCTGGAAGAAATGAGATTATGTTTATTAAGTATGAAGACTACAGTTTCATATAAAGAACTCATACAGGATCATTGCTTATGTTTTCCCATCAAAATCATTTTACCCTGAATTTTAAACCATTATCCTCTTCTGGATAAATATAAAGTCTCAGCATTGGAAGGCATCTGAGAAGCTGTATATCTTTCTACTGCTTGTCTCACCCTCAAACCTATAAGTTCTATCAGGACAGCTGACTCGCACATTACTATAAAATAAGCCTCTGTTTCCTAAACAAGAGAACCTATTCTTTGAGTCTAAAATGACTGCCATAGGCAGTGGAAAATAATGCATTGATGGTTAAGAGAGACCTAATGTATGGGTAGCCCCAAGTGTCTTATCTATGAAAATAGTTTTTCTTCTTGAATAAGCATATATCAAGAATGATACAAGTTTATTAGTATTAATTAAATAACAATTCAATCCCTGGGTTGGGGAGATTCCATGGAAGAGGGTATGGCAACCCACTACAGTATTCTTGCCTGGAGAATCCCAGGGATGGGGGAGCCTGGTGGGCTGCCATCTATGGGGTCACACAGAGTTGGACACGACTGAAATGACTTAGCAGCAGCAGCACAGACTCTCTTTACACTAAAAATTTTCATGGTACTATTAAAAGTTAAAGTGTTAACCTCCCAGTCAAGTCTGACTCTGTGAACCCAAGGACTATAGCCCACCAGGATCCTCTGTCCATGGGATTTCCCAGGAAAGAATACCGGAGCAGGTGGGTTGCCATTCCCTTCTCCAAGGGATCTTTCTGACCCAGGGATTGAACCCAGACCTCTAGTACTGCAGACAGATTCTTTACCACCTGAGCCAACAGGAAATCAGGTTTTAAAAGGCCTTGCAAAATGGTTTCCTTCTTCCTACCCACCAAGATAGCAGAAGCTTTGGCTTTCTTCCTATGCACAATTCCACATGCAAACACAATTCCAACATGCAGGACAAATGACAGTACTAATGAGGACAATGAGAATTATAGCATCTGTCATCAGGGTAGTAGTTACAGTAATGGTGACTAATATTTATCATGTTATTTTGTGCTAGGTGCTGTTTTGAATACTTTATTGCTTTAAGCATTTGTTAAGACCACCCCATGAGGGAAATGTTATTACTGTTTTCCTCATTCAGGTTAAATAAAATTGCCCAAGGCCAGGTAGTTGGTAAATGCGGGAGCCAGGATGGGAACCTAGATGGTGTGATGACAGAGCCCAAACCCCCAGTAACAGAGCAGTGCCAGCCCACATAAGACAGGCTCGGTCTAGTCCAGAAATTGCCACCCTCTACTCCCCAGGATTCTCCTCTCTCAATAGCTTCTGACTTCCTTCCTCTCTTTCCATGTAGGCTGGGTCTTAGATAAGGACGCCTAGCTTCTTACTAGAGAATTTAAAAAATAATAATATTTCCAGTGCAGTGCCATTAAGTCATAGAATTATGCTTTTTACTTTCTTCTCTCAGAATGTTAAATTTTGAAATTCTCCAGTTTATTCCACAACCTGTGCAGTTATCACAGATTTGCTCAATGTCTAAATCCCCAGTGGTAGTTCAGGAGGCAGATTCTCCCTGCCAGCTTTCTGGAAGGTTAGTAAAAGGAGAAACACTTTTTTCTTTTTATTTAGCTGTTAACATATTAAACTGTTATTTCAGTTAGCTTAGTTTTTATAAGGAATCTTATATTCTTTTAAGTGAGTGACAGTCCTCACCCATCTGAAATGTTCAGATGTCCTAAGAATTTCTCTCTTGTAGTTTCCTTTTCCTTCAATCTTCTCTTGACTTTGGACCAGAAAATGGACTTGAAATTTCAGTACACTGTAACTATGCACATTTTCTCACATGTCTTTTGGTGAAAATTACCAAGACCACCTTAACGATCATTTTGATTACTGTTACCACACCACTGATATATTTGGTAACCCTGTGACTGCACGATGTGACTTCATTAAGGGATCCTTCATTTGTCATTGTGGGGAAAAGAATTACTCTTATCTTCCCTGCAACAGAAATGGCGGAAATCACTAACTTCTGTATGCTGCTGCTGCTAAGTCGCTTCAGTCGTGTCCGACTCTGTGTGATCCCATAGACGGCAGCCCACCAGGCTCCCCCATCCCTGGGATTCTCCAGGCAAGAACACTGGAGTGGGTTGCCATTTCCTTCTCCAATGCATGAAAATGAAAAGTGAAAGTAAAGTCGCTCAGTCATGTCCGACTCCTAGCGACCCCATGGACTGCAGCCCACTAGGCTCCTCCGTCCATGGGATTTTCCAGGCAGGAGTACTGGAGAGGGGTGCCTAGTACAATTTAAAGGGCATTCACATGCTTTTGTTTCTTCAAACAATCTTGCAAAATAGGGATTATCATTTTGTTTTATAAATAAAATCAGGAATCAAGAGATTAAGCGACCTGTTTTCTGTAGTGGAACCAGGACTCAAAACCATTTTTTTCTGAGTTTAATCTCTTTCTCTATGCCACAGGCTTGGATTCACTAGCATTAGGATATTTTCTGGGATTTTATACCACCACTGATGTTTGGGTCTGTGATCATATTTTACAAATGACATAAACCACTCTTTGTTACCACTGACATTTCACCTTATGCTACTGCTATTTTCAGCTACAGAATGCCAGATGGAAAAGTGATCTTGTTACTCATTACTCAGGAACAGTAATAACTATGGAATGAAAACTAGCTTCAGATTACAAACAACCAGTAGCTCTTATTACAGGTCTAAGTGTTTATCCTATTGCATGTGAATAGGATATTGAATTTCTGTGATCAAAAACAGCATTCTTTTCAATGCATGGAATACTTCTTATGCCAATTACATTCAATTTTATGTCATTTTTTCTCTGTGTTTAAACCCACCCATTTGTCCTCATATCTGTAAGCAGAATATATAAAGTTTAATGCCCTGAATTCTCACTTTTTCAAATTCCAGACTTTATGACTTTGAAATTACTGAAAATAATGATCACGTGTGGTAGAATCACAATAAAACATCTTCATGAAAAATAACTTACATTGAAAGCAATTAAAATTTGTAAAGTATTGTTATGTGCTTTTATTTAATCCCTATAATACTCCTATGAGTAGGCAAAGGAAATATTTTTTAAGCTCGATTTATAGATGCTGAACAGAAGCATAGATATGAGAAATGACTTATTCAAATCCATTCAGCTATCAGGTATCAGAGTGGAAAAAACAAATGGAAATGTGATTTAGAGGAAAAATTGAGAATTAGATAGTGGCCCTGTAAAGTTATAGGTGCCTATTAGATATATAAGAGGAGTTTTATATAAATCCTTAGATGTCCAGGGCATAGAGATGAAATTTGGAGTTTTTAGGATATTGATGGGTTTAAAGCTATAAGCCTGGATGAGGTCATCAAGAGGATAAGTAAAGACAGAAAAAGAATGAGAGATGAACTGAACCCTGAGGCACTCCAATATTCAGAGGTAGGAAAATAACAAAGAACCAGCAAAGAAGAATACTCAGAGGTATTGAGTGGAAAAATAGTAAATTGTATCCTGAAAGATAAGAAAAATTTTACAAGGAAAAGATGTGGTCAGCTGATACAATATGCCAGTTAAGATAAGGAGTGAAATTTACATCTTATATATAGTGATGCAGCAGTCATTATGGACTTTACTAAGAGAAGTTTTAGATTAGAATAAATTCAAAGAGTATGGGAGGAGAGGAACTGGACACAACAAATATAAACAATTCTACTGCAAAATAAAGGGTGTAGACGAAGGGTCTAAAGACTAAGTCTAAGGAGTCTTTGCTCTTTACTTGAAGCTTAACTGTTATCTGTTAGTCTTTAGTGGATAAAATCAGTCAGGGGTTTTGGTATCACTGATGATGTGAACCAAAAGTGCTAGGAAGGGAGAATTATTAAAGACATCACTTTTCTCTCCTGGGGAAATCTCTGTAAGCCCTGGAGAATAAGGTGTCCCTAGTTGCCTTTAACTTGTCAGTTATAATCTCTCATTGGCAGGACCTGGAGTTGAAGACAGTATTACTGAGAGTAATTTTTTGATCTCTGCAAAAATGGAAAAGAAAAAAGTGGGGAGAGGAGGTAAAGATGAAAACCTGAGAGCAAGTAGAATTATAATACACAAAAGTAAAATATAAGTTAATGAGTGATGGAAAGTAAAACTTGTTTTGAGTATCTTACTTTTCTCAGTAGATATCTGTAGGTACTTCTTAAATGAAGTAAGGAAGTGAAGTTGTCAGTAGATTAGATGTGCAATAAATATATCTTTTTCCAGGACCTCTGCACCTACATCCTCCCTCAGATCCTTTGTCTCCAGTATATCTGACAAAATATTTGAAATGAAGAGGAATGTGTGGTAGATTTGAAAGTCATCATAGAAGGATGAATGTTCATAACAGAAAGATAGAGAAGGGAAAACCAACTTGTTTGTAGCCCTTGATCTGTTTTTGCTTTTGGGAGGGGGGATAAATAAAAAGATTCAGGGGGGTTATATAATTTATTTGCTCAAGGTCTGTGCTTTCTGATTCCCAGTGTATTATTCTTTCAATCAATTATACTGCAATATGAAAAGTCCTGTGAATTAGATGGACTCTAGTGAATGGACAGTGGGGAAAGGGAAATTGAGAAAGGCCTTGTAAACAAGGGCAGATGGAAGCCCCTGAAGCACTGAGAAGCATTTAAATTTGATACAGAAGGTGACAGGCAGCCCTGGAGGTCTGAGAAACGGAAACATGCAGTCAAAACTATGAGCACGAAAGATTATTTTGACAGCCTTTGGTACTGATCCGAAATTTCATATTTTTAAAACAGTTTTTGAGGCCTTGGGGAATATATTTTATATCCCTTGATTTAAAAAAAAAATATTTCTACTATTACATAAATTGCTATATATTCTAGGAATCAGACTCTTTCTTTTGATTTGTTTTGCTTTGTTTCAGGAGGTCATGCAATTGAGTTATGTGACAGATACTTATCAGTTCAAACCCAGTCATCTCATTTGGCTCAGCATAATTTTCACAATATAGAAATGATTTGGGTATTTAGTCAAGTTAAATAGAGATGTATGATTCCATCAAGTTAATTATTAGCAAGAAAGAAAAAAAATGAAAGTGTGATATTGTTTAAATTGCAGATGTGTTAATATAGAATAATTATGTTGACTGAAATTAGCAGTTCCATCAGGCAGACACTGAATTTTTTTCCCCTACTAAAGTCAACACTGAATGTCTTTTAATACACCGGAAAATTACTGGGCAAATTTGAAATAACAAAGCAATCACTGCAGGCTTTGTTTAAAATTCCTCTAGAGAATAAGACAAATAAAATGATTACAGTGATTTGAGCAGTTGAAATTTTATATATATTCACTTAGAAAAACAATATCCCAATTAGTTGACAATTGGTAGCTTCTGTTATTTCCCGAAATGGTTTCTGCATTAAGATTATTGATCTGTACTTCTATTCAGTAGGTTACCTGAGAGAAGGGTATTCTCATTATAATGAACATATGCAAAGGATGTATTTATAAATATACCTATTTTATTATTTCAAATTTATGATCTAAATGTATTACCCATATAGGAAATTCTACCGCTTGTACTGTTAACACTGCTGCAACGATATTGTGCTGAATATTAGTGAATTTGGAAGCTTTATTTTCTTCTACTCTAGTTGTCTTGGCTAGGGTTCTGAATTTAATGCTTTCATTTTTCTCTGTAATTTCAATAGAGAAATAAGTAAGTTCACTGGATTTTCCAACCTGAGTGTTTGAAAAGTCTAAGTGTGGATTGTGATTTTCTAAGGAGAAGCATGTTAGAGTTAGAAGTAGTCAAGATACTTGCTTATAAAGTGAAATGGATGTACTGTGAAATGAATACCCTGTCACCAAGTCTATCAGATACATGCTTCCTCTCTAATGAAACACCAAACAAATGCTGCTTTAATCAAGTAGACCTTAAGTTCCTCTCACACCAAGAAGTTCGGAAGTAGTTTTGTGGATCAACCATGCTGAGCCATGATTTGATCTCTCTCAAGTCCAGTCATTATATCCAAGCTCAAGGCAAGGAGAAGGAAGAAGGGGCATGTCAGCTCTGAGCTTATCAGTCCCATTTATCAGAAAGCACTAGTTCAGTTCAGTTGCTCAGTCGTGTCTGACTCTTTGCTACCCCATGAATCACAGCACGCCAGGCCTCCCTGTTCATCACCATCTCCCAGAGTTCACTCAGACTCACATCCATCGAGTCAGTGATGCCATCCAGCCATCTCATCCTCGGTCGTCCCCTTCTCCTCCTCCTGCCCCCAATCCCTCCCAGCATCAGAGTCTTTTCCAATGAGTCAACTCTTCTCATGAGGTGGCCAAAGTACTGGAGTTTCAGTTTAGCATCATTCCTTCCAAAGAAATCCCAGGGTTGATCTCCTTCAGAATGGACTGGTTGGATCTCCTTGCAGTCCAAGGGACTCTCAAGAGTCTTCTCCAACACCACAGTTCAGAAGCATCAATTCTTCGGCGCTCAGCCTTCTTCACAGTCCAACTCTCACATCCATACATGACCACTGGAAAAACCATAGCCTTGACTAGTGCCATCTCATCCTCGGTCGTCCCCTTCTCCTCCTCCTGCCCCCAATCCCTCCCAGCATCAGAGTCTTTTCCAATGAGTCAACTCTTCTCATGAGGTGGCCAAAGTACTGGAGTTTCAGTTTAGCATCATTCCTTCCAAAGAAATCCCAGGGTTGATCTCCTTCAGAATGGACTGGTTGGATCTCCTTGCAGTCCAAGGGACTCTCAAGAGTCTTCTCCAACACCACAGTTCAGAAGCATCAATTCTTCGGCGCTCAGCCTTCTTCACAGTCCAACTCTCACATCCATACATGACCACTGGAAAAACCATAGCCTTGACTAGACAGACCTTAGTCGACAAAATAATGTCTCTGCTTTTGAATATACTATCTAGGTTGGTCATACCTTTTCTTCCAAGGAGTAAGCGCCTTTTAATTTCATGGCTGCAATCACCATCTGCAGTGATTTTGGAGCCCCCCAAAATAATGTCTGACACCGTTTCCACTGTTTCCCCATCTAGTTCCAGTAGACTGCAGATTACATCCCATTGGCTCGAACGGTGTCATGTGATCATCCCAACATGCAAGGGTGTCTGGGAAGATGTCATATCTACAGTTTTTCTAGCAGAGGCAGGCAAGGAAGTGAGTTTGGGAATGAGCATTCTTTAATTAGTCAGCCAACCATGTCTGGGACAGTTAGTGGGTTAAATGAAAGAATTTTGAACCCAGGGTTTCATTGGTCTGCTATACCTAATTTTGTTTAAGATTCCTCTAGGACTTAGGAATAGATTTATTAATGCAGATATCCAGGGATACGTGTGAACATGGCCTTGAAGTAGTAGCTACTCCCCTACAAGACACAAGAGCCACCAGCAAGTCTAGGTCAGGTCAGGGTGCAGACTTCCCTCTTTTAGTTTCTTTTTCCTCTTTTGATCATTTCTAGTATTTCACATAACTTGGCTGTATCCCTGGAGTTCTCCTGAAACCATGTTTTTGTTTTAAAAAGCAACATTCTCTAAGTTATAACCTCAAATGCATATTTAAAATTAGCATAAACATGTGAAACATCTATAATTAATAAAATTCCTACATAAATGAACCTCAATTTGAATTTATATTATTTCCATGTCCACATTAGTTTAAATATCTGCTTATGGTATTTCACTAATAGTTTATAATTACCTTTCTCATTTTTTCATATAACCATCTAAGTCCTTTATAAAAATTTCCTGGTTTTTTTTTTCATATACAATATTGGTAACTCAGTTGTGCATATACCACCAGCTCATTCACATTTACAACTAGCCATTCTTGAAAACAGAAAGTCCCAAAAAAACATATTTGAGTCATACTTTTGCACAGAAATTATTATATGCATTTTTTATGCTAAACATTTTATAGAAATGACAAAAATTCTGCCTTGATTTAAATTAAAAAAAATCATGTCTCTACACATATTACATTAAAGCTAACTTAACACTCACTTACTAAACAACAGCATATTACCTAAAAGTACGTTTGGAATACTTAGAGAACTTTTGCTCTAGAAAAGAAATACTGCTTTCACCAGCACCAAAATGGCCTCATCATATCTCCTTCCTTGGGCCTTATTTGAGCTTTGAGGTGTAAGTAACCTGCTTTTGACAGGTCGTCTTCAATCAGAGGGCTAAACAGATAAGTTTAAGATAGAAAAACTTTGCTTTTAGGTGAACAAACACTTTGAAAATTTCTGGCAAGGAACACTGTTAAAAGCAGCCCGAGAGCAGAATGTTCCATCATCATAAAAAAGTCTCTAGAAGCCTATTGTCAAATAACAGAGTTAACAAGTATGAACAAAAATAACAAGAGCATAAAATTTAATCAGCACTCTTCTTCAGACCACTAACCAAATACACACACACACACACACACACACAGAGCCATTTGTAAAGTAAAAAGACATAAAAGCTTAAGTTCCATTGACTTCATGTTGACTAATCACTTTAGCCACAGAAGCTTTAATTAAAAGAAGATTGAAAGTAATGAAAGCTTTATCAGCCCTTTTTGTTACAAAGGAGTTAGCATTACTTTGCTGTCTTGCTAGCAATCCTATTACTGAGAGTTTAGTTAAGCCACTTTGGAAGATCCACAATACCCTTATGTATATACATCAACTTGCCCTATAGCTGGAAACAGTTCTATAACAAGCAGAAGGAAGTTAGGTTAACGGGAGCTGAGGCATCCACAATTACTGAGCCCCAGGAAGTAGATTTAAGATGGTGCTCCACGAAATCCTAAAGGTTAAGCAAAACTGCCTCCAGGGCTTAGGAGAAGGGAGAGAAAAACTAGGAAGAGGAACAACTGCCTGGTGAGTCCGAGGTTCCAGAATTCTTGCTTTTGAATTCCCTGGAGACCTCTTTCAGAACTGTGTTGTCTAATTTGGTTTCTATAAAAGATTTTGTTTGAAAAAAGTGTGTTTTGTTTTAAAATATTTGTTGTTGAAAACAGTTGTGCCAAGGGAAAACGGATAGAAGAAAAAAAGGCCCGAGAAACTATTGTGAGACATAGTGAAACCACCCATTATCCTATGCTTTATTTTAAAATACAAGGAAACATCACCTAAAAGAGAAAATTCAGTCCAGCAAGTTATGACTAAGCATCTCCACTGCCGAACACTAGTATGTTCAGGGAATGAGACAAAATAAGTAATTTGTGAAGGGACTGAGGCAGGAAGAACAGTGCACTTAAGTTGGAAATCTTGTTTCCTCTACTGACTCCACCCGAAGGATTGGAGGCCACAGTCACTTGTCTTAGAAGTGACTTGTCACAGTTATCGTGGAGCATCTGCTACATGCTAGGCACTCTGCCATGTCCTGAGATTTCAACAGTAAGTTAAATGTGATCGGGTATCCCTCATAGTTCAGCTGGTAAAGAATCCGCCTGCAGTGCAGGAGACCCCAGTTCGATTCCTGGGTTGGTAGATCCCCTGGAGAAGGGATAGCTACCCACTCCAGTATTCTTGGGCTTCCCTTAGGGCTCAGCTGGTAAAGAATCTGCCTGCAATGCGGGAGACCTGGGTTCAATCCCTGGGTTGGGAAGATCCCCTGGAGAAGGGAAAGGCTACCCACTCCAGTATTCTGGCCTGGAGAATTCCATGGACTACAGTCCATGGGGTCGCAAAGAGTCAGACACGACTGAACAACTTTCACTCTAAGTGTGATCTCTGCTGTCCTGCCCCGAAAGAACTCACAGAATAGTAGTAGTCACTGAACAGTAAACCAGGAAACATTTATTAGGTAATTGTTCTGGGCCCAGCAATGTTCCAAGCACTTTTATAAGGATTAGTTTTTAAATCTTCATGGCAATCCCACTAGGTACATAATATGTGGATTCCCATCTTAGAGGTATGGAAATGAGGCATTGACCAGTTCAATAATTTGCCCTCAAAGTGCAGAGATGTCTCTGAGCTTAGTTCTTGGGATTCTTTTGTAAACCCTGAGTGTAGTAGATAAAGAAGGAAATGTAGTGGTTTTGTGAGTGCATTTTGGAAGCGGTGTTCTGTACAAGTGTGAATAATTATTAAATCAAGGAAAGATAAATGAATCCAAAGTTAAATAAGTCATGAGCCCACACACCACAGCTACTGAGGCCCATGTGCCCTAAAGCCTGTGCTTCACAACAAGAGAAACCACCACAGAGAGAAACCAACATACCACAGCCAGAAAGTAGCCCCCACTCACCACCACAGGAGGAAGCCCCCACACAGCAACAAAGGCCCAGCACAGCCAAAATTAAATAATACACTTTTTTAAAAGTTAAATAAATCACAATTGGAAGTGTTCCCCTCACCCAAAATGTCAAGATGCAAGCAAAATATAGGGTTGTTAAGAGGAACCACCTCCGGCTTCTAGAATATAAGTAATTTCTTATGAAGTATTCCTGAGCCATCAGAGTCCCTTCTGTATTAAATACTGGTAGGAAGGAAATTAAGAGCCAGGTATTTCTCAGGCTCTGACTATGTTAATCTCATCCTCCCAACCAGCAAGACAATCCAGATATAGCTACATACGATTTTCATGACATTGAGTTCACCTATGCCAAGGAAGAAATGGAGCTGAATATCAGGAATGAAACTACCCCTTTGAGGTAGAGGGTGAAAATGTACTATCCAAACGATTTCACTTATGTTCTAGAAATAAGCCACTGGGCATTGTCAAGATCCAGGAGCAAAAAGATGCTTGAGGGCTAGGCCTTTCCCTTCTCTGCTTGAGTCTAGATTTTATCCCGCTATTGCATCTAAAATCTGTTCTGGTCAAAGCCTATTTGCAGAAATTGTGTTTGCAAATAGAAGCAGATTAGAATAATTTAAAGGTCAATGGCAAAGCTGAAATATTTCCACTGTTAAACACAGCACTCAAAAGAAGACACCCTCCATAATAATGTGCCTGAAAACATCTGAGGTTAGAAATTGGTTTTAATTTCGCTAGTGGGGGAGAAGATAAATCTTGTCCATATTTGTGATTGTGGTATAGCTTCTAGAAAATGTGCCCTTTGTTACAACATGAAAACAGACATTTTAGAAATTTGCTATCCACTGTCACTCTTCAATTAAGTTCTATTCATTCTGCCAGCAAGAAAGTGTTCAGCCCATTAAAAACAGGAGGCTTCCTTTTCTATCCCCTTTGCCATTATTGATATTGTTAATCATTTTAATTAGTGGCTTCCCATGATTCCAATCAAGGCCAATTAGACTCAAACCCGATGAACAATGAAGAGGTGAAAACAGCAGCTCAAAACATGGATTAATCTCACCAGTACAAAGTGGAAGTAGTTGCATTTTAAATTGCTTCTATTCACCGCTAAACAATGGCATTTCCTGGTCTTACTGACTATACTGGCATTAGGTAGCTTATGTGAAATGTAATCTATAGTCATACCTTTCAAAGATTTTTACCCTCTCTGCTGCTTCAGACAGCATTTTTGTTTGTCCAGGTATTCTACATCATGCCCTGGTTTAGAGTTTTCTACACCAGCTACCAAATCAGTTTAAATTTCTTGCACTTCCCTTTTCCATCTCCCCTTCTGTGTGCCTATTTC
Organism: Oreotragus oreotragus; assembly: GCA_006410675.1. NCBI lineage: Eukaryota > Metazoa > Chordata > Mammalia > Artiodactyla > Bovidae > Oreotragus > Oreotragus oreotragus. The sequence goes on along the minus strand of SJYX01003330.1, from coordinate 75,300 downwards.
CCTGCCCTTCTCTGCCGTTACAAAAATCCATTCTGCATTAGCAAGACTAATCCCCATTCTCAGTGATATCGTAGAAAAGTGACAGTGTTAGTCGTTCAGTCGTGTCTGACTCTTTGCAACCCCATGGACTGTAGCCTCTGTCCATGAAATTCTCCAGGCAAGAATACCAGAGTGGGTAGCCATTCCGTTCTCCAGGGGATCTTTCCAACCCAGGGATCAAGCCAGGGTCTCCCGCATTGCAGGCTTCTTCTTTACCATCTGAGACACCAGGGAAGCCTGATATTATAGATGTTCGATATATATAGTTTCAGGCAACCACAATAAATTTATCCGGATATAGTGTTAAATTATTTTCATAAGACATTTTTCATTTAATTCCCTCAACAACTCTATGACATCATTATTACTGTTAGCCTCATTTTACGGATGATAAAACTGAGATTTCAGGAATATAAGTAACTTTAATAAGCCAGAAAAAGTTAGACTCAGGATGTAAACTCAGTTCTATATTGTTCTAGAGCTCAAGCATGAACTCATGTTCAGACTTGCGCTGGTCTTTACTTAAAAACAGAATTAGGACTGTCAGTTGGAAAATGTCCAAACACTAAAACTTTTGGAAAATGTCCAAACACTAAAACTTTACCATTAATCTTTCTTAAAATGGCTGCAATGAATAGTATTTTTTTTAAATAAAAATTGCATCACTTAATCCAACCCATCCTCACTTCTCTGACCATACTTGCCAAGTGACATAGTACATATCATCTTTTAGACAAGAAAAGGAAATTTTATCAGTATTCTCAGGTCTACACAGTAGACAGGTTTTTAAAAGAATAGTTGATTTACAAAAACTTTGGAATGCTCCATGAATTTGTGTGTCACCCTTGTATAGGGGCCATGCTAATCTCCTTATCATTCCAATTTTGGTATATCTGCTAGCAAAGCAAGCACCGCTGCTGCTGCTGCTAAGTCGCTTTAGTCGTGTCTGACCCTGTGCAACCCCATAGACGGCAGCCCACCAGGCTCCCCCGTCCCTGGGATTCTCCAGGCAAGAACACTGGACTGGGTTGCCATGTCCTTCTCCAATGCATGAAAGTGAAAAGTGAAAGTGAAGTCGCTCAGTTGTGTCCGACTCTTAGTGATCCCATGGACTGCAGCCCACCAGGCTCCTCCATCCAGGGGATTTTCCAGGCAAGAGTACTGGAGTGGGGTGCCGAAGCAAGTACAACAGTAGACAATTTTTATCCCTTGGAAACTATTCAGACATAACATGGGCATGTATCTTATCACTTCATGATTCCTCCATTCTAAATGTGTGACAGGAAACAGCCTAAAAAGGAAAGCTGAATTTGGATCATGGTTGTAATATTTACGGTCTGAGGTGTCTTAGCCTTCCTCAGTGATCAAAGCAAAGAAATAGAGGAAAAGAACAGAATGGGAAAGACTAGAGATCTCTTTAAGAAAATTAGAGATACCAAGGGAACATTTCATGCAAAGATGGACTCGATAAAGGACAGAAATGGTATGGACCTAACAGAAGCAGAAGATATTAAGAGATGGCAAGAATACACAGAAGAACTGTACAAAAAAGATCTTCACACCCCAGAAAATCACGATGGTGTGATCACGCACCTAGAGCCAGACATCCTGGAATGTGAAGTCAAGTGGGCCTTAGAAAGCATCACTATGAACAAAGCTCGTGGACGTGATGGAATTCCAGTTGAGCTCTTTCAAATCCTGAAAGATGATGCTGTGAAAGTGCTGCACTCAATATGCCAGCAAATTTGGAAAACTCAGCAGTGGCCACAGGACTGGAAAAGGTCAGTTTTTATTCCAATCCCAAAGAAAGACTATGCCAAAGAATGCTCAAACTACTGCACAATTGCACTCATCTCACACACTAGTAATATAATGCTCAAAATTCTGCAAGCCAGGCTTCAGCAATACATGAACCATGAACTTCCAGATGTTCAAGCTGGTTTTAGAAAAGGCAGAGGAACCAGAAATCAAATTGCCAACATCTGCTGGATCATGGAAAAGGCCAGAGAGTTCCAGAAAAACATCTATTTCTGCTTTATTGACTATGCCAAAGCCTTTGACTATGTAGATCACAATAAACTGTGGAAAACTCTGAAAGAGATGGGAATACCAGACCACCTAACCTGCCTCTTGAGAAACCTATATGCAGGCCAGGAAGCAACAGTTAGAACTGGACATGGAACAACAGACTGGTTCCTAATAGGAAAAGGAGTACGTCAAGGCTCTATATTGTCACCCTGCTTATTTAACTTCTGTGCAGAATACATCATGAGAAACGCTGGGCTGGAAGAAGCACAAGCTGGAATCAAGATTGCTGGGAGAAATATCAATNATGGAACAACAGAGTGGTTCCAAATAGGAAAAGGAGTACATCAAGGCTGTATACTGTCACCCTGCTTATTTAACTTCTATGTAGAATACATCATGAGAAACGCTGGGCTGGAAGAAGCACAAGCTGGAATCAAGATTGCCAGGAGATATATCAATAACCTCAGATATGTAGATGACACCACCCATATGGCAGAAAGTAAAGAGACACTAAAAAGCCTCTTGATGAAAGTGAAAGTGGAGAGTGAAAACATTGGCTTAAAGCTGTCCATCATCCAACTTTGTTCTTCCCAGTCAATATTGTGTTAGATATTCTGTATAGTTTGCCTCTCCAGACTTACTCTAGAATCAGTTTGTCAATATTTTCATGGGATATTTATTGGCCTTGTATTCAATCTACAGATCAAGTTGGCAAGAATCAGCATCTTGAAAATTTGGAGACTTTTCACCTGCGGACATGAAATAATTCTTATATATTTAGTGCTGTGTTTTTTCCTGCAGAGTTTTTTTTTTCCAATGTATTTTATTTGTATTTTGTTAAATTCAGCAATAGAATTGGCCTATTTCATCAAATTTGTGAGCATAGTGTACTCACATTTCTTTATTATTCTTTTAATTTTCAATAGTTCTGTAATGATCTCTCTTCCTTTACTTCTGATATTAGTAATTTGTGTCATCTCTCTTTTTTTCTTAGTTAGCTTGGCTAGAGGTTAGTCGATTTTATTTATCTTTTCATTCAACCAGCTTTGTTTTCATTGATTTTTACTATTCATTCCCTGTTTTCTATTTCATTGATTTCTGCTTTGATTTTTTTTTTTTGTTATTTCTCTTCTTTTCCCTACTTTGAATTTAATTTGTTCTTCTTAATTGATTTTACTGAGTTCCATCTAGATGACTGATTTTAGATTCTTCCTCTTTTTTAATATTAGTATTATTTATTTGCCATGTATTTTGGAATTTTCGAGTTTGTCTTTCTGTTTCATTTAATTTCATTGTGGCCTGAGTATAGACATTGTATGATTTCTTCTTTTTTAACTCATTGAAATTTATTTTATGACCCAGTATGTGGCCTATTAGTGAATGTTCCATGTGAGCTTGAGAAGAATACATAGTCTTCTGTCAGTACATAAAGTAGCCCACAGATGTCAATTATATGTAATAAATATAATTATTGTGTTATTTAGGACTTGGATATTTTTTTCTTTGTTTTTCAGTCTTTACTATCTTTGATTTTCAGATTTGGAGGGCTTCACTGAGATTTACTCAAGCTCAGGGATTCTTAACTCAGCCATGCCCTGTCTACAAATAAGTCCATAAAAGATATTTCTTTATTTCTGTCACAGAAATAAAGTTTTGAGCTCTAACATTTCTTTTTGGAAGCTTACTATAAATCAAACATTTTTAAAAAAGATTATAACCTGCATTTTCTCAGTCTTATCCAACCTTTCTACTAGTTACAAATTATCATTTATGCTATGTCATGATTGTTTGCTGTCCCAGGTATATTTCTTTATTTCTGTCACAGAAATAAAGTTTTGAGCTCTAACATTTCTTTTTGGAAGCTTACTATAAATCAAACATTTAAAAAAAAGATTATAACCTGCATTTTCTCAGTCTTATCCAACCTTTCTACTAGTTACAAATTATCATTTATGCTATGTCATGATTGTTTGCTGTCCCAGGTACTAGATGGTAGAAGGAACAATAGTCTAGAATGATAAGTAAAGCTTTGATCCATGTGTACTCAGGGACCATGTGTCCTAAGACAATAAGAAGTCGAAAGAACTCTTTCCTTCAAATAGCTCTGATTTTTTAAAGTTTGAAAAAGTGATATGTTAGAATACAATTTCATCTTTATAAAGTTTAGTATCAGACAGTCTGTTTCTCTTTCTTTAAAATGTACTCCAATACTTCCTAAGGACCTTGACAAAAGCAAAATGTCTTATTATCACTGAAAATTAACTTAATGAGGCATTTATTACTTCTTTTGGCATTTTAACAATTAAATTTTACCTCTGCCTCTTTTTGTTCTTGTCTTTGAACTTATAGTCTATTACATCTTGGCCTGGAGTACTTTTTTTATTTTGACCTCTGGTGACACCTAACCAGATGATAGTTTTCAGACATCTTGTGCTCAAGAGTTGTAGCTGGAAGTGAGTTGCATGAAGGAAACAAAGAAAGGAATACTCTGCACAGGAATCATCATTTTCTCCTTTGATAGTGAGTGGTCTAGAAATGGGAGGTGCTACCATGAACTTGGGGCTTCCCTGGTGGCTCAGATAATAGTGTCTGTCTGCAATGCAGGAGACCCGGGTTCGATCCCTGGTTTGGGAAGACCCCCTGGAGAAGGAAATGGCAGCCCACTCCAGTATTCTTGCTTGGAAAATCCCATGGATGGCAGAGCCTGGTAGGCTACTGTCTGGTGTCGCAAAGAGTCGGACACAACTGAGTGACTTCACTTCACTTCACCATGAAGTTATGAAGAGTCTGGTGAGGTAGTCTGTAAGGATATTGACAAATATTTCACTTTTCTTTTGCTATCCCCTTAAAATTAGATGTGGCTATGAATAACTGGCTTTGGCCAATGAAATGTGATCAGGGTTCATAGTCATCTGATTGTTCTAGGTGGATGTTTTAAAAGCCTATGTTTGAGCCTATACTCTTTGTTATCCTTCTGAGACGGTATGGAATGGAGCCCTCAAGATGTAGCCTCTGTCTGCCTGGGTCCCTAACTAATAATGATGACCAGCACTCCTCTGTATACTCATGTTGGAGATGTAGTGTCAATAGTAAATGAACTTTGAGTCTGCTGAACTGAGGTGGATGAACCTAGAACTTGTTAACAGAGTATAATACGTCAGAAAGAGAAAATTTCATATATCACACATATATACATGAAATCTAGGAAAATGGTATTGATTAACCTGTTTACAGGGCAGGAATAGAGACACAGACATACAGAACAGATTTGTGAGGGAAAGAGGATGGGACAATTGAGAGTAACACTGAAACATATACTTTACCATATGTAAAATAGATAGCTAGTGGGAAGTTGCTGTATCACACAGGGGGTCAACTTAGTGCTTTGTGACAACCTAGAGGGGTGGGATAGGAGTGGGGTGAAAAGGAGGTTCAGGAGGGAGGGGATATACTTATACTGTGGCTGATTTATGTTGTATGGCAAAAACCAATGCACCCTTGTAAAGCAATTATCTTCAGATTAAAATAAATTTTAAACAATGGAAGAAAAAATAATAAACAAATCTTTGTTTTGTTAAATGATATTTTGCAGCTGCTTGTTTTCATAGCTTTTCCTAGCCTAGCCTAATTGAAGTATCTACACTCATTTGAGAAAGTATATTTTAGTACATGTGACAGATCTCTAGAGCTTCCTAGATCTGAGTAACAAGTTGCTTTACAATTTTATCTTATACATTATGGCCTTTATTATTATATTTTATAATATATTATTATATTCTTATGGCCTTTATTTATTATATTCTGGATTATAAAACCAATCTGGTCTTATTTTACATAATAATATAGTAATTAATAAGTATGAGTCCAAAGTCGTGTTGCCTGGTTTCACATCCCAGATCTGCTATCACTGGCATATTACAGAGTCACCCTATTCCTCCATTTTTTCTTCTGTAAAATGGAGAGATCAATTTTACTACCTCATGGCAAAAATGAAATGAGTTAATATATGGACTACTTAGAATACTGGGTCTCACAGAAGTCATCACCAAATGTTTGCTTTTGTTTCACCTTTTTATCACTGAGAGTTCTTAACTGAGTTTCTTGTATAGTTTTGGTCAAATTTTTTGATTTAGCAAATGCTGCTGCTGCTGCTGCTAAGTCGCTTTCAGTCGTGTCCAACTCTGTGCAACTCCGTGAATGGCAGCCCGCTAGGCTCCTCTGTCCCTGGGATTCTCCAGGCAAGAACACTGGAGTGGGTTGCCATTTCCTTCTCCAGTGCATGAAAGTGAAAAGTGAAAGTGAAGTTGCTCAGTCGTGCCTGACTGTTAGCGACCTCATGGACTGCAGCCTACCAGGCTCCTCCATCCGTGGGATTTTCCAGGCAAGAGTACTGGAGTGGGTTGTCATTGCCTTCTCCATTTAGCAAATGAATTGCCTCTAAATTTAGGTGAATTGACTGATGCCTTATTTTTAAATAGTGTCTTCAAATTTCCATGAACTTAATGATCGGAGAGCATCTCCTGGGCATTGTAGGGAGACAGAAAGGAATAGAATCTGTATTGAAATTCTTTTTAAAGAATCTCTCAGATTCTTTAGCCTCTTGTTTGGTGCCTGAGAATCAGCCTTTGCAGGTGCCACCTGGACAGTGTCCTTGTTCCAAATCTCAAACATTTCCCAGTTTAACTGCTTCTACCCTTGACTTGTTCCTCTAAATCTCGACCTGGATGTTCTGTGGTGGAGTTTCTATTTGGAATTCTCTTGCATTTCCATTTGGATATTTATTTCAAGAGCATCTTAACCCATTGTATTTAATTTTGAAAATTTCTTTGTCAAACCTACTCTGATCTAATTTTCCCCATCTTACTCACCAGCATCAGCATTGTCTAAATTCTTCATACCTTCCCTTTCTCTTACTCCATATCCACAATTTACTACCTGTTCTGATCAAATTAACCTCCAAATACTTCTCAAGCCTGTTTTTCTTCATCTCCAATGCTAACATGTTGAGTTTTTAGGTGGCCATTACCTCTCTTGTACAACACTATTGCCTTCTAATTGCCTGCCTGCCTCTCCTCATCTCAAGTGGAATGATCATTTTAAATCAGTGCCTCAGTGATCTTATCACAGCCCTTCTTAGCATCTTCAAAGGCTTCCAATTACTCTCAAGGTGAAGAATAAAGTCTTTCATATTGACCTCAGGGCACTGTATGGGCTTGCCACTGCCTAATCAAGGCTGTAATTTTTATGCCTGTCTCCCAAACTCCCAGTATTTTTTAAGTTGTGGAATTTGTCTTCCTTATAACATGTCTAACTTGTGCAAAATGGCCCTTTGTGCCATTTGTCTAATGAAATCTAATCTTTCAGATCTCAGCTGAAATATTTCTTTCTCAAGAGAACCTCCCTGACTTCTCTGCCTATTCCCCATTAATTTTGGTCTTGCTATTTGCTTTCTGATTAGGTATTTGATGTCTTCATGTATGTTTGCAATGTTTGATACAAAACCAGGAAAAATATTGTATTATATCATGGAAACCAGAGGGATTAGTAACTGTGTTGCCTACACTTTAGCTGGGTCTCTCTACATTCCATTCTAAGATCTCCCTTCCTTTGCTTCCATCTTATCAAAATATCATCTTTTATACACCCCTGCCCTGCTCTGTGCTCCTGTCACCAGGGAGATAAGGCAGCAGCTCCTTGGTTTTGTTGTGGGAGGAGGTGCTGGTTCTTCTAGATTTTTCAGAGATAACTATTTGCAGCAGAAACAATGTTTCTCTCACTAATATTGGCCATTATTTATGCCATGTCTTTCTCGCTATATTCTTTCTCTATCTTATCAAATCTAGTTACTAACAAACAGACAGAAATGACTGAGTAGGGGAGCAATGGAGATGGCAATGTGAAAAGAAAAAAAAAAGAGTCAGGTGAACAAGAAAAAAAATTCATCCTACTATACACCTATCACAGACTTCAATTTGTGTGTTTGAAACAATCTGCCTTCCCTACTGCAATAGATGAGGACCCTCTCTATTCTTCTCACCATCACATATCCAGGATTTAGCACAGTGCTTGACAATAAAAATAAGACTCTGATGAATGCCTTAGTAAATTCTGAATGAATTTTCTGTGTAAGTGTTGACTGTTATCCAAACTGAACATCTAATAGCTTGCTTTTCTTTTAAAACCACTTTCTTTAAAACAGGTAATTAAAACTGATAAAGGAGTACATATCCCATGTCTAAATTAATTTCAGTTTATGTTTTGTAGCAGTCAGGAGACACTGAGAACAGCATTATTTATTTGTGTCAATTTACATCTTAATACTTATATGTTTATAATCAGTGAAGAAAAAGTTTTATTTCCCTAGTTGTATGCATTTCTTTTTATATATTTAGCCATATATTGAAAAATAGGTAATATTTTATTATAATAACTAGAGACTGATATTTAGGGCACATTCTGTCCTGTGATTTGGGGGAATAATGAATTAGGAAACAAAATGTACAGCTTCATCCTTTTTGATACTGAGTGTATTGTGACTGACAGTTTAATAGGAAATTCTGACAGGGCTTGCCCTGGATAGTGGGATGTCTGTCACCAGCTTGCCTCAATCATCTAATATAATACCATAAAATGTATATATTTACTTGAACAGACATCAGGAGATAAAGCTCTACAATTCCATTTTTAAATTAAATTTAATTAAATTTAGTTTAATTTAATTTTACTTTTTCTTCCTAGTTTAACTTGGCACTTATTCTTATACAATGGCACAAATATGTCCATGTGCAGCTTCAAGTTTTTCAGTTTATCTCTGGAGTCACCTGACCTGAGAACAATGTAATTGAATGTTTGCAGCTATGTTTTCTGCTTTAGAATCTTTTGAGTTCTCTATTTGACTTGGTTAAGATCTTGCTAGAATAAAACAAAAAATGGGAAGAATAAAGAAAAAACTATGAAAAGCAATATTAATAATGCAAATTTTCTTGGCTAGGCAAGACTGATATATAGGACATATGCTTAATATCACTTTATTGTTTGTTTTCTTGTTTTTTGTTTTTGCATGTTTGCAAAAGCACCTGCTTATCAGTGTTGACACAATCAATAAAATATTTTTCTGCTATGAATAGCTGTTTTTTAAATAACAAGAAGTAAAAATGATGCTGTCATTCTATTCCCAATATTTCCACTGGGATTGTCTTTTGTGTTTTAATTAAATAGTAAAAGATATATATTTTCTGTATAACAATCAACTTTTTGTAAGCCTTTGCATGAATATGATTGGCAAGTTAGAATTCTATGTTATCAGTTTTTCTTTCACAAATTTCATCCATTTAATAAAAATGATAAAATATGGAAACTATATTTAAATAAATCCACATTAATTTTTAATGCTTATAAAAGCCAAGTATATACATCAGATTGTATGGAACTTAACTTGCATAGCTTTAAGAAATGTTACAGTTATAAGGGAACTTAAAATCACATAAATAATTATGTATTGTTTAATATAAAGTAAATATTATTCATAACCTCACACCCAGAAATAACTACAGTTAATTCCTTTGTGTGCATTCTTCAAAACATTCACACACTCACAGGTACACAGACATACACACTCACATAGCCATATAAACAGGATTTCATACCATATAAACTGCACTTATACTTAAATCTGTATGATTAATAAACTTTAATTTATTTAGATTCTCCTACCTAATATCAATCTGATTTTGGTGTTGACCATCTGGTGATGTCCATGTATAAAGTCTTCTCTTGTGTTGGTGGAAGAGGGTGTTTCCTATGACAAGAGCATTCTCTTAGCAAAACTCTATGAGCCTTTGCCCTGCTTCATTCTTTATTCCAAGGCCAAATTTGCCTGTTACTCCAGGTGTTTCTTGACTTCCTACTTTTGCATTCCAGTCCCCTATAATGAAAAGGACATCTTTT
>SJYX01003330.1:9982-49691 GCA_006410675.1 Oreotragus oreotragus | reverse complement strand
AGTCGTGTCCGACTCTGTGTGACCCCATAGACGGCAGCCCACCAGGCTCCCCCATCCCTAGGATTCTCCAGGCAAGAATACTGGAGTGGGTTGCCATTTCCTTCTCCAATGCATGAAAGAGAAAAGTGAAAGTGAAGTCGCTCAGTCTGTCCAACTGTTAGCGACCCCATGGACTGCAGCCCACCAGGCTACTCCGTCCATTGGATTTTCCAGGCAAGAGTACTGGGGTGGGGTGCCATTGCCTTCCCCGATCTGCCTCATCCTTCATATTTCCTTATATCTAATGAGGTTGTTCTTGTAAGAAGTGCACCCCAGAAGCACATTCCATTCCATCTTTTACATTGCTTTGATGCTTTGTTTAAATTTCTTCTGTAAATAATATCTTCAATCAGTGCCTTTCTTTTGAAGGTCTTTGAATCTATTTGGAATAGCATGACTATTTTTATCTTTGACTCCACTTATATTTCATGATCCAATTTAGAAGCAGTATAGTGTATTATAAAGAGCTGGATATACTCAGTCTAAGGTTTTGAATCCTAAGTCAGCCACTTAACTATCTATGTGACCTTGGGTAACTTGCCTTCTGGTTTCCTTTGCATTGCCTTTAACCCTCACAGGCTATTGTGAGGATAAACAAAAATACCTGACAAATGGTATACCCTTTCTAAACAATGGTTAAATGATGCTGACATCTGCTTGAAAGATACTCAGAAAATTATCTCTGAGCCATTACCCACAGAATTAATCTGGGGTAAATTGATTTAATTGATGCTCTCTTTAACATCATTGCACTATGCTGCTAATGATTATGTGGCACGCTTCCCTGAAAATAAAAGCAAGACCTCCTTCATACCATGCTGATCTCTTTCTATTTCCATAATAGAATATTGTTGATAGCCTTTCCCTATCAAGTTCTTCTGGATACCTTCCCTTTGAAGAAAAGCCATTCATAAGAGCCTTTACTACTTTGAAATATTTGTGCAAATCATTAAAATATATGCTGCTAAGGATGCATTGTCGTGCAAGAAGAGGCTCCTAGGAAGTCATTTCTATTAAGTTCATTACGATAAAACACATGTCAAAAGGGAGATAAATTGTACTAAGTGAAAAAGGAAGCCTGAAAGGAGAGATGAGAAAAGCAGAAAAAAAGAAATGTTAACTCTACCAAGACGTACTGAGAACAAATTTTGTGCAGGATGCTGTTTTAGGTTTGTTAGTGGTACCAAAGTGTTTCAGGACTGTCAAGAATGACAATTTTTGTCAGGAGAAAGTCTCATTGAAATGGAAGTTCCTTTCCTAGCCCTCACAGTGACTGAACAATGATGGCTGTTGGGTGCATTTTGGGTTGAATGAATGATAGATCAAATGGAGAAGGCTTAATCAATGTTACTTTGGAGGTAGCTGGATTGGAAGAAATGTTAGAAATATTATTTTGTTAAGAAGAATGGTCGAATAATAAAGAGATATGAATTTTTAAAAAACATTTTTTCCCGTTTGTGGGTTAAGTAAATAAACTTACAGAATTATAAATGATCAAAATAAAAAAGGGATCTTAGCAGTGATTCTAGTCTACCTTATTTCAGAGGCTGAGTTTAAATTCATTCTAGAAAATGCGTGCTTTAATTCCCACTATTTCTACCTTTTATCTTGGCCAATTAGCCAGCAGACATTTAAGGCATTTACCACTTTAAATGATACTTAGATGCTGTCAGTTTGAGTTATTTTTATAGGAATCTCATTTGTAAATTGTCTAAATAATACTGTGGATTCCACGATAGCTTCCTCCCACCACTAAATATAATTATGGGTTTCATTCGCTCATGTCAGCTATAGTGGTTTTTGAGGCTACAGGCTGATTTTAATGCTGGCCAAAGTAAGCATAAGTTACATGAATTCTCCTGATGAAAAAATATCAACTTTTATTTCATTGACATTTATGCCTTATCTCACTGTGACTTATTGGTATCACAGTGGCCTAATGTCGCTACTGGACAACTATGTGACTGCCAAAACAGAATATTATATTTAAAAAGGAATGTATACAAGCAAAATCAGAACCCTCTGGCGTATCTGCTTTAAAAATGATATTACAATGCCCTTCTCTGATTCAGAAACAGTAGCATGAGAAAATAAGAGAGATAGCCCTGTGCTTGTAATAATTGTTTTGGACACCCATGTGTCTGAGTCCTACACACAGAAAAGCTCACTCAAACACTGCCCAGCACCAGTTTCTTGCCGTGGGTTACCACATCCGTTACTGCTCAAGTATCTTACCCAATTTTCCATGAAAATAGAAAATTATTATTATTCCCCATACCTTAGTTTGTTTTATGCTTATATTAGAATGAGAATTAATGTTGGCTATGGCTAGTGTCAGGCTGTAAGTTTCCTAAAGAACTTCAAACTCCTTGTTGAAAATTCTTTCCTGTTTCTGTCCTTCCTGGATAATTCTTATCCACATCAGGGCAAGACTTAGCTTACTCCTAGTGCATTCACCTTCCTCCTCAGTTCAGTTCAGTTCAGTCTCTCAGTTGTTTCCAACTCTGCGACCCCATGGACTGCAGCACGTCAGGCCTCCCTGTCCATCACCAACTCTCGGAGTTTACCCAAATTCATGTCCATTGAGTCGGTGATAACATCCAACCATCTCATCTTCTGTCGTCCCCTTCTCCTCCTGCCTCCAATCCCTCCCAGCAGCAGGGTGTTTTCCAATGAGTCAGTTCTATCCATCAGGTGGCCAAAGTATTGGAGTTTCAGCTTCAACATCAGTCCTTCCAATGAACACTCAGGATTTATTTCCTTTAGGATGGACTGGTTGGATCTCCTTGCTGTACAAGGGACTCTCTAGTTCCTTATAAACTCTGAAGTAACATTTCCCCAACCATATGCCTCAGGATTTCCAGTAATCTATATTTTGGTGAACCTGCAGTTGATTTTTTATAAATACCAGATTTTAGAACTGTTCCCTCTTCAGTGAGACTTTCCTTGAGTTACCCTAGTCAAAGCTTGGACTCCAGCTAAAGACTAAGCTTGTTGCCCTGCAGAGAATCTCCTAGAAATCCTGACGACTGTACTCTCTTGTTAGACTGCTGTACTCCCCAACTGAGGAGAACCACAGAGGAGGCACACTGTAGGGAAGGCTGTATTTTGCTTCACTGATGTTTGCCAAGCATAGGTTTTCTAATTGCCCACTTGGTAGCAATGTAAATGTCCATTGACAGATGGATGGCTAAAAAAAGAAGTGGTATATTTATACAATGAAATGTATGAAATACTACTCAGTCATAAAAAAAAAGGAAGTAGTGCCATTCATGATGCTGAGCAGGGCCCTGTGGAGCTCCTGGGCACAAGCTTGTGTCTCCTATTTCTTTGATGACAGCAAATAGCCTTCATTCAGCCTTCATGGCCTTTCCTGAGTTCCAATGACAGATTCAACAGTTGTTAACTGGGGAAGAGAGGGGACATGAGACCAGGGGGAAACAGTCAAGAGACACGATAGTGCAGCCTTGGGACAAGGTCCTGGTTCCCCATCGATGGATACACACAACACCTTTGAGTTATTTTGCAGACAAACCCCCTCCCAGGTGGGAGAAGTTAATGATTAACAATGGTAGGCTGCCCATAAGCACGTAGACCCCACACCAGATGGACCTGAAGGTTGGTGATGCTGACTCTTACTTACTTCACCACCAATCCATCAGAAGAATGTCCACGAGCTGATCAGACCCTCTTTGAACAATTTCTATAAAACTTCTCACTATCTTCTTCAAATTGGGACACATGGTTCTGAAGGCATTAGCCTGCTGTGGCCCCCTTTGGCTGACAAAGTAATAAAGCTACCCATTTCTGCCTCACCCAAAACTCTTGTCTCCAAGATTTAATTTGGCACAAGAGGAGCTGAGCTTTCAGCATCAGTTCTGGCACTCCAGATGGGAAGTGTGTCTCTTCAGATACACAGCATATGTGTTTTCTCAGACAATTCAGAGTGTTAGACAAGAACCCATTTTCAGCCCTAAAAGGGGCCCCCCTTCCTGCAACATTCAAAACAACATCGATAGATTTAGAGATTATCACACTAAGTGAAGTAAACCAGACAGAGAAAGACAAATATATGGGTTACAGGTGGAATCTAAAAAATATGATACAAATGAACTTATATACAAGACCGAAACAGACCTACAAACACAGAAAACAAACTTATGGTTATCAAAGGGGAAAGTGGGGTGAAATGGGATAAATTATGAGTTTGGGATTAACATATACACACTGCTGCTGCTGCTGCTAAGTCACTTCAGTCGTGTCTATACAAAGTCACATGCCCAGTTGTGTCTAACTCTTTGGGACCTCATGGGCTATAGCCCTCCAGGGTCCTCTGTCAATGGGATTTTTGAGGCAAGAATACTGGAGCAGGTTGCCATTTCCTCCTCCTCTTGGGAATCTTCCTGACTCGGAGATTGAACCCAAGACTCCTGCATTTCCTGCACAGCAGGTGGAGTCCACTGAGCCACCAGGAAAAAGTAACATCATGGTGATAATTAATGGCATACCTAGGATTGGAATCCAGGACTTCGAGCCACAGTGCAGTTCTTAAAACCACAAAGCTTTTAAATCCTAGCTCTCTTAATAGGGCTATAATTTTGAAAACATGGACACACTCTTCCCTTTCTGGGATTTAGTTCTTAATTCTGTAATGAGGCTAACATTGATGATTACACTAATTTTGAAGGATTATTATAAGAATCAAATAAAGTCAAGTGAAAAAGGTAGAGAGCAAGAAGCTAACACATAATAATTGCTCAAAAGATGTTCTTTCGTTCACCCAAATAGTGGACATCAGGAAGAATCTAGCTGAGACATATCTTCAGAAGATGACTGAAACATTGAAGGCCTAATCTCATGAAGTTTCTGAAAACCCGAGAGAGCCTTGAAATCAGGATAGGGAGAAGGGAGGCAGATGTGAGAGGGATGATGTTTAGTGGCAAACGTGTCCCCCTTGTTTGTTTTTTAAAAGAAAAGGTGTGACTGGGTGACTCATGAAACACTAATTAATTCTTTTTAAATTATTTTCATCCTTGTAACACAAACAAACCACTTTTAGCAATGCTGAGCTTTCTGGAGACCCAGGAAAATAATTATCTGAGGGCAACATTAATTGCTTTAAAAATTAATTTTATGTTTTAGATTTGTTTTTAAGATGTTAAAAGTGAGTGTTAGAGTTAAGTCTTAAGTTAGGTGACCCCTAACCCAGCAGAAAGAGGCAGAGCTGAGGAGGATTTCTTGCCAACCATCCACACTGCGGAGTTCAGACCTTGGCCTCATTCTGGGTCTCTGCTTACAGTGATGGAGGTGCCTGACCCCGGGCAATGACGTCACATCTCATCTCTCTCCACAACCTCCTGGTGGTTCTTGGAAGAGAGTTTCTCTGAGTGTTTCTTCCTGCCCTTGTCTGCTTGTTCTGAAGCCTACCAAGACTATAATGCTTAGATGGGGTCTGTGAGTGCTGATATCAAATGATCAGGAAAATTCTGATCTTGCAGAACGGTTTGAGCTTTTAAATTATGAAAAATGTATATGCATAAAAGTACAGAGAATCATTTAACATACCTAGGATTGAATGATTTGAAGGAAAAAAGTTAAATTTTTTTTAGGGAATAAAAAGAGAAGGGAATATATTGATGCTGTTTTTCACTCAGCATCATATTTTTGAGTTGTATATATGTTGCTACATTTAAATCTAGTTTGTTTTAATAGGCAATACTTCATTGTATGAATGGACTACACTTTTTCTGTTACATTATTGATAGACATTTAGCTTGTTTGCAGTTTTTTTGCGGCTACTTAAGACTGCAGTGAATATCCTTGATAGTATCTGCTTGTGAACATGTGCGAGATTTTCTCTTGGATATATACATAGGAGTCTGTTCCTGGATCATAAGGCTTGTATATCTCCAGCCTTACTAGACTTGGACCAATTCTTCTTCAAAGAGGCTGCACTGATTTACACTCCAATCTCCGGTTTATGACAATTCTTGTCTCCTCTTCAGTGCTTGATGTTATGAGACTTAAAAAAAATGTCCTAATCGAATGGGTATTAAAATGACCTTTCAAAAAAAAATGACCTTTCCTTTTAGAAGTTAGTCCTTGATCACTGGTTTGACACCATCTGTATTTTGAGTGACCTGGTTTACTAGCCAGCCTGTTACCCTCCATGACTAACTGTGCTAGCAAGTGCTTATAAAGGAATAAATTAATTAGTTAATGTATTTTCCTTGCTACTAACAAGGTTGCACAGTTTAAAATGCTTCTTGGCTATTGAGGCTTCCCTGGGGGCTCAGATGGTAAAGAATCCACCTGCAGTGTGGGAGACCTGAGTTCGATCCCTGGGTTGGGATGATCCCCTGGAGGAGGGCATGGCAACCCACGCCAGTATTCTTGCTTGGAGAAGCCCCATAGACAGAGGAGCCTGGTAGGCTACAGTCCACGGGGTCGCAAAGAGTCAGACACAATTGAGCAACTAAGCACAGCACAGCATTGGCTTTTTGAATTTTCTTTTCTGTGGATTTCTTTTTTAATATTAGTTATTATTTTATACAATTTTAAAGGTTCTTTTCCATTCACAGTTATTACAAAATATTAGCTATATTCCCTGTGATGTACAACACATCCTTGAGCCTAACTTACATCCAGCAGCTTGTATCTCGCTCTCCCCCATCCCTATATTGCCCCTAACACACTGGTAATCACTAGTGTGTTCTCCGTATCTGTGAGTCTGCTTATTTTTTTCTTATATTCACTAGTTTGTTGTTTTTTGGTTCCACATGTAATTATTTGCCTATAAAACAATATATATCTTTCTCTGTCTGACTTATTTCACTAAGTATAATACCCTCAAAGTTCATCCGTGTTGGGGCATATGGCAAATTCCATTATTTTTTATGGGTGAGTAATATTCACACACACACACATACATAGCACATCTTTATCCACTCATCTGTTGATGGACACTTAGGGTGTTTCCATATCTTGGCAATTTAAAAAAATGACGCAGTGAACATTGGGCTGAATGTACCTTTTCAAATTATTTTTTTTATTTTTCACAAATATATCCAGGAGTGGAATTGCTGGGTCATACTGTAGTTTTATTTTTAGATTTTTGAGAAATCTCCATAAACTTTTCTACAGTGCCCATACGAATTTACATTCCCACCAACAGTGTGCCAGTGTACAAGGGTTCCCTTTTCCCTTCATCCTCGCCAGCCTTTATTTGTATTCTTTTTGATGGTAGCCGTTCTGACAGCTGTGATGTGGTATCTCACTGTGGTTTTGACTTACATTTCCCTAAGGATTAGTGATATTGAGCATCTTTCACATGCCTGTTGGCCATCTGCATTTCCTCCTGGAAAAGTGTCTACTCATTTCTTCTGCCCATTTTTAAATTGGGGCTGTTTGTTTTTTTGATGTTGAGTTCCAGGAGCCATTTATATATGTTGGATATAAATCCCATATCAGTCATATCATTTGCAAGTATTTTTCTCCCGCTCAGTAGATTGTCTTTTTATCTTGTCAATGGTTTCCTTTGCTGTGCAAATGCTTTTAAGTTTAATTAGGTCCCATTTGTTTATGTTTGCTTTACTTTAGGAGATGAATCCAAAAAAAAAGAAAAAAATCCTTGCTGCGATTTATGTCAAGGAGTGTTCTGCCTATATTTTCCTCTAGGAGTTTGATAGTATCTGGTCTTATATTTAGATCTTTAATCCATTTTGAGTTTATTTTTGTATATGGTGTGAGACAATAAGTGGTGCTGGGGAAACCGACAACTATATATAAAAGAATGAAATTAGAACATTCTCTGACACCATATACAAAACTAAACTTCTGTGTTTTTTTGTTCATGTCCTTTGCCAATTTATCTCTTGCTTTTTTAAACATGTTTGTAGAAAAATATTTTTAATATTCTGGAAATGAATCCCTTGTTGACTATGCAATATTGATTTCCTCATTCCTGAACTCTTCATTATATTTATGGGGCAGACTTGAATGTGCAAGCAGCATGGCCAAGCGCTGTAGTTCAGAGTTTCCCAGGCACAGGATGTGTTGGGCTGTGGCATTGGATCTGTAAAGCAATATGGTGGAGTGGCTGGAATTCAGCAACCCTGGTTTCTAGCTTCACCTTGACCCTTGATTAATCCAAGCATTCTCAGGGCTCTTTTGCATCATCTGTGAAATCATAATATGAATGTCAACCTCTATGAAAAGCAAATAAGATACATAAAATCACCTTTGAAAATGTTGTGCAAATGCTAGCCATTATTACTAGCAGCAACTCAAACATGAGATTATGATATTAGTCTGCTTGAGGTGCCATAACGGAATACGATAGACTGGGTGGCTTAAACAATAGAAATGTATTTCCCCACAGTTCTAGAGGCTAGAAGTTCAAGTTCAGGTGCCAGAGTGGTTGGTTTCTGTTGAGTAGTTTCTTCCTGGATACCAATTTCTTGATGTGTCTTTCCACGGTGGAGAGTGAGCTCTGGGTCTCACCCTCTTCTCATAAAGGGACCAGCCCTATCAGATTAGGGCACTACCTTTGACTCCTTTTAATCTTTATCACCTCCTCAAATCTCCAGATATGATCACATCTGAGGTTAAGTCTTCAACATAAGGATTTGGGGGAGACACAATTCAGTCTATAGTAATCATGGTACATTGATGTCCATGCATTTATTTCCAAAAGGATCTAAATTTATTAATCTTTCTACAGGGCTTGGAGACCTAGGGAGGAACACCACTAATTCTGTAGTTATCTCTGACTTGCTCTTTTCAAAACTATTATTGCTGTCTCTTATACACATCTAGATGTGTATAAGAGACAGGAACTATACTCAATATTTTGTAATAACCTATAAGAGAAAGGAATCTGAAACATATATACAATTGAATCACTGCTGTACAATGAAATTGACACTACTTTTAAAATCACTATATTTTGATTAAAAAAAAAATGAAAAAAGACAATGAGAAAGTTGCTAAGAGAGAGACCTTAAAAGTGTGAAAGTGTTAGTCACTCAGTGTTTACATGTGGTGATGTATGTTAACTTATTGTGGTAATCATTTTGCAACATAAACATAAATCAAATCATTATGTTGTACATTGAAAACTAATATGATGTTGTCTGTCAGTTTTATCTCCATTTCTTAAGAAGCCATTAAATATTTACTGAAAATATAGAATTAATGAATTGAAAATAAAAAACTTCACCTTTTTGTTCAGTTTTATCCTCTGTGCCTAAAGCATTGCCTGACCCACAGTAAGGCTTCCCAGGTGTCTCATAGTAGATACTCAATAAACATTTGTTAAATAAGTAAATGTCAAGTACAACTATTTCAGGGAAGTAAACTATGTCTTTATGTAAAATTTCCTCATGGGCATACTTGTTTCCTAGCATAAAGTCCTTATAGTAAGGCCCACTTTTCTTAGTCTGGCTTATACTAAGTCAGACATTTTCTTAGTCAGCTACTGGAAATTTCAACCCCAGGTTAGGAAAACCCTAATCCCTAAGCAAAAAAAGAGTTGGTCTCGCTCTCAGAATGAATTAGACTGCATTTGTGAGAACAGAAAGATAACGATCAATATGAAAGGTATTAAGGATATAACTTGATGTAAAATATATTGAGGAAAAAAGAAAAAATGAATTTAAATGCTCAATTAAAATGTTTTTTAAAAAAAATACTTTGGATTTTACAGAAAATAAACCCAGTTCATGTCTTAAAGTATGTTGATTTATTTTTATCAAATGATATGTTTTTTCCACATATTAACCAAAAGGAGTTGCATTTTAAAATAACATAGGAAATTCATAAAAATAAACAAAAAATAGTCTGTTCTAAAATAACAATACAACAACAAGTATTTCTAGACTTTTAAAATCTTGTTGTCATACACTTTTCTTTCTGTGCTAGTCTAAATATTTGACTACTTCTTCCAAGAATGAATGTACAGACTTTTAATAGCTATTAATGGGTAACTTACATGTAATATGATTAAGTCATTTTAAGTGTATAATACTTTTCATTAAATTTATAAAGGTGTGCAACCATTGAAACCATCCGATTTTAGAACATTTCCATCATACCCAAGAGACCAGTAGTGTCCATTTGCAATCTCTTGTCTTCACTGCTCGGCCCTGACAACACTGACAACCCTTAAAACAGTTTTTGTCTTTGCCTTTTCTAGAGAGTTAATATAAATTTAATCACACAATATGTATCTTTTATGCCTGTTTACTTCACTTAACATAATGTTTTGGAAGTTCATCCATGCTTTATCATGTATTAATACTGCACTTTTTTAAAATTAATGAGTGATATTTCCATATACTGCCTTCAATATATATTAACATGAAATACATCACTAAAGGCAAATGTGTTTTAACTAAACTCTAAATAGTTTTTAATGTAATTTATCTCATAACTTCTGAGAGAATTATAGTAAATGTTAATCCATAAATTATATATGTATAAAATCTGAATATATAGGAAAATCTTCCTAAATCTTGTGTATTCATTTTATCCATTCATAATTAATTCCTTAAATATTACTTTAAAAATATTACTGTGATTTAAATTCTCCTCTGAACTTAATACACATAAACACTTCTATATTTCACTTCAGATATGAGTTATAGAAAGATATGGGTGAGTTAAGTTTTATCTTACTAACTCATATAAAGCAAAAAGAAACTGTAGTGTTGTTATCATAGAAGTTTTACTGTCTCTTGACAAGACAAACTAATGATAGTGCTTAACTGAGAAATGATGGCTTGGAAAAATTAGCCATTTTTAACTCCTATAACATTGAACTTACAGTTATGTTAGAGAAAGAAAGCATTTTATGTAAATTCATTTATTTCATTAATAATGTAAGAGAGTCAGAGCAAGACAGAGAAAAGGCCAGATATAATCAGAATCCTTCAAAGGTCAAGTGAAAACACATTGCTGAGGATTCTTATATTTCATTTCTCTCTCCTGAGTTATCATTCTTCTCTTATTCAACATCTCTTTCCACATTTTTAAATTTTTTATGTCTCATCTTAGACCTGGACAAATTTCTCCTCAACAGAACAAAACAAAAATCTTTGTTATGAAAGAGTAGGAAGAGTAGTTAAAAAATAAGAGATCCTATGCACATCTGACTTCCCTGGTGGCTCAGACGGTAAAGCATTTGTCTATAATGTGGGAGACCCAGGTTCAATCCCTGGGTTGGGAAGATCCCCTGGAGAAGGAAATGGCAATCCACTCCGGGACTATTGCCTGGAAAATCCCTTGGACAGAGGAGCCTGGTAGTCTACAGCCCATGGGGTCGCAGAGTCGGACATGACTGAGCGACTTCATTTCACATGCACATTTGAGGGCTAGATCTGGTCTATCCAGCTTTTGTGTCTCCTAATATATGGTCCTGGGTATTCTATCTGGAATACATGCAATGTTGACAAATTAAAAATTATGCAATAGGGGAAAAATGGAAAATCTATAATATCCTAATGTTCTATTTTTTTTTTTTTACAAACTTGTGTTTCTCTCTTATATTTTAGAAATTTTAGGTAAATTTTTAGCAGAAATTTGTGAGATGGGTCTAAAAAAGAAACTTCCTTCACTATTTTTACTGAATATCTATTATAATTAGATAATCCAAATGTAGAGACTCCATTCCTTTACTTATGCAAAAGATAAATGTGCTTTTACACATCCCTTTACCTGTCTTCCATCCAGCTTTGGCAAAGCAAGGAAGCACTGAGTTAAAAAAAAAAAAAAAACACAAATCACATGGCTCAAACATAGGATGCTATACATTCAAATAAAGTGCAAAGCTAATAGTATAGCTTTACTCTGTGAAACTTAAAAAAAAAAAATCAATTAGGTAACAAATGTGATGTGGACATGAAGTGCAGGGATAGAAAAGTGTATAGAAAGAGTGATGTGGGAAACAGTTAAGGAAACATATTAGAAATTAATCACTAAATTAGCATTACCAAGTTACTTTGTCATTCAACACATGTTTACAAAAGGTCTTTTCTTTGGTGGTAGGCACAGTGCTAAATATGCAAGGAAAAAAATCAGGCATAGAGCCACAGCTTCTGTAAGTAGAGCAAAATGAAAATTCAGAAACTACATACAAGTGAGTTCATATTGTTTTCACTTGGAGCATCAATCCCAAGAGGGAAAAATAACTTAATTTCCTGTATCTCTCCTACATATCTTCTCTTTTGATAGCAGGTGACTCTCTAATTCTTCTTTTGGTCTTATGGGACCTTCTCTTAAATCCTGCCAATGCTCTCCCAACTTTGGCTTATAATAAAACCTTATTATAAAAATATACTGGAGAAATTGTTAAATTAAAAAACAACCTTCCCCATGACTTCAGTACCATGGCTTTCATGATTGTGTTCCAGCTCTGAGCTTCAAATTAGTGTTTGTGAAACCAGAAACTTCACTTTATGTCTTCTAGTCTTACCTCCAGGATTAACTTCTCCGTTTAATGACAGCGGTTAGGTTCAAAGAATTGATACTGTTATATGGTCTTTCACAGGGTCTGTCAGAGACTACCCAAGCTACATAACTAACACAATGGAAAGAGAGATATGGTATTAAAAATCTTCCAACAAACAAAAGCCCAGGATCAGATGGTTTCATAGGTAAATTCTATCAAATGTTTAGAGAAGAGC
The DNA here is from genome assembly GCA_006410675.1 of Oreotragus oreotragus. Taxonomy (NCBI): domain Eukaryota; kingdom Metazoa; phylum Chordata; class Mammalia; order Artiodactyla; family Bovidae; genus Oreotragus; species Oreotragus oreotragus. The sequence goes on along the minus strand of SJYX01003330.1, from coordinate 36,969 downwards.
TAACATCTATCCTTCTCATGAAAGTGAAAGTCACTCATTCGTGTCCAACTCTTTGCAACCCCATGGACTATAGAGTCCATGGTATTCTCCAGGCCAGATTACTGGGGTGGGTAGCCATTCCCTTCTCCAGGGGATCTTTCCAACCCAGGCATCAAACCCAGGTCTCTTGCATTACAGGCAGATTCTTTACCAGCTGAGCCGCAAGGGAAGCCAATGTACTCTTCCAAAGAACTGCAGAGGGAGGTACTCTCCCAAACTCATTCTCTGAGGCCACCATCACCCTAATACCAAAACCAGACAAAGATAGGACAGAAAAAGAAAATTACAGGGCAATATTACTGACAAACATAGATGCAACATTCCTCAACAAAACACTGACGAGTATAATCCAACAACTGTTAAAAGGATCATACACCATGATTAAGTGGGGTTTATCCTAGGGATCCAAGGATTCTTCAATATACGCAAATCAATCAGTGTGATACACCATATTAACAAATTGAAGGATTAAAACAATATGGCAATCTCAGTAGATGCAGAAAAAGCTTTTGACGAAATTCAACATCCATTTACGACAGAAAAAGAAAAAACTCTCCAGAAAGTGGGAATGGAGGGAACATTCCTCAACATGTTGTGTGTGTGTTAGTCGCTCAGTCGTGACCTACTCTTTGCGATCCCATGGACTGTATAGCCTGCCAGGGTCCTCTGTCCATGGAATTATCCAGGCAGGAATACTGGAGTGGGTTACCATTTCCTTTTCCATATCCCAACATAGTAAAGGTGTATTTATTGACAGATGACAAACCCACAGCAAACATTATTCTCAATGGTGAAAAACTTAAAGCATTCCCTCTAAGATCAGGAACAGGATAAGGATGCACACTCTTGCCACTATTATTCAACACAGTTGTGCAAGTCCTATCTATGACAATCAGAGAAGACATAAAATGAATCCAGATTGGAAAATATTATATAAAACTATTATTGTTTGCAGCCGACAAGATGCTATAGATTGAAAATCCTAAAGATGCCACCAGAAAACTACTAGAGCTAATCAATGAATTTAATAAAGTTGCAGGATACACACAAATTTCTTGCATTCCTATACACTGACAATGAATAATCAGAAAGAGAAACTAAGGAAACAATCTCATTTACCATTGTAAGAAAAAGAATAAAATACCTAGGAATAAACCTACTTAAGGAGGCAAAAGACCTGTATGCAAGACACTGATTGAAAGAAATCAAAGGCAACGCAAACAGATGAGAGGCAATCTGTGTTCTTAGATTGGAAGGATCAACATTGTGAAAATGACTGCACCACCCATAGCAATCTACATTTTCAATGCAATCCATATCAGATTACCAACGACATTTGCACAGAACTAGAACAAAACTTTGTATAATTTTTGTGAAAACAGAAAAAAACCCTGAATAGCCAAAGTAATCTTTTGAAGAAAAAATGGAACTGGAGGTATGAAGCTTCCTGATTTCAACACTACTACAAAGCTACAGTAATCAAGACAGTGTGGTTCTGGAACAAAAACAGAAATACAGATCAGTGGAACAGGTTAGAATGCCCAGAAATAAACCCACATACCTATGGTCACTTTATCTTTGGCAAGGAGGCAAGAATATACAAAGAAGAAGACAGGTTCATCAATAAGTGGTCCTGGGAAAACTGTATAACTACATGTAAAAGAATGAAATTAGAAAGTTTCCTAACACCATACACAAAAGTAAATTCAAAATGGACTAAAGACCTAAGGCCAGACACTATAAAAATTCTTAGAGGAAAACACAGGCAGAACATTCTTGGACATAAATCACAGCAAAATCCCTTTTGACTCACCAACTAGAGTAATTAAAATAAAAACAAAAACAAGTAAATAGGACCTAATTAAATATAAAACTTTTTGCACAGCAAAGGAAACCATAAACAAGACTAAATGACAACCCTTAGAATGGGAGAAAACATTTGCAAACAAAACTGGCAAAAGGTTAATCTCTAAAATATACAAGTAGCTCATGCAGCTCAATATAACAAAAAAATCTAATCAAAAAATAGGTGGAAGACTTAAATAGGCATTTCTCCAAAGAAGATATACTGATGGCCAACAAACACATGAGAAGATGCTCAACATTACTAATTATTAGAGAAATGCAAATCAAAACCACAATGAGTTATCACCTCACACTGGTCAGAATGGTCATCATCAAAAAGTCTCCAAACAATAAATACTGGAGAGGATGTGAAGAAAAGGGAACCCTTTTGCACTGTTAATGGGAATATAAATTGATATGCCCACTGTGGAGAACAGTATAGAGGTTCCTTAAAATACTAAAAATAAAACTACCATACGGCCTAACAATCCCACTACTGGGCATATTACCCTGAGACAACCATAATTCAAAAAGATAAACGTACCTCAGTGTTCACTGCAGCATATTTACAATAGCCAGGACATAGAAACAACCTAAATGTTCATCAACAGATGAATTAATAAAGAAGATGTGGTACATATATACAATGAAATATTATTCAGTCATAAAGAGGAGCAAAAGTGGGTCATGTGGATGAACCTAGAATCTGTCATACAGAGGGAAGTAAAGTCATAAAGAGAAAAACACATATCATGTATTAACACATATATATGGAATCTAGGAAGATGCCACTGATGAACCTCTTTGCTGGGCATGAATAGAGAGCGGACATAAAGACTGATTGTGTGACTGGTGGGGAGTTATGGGGATGAAACTGAGAGAGTAGCATGCATCTCTGTCCAGGGAATTCTCCAGACTAGAATACTGGAGTGGATTGCCATTCCTTTCTCCAGGGAATCTTCCCCACCCAGGGATTGAATCCTGGTTTCCTGCATGGCAAGTAGATTCCTTACCATATGAGCCACCAGGGAAGCCCTAGATATAACTGCCACGTATGAAATACACAGATAGTGGGAAACACCTGTACAGCACAGGGAACTCAGCTGGGAGCTCTGTGATGACCGACAGAGGTGGGAAGGGGTGCGGGAGGGAAGATCAAGATGGAGGGGATATTGGCAACCCACTCCAGTATTCTTGCCTGGAGAATCCCATGGACAGAGGAACCTGGTGGGCTACAGTCCACGGGGTCGCAAAGAGTCGGACACGACTGAGCGACTTCACTTCACTTCATAGCTGATTCACTTTGCAGCACAGCAGAAACTTAACACAACATTGTAAAGCAATTATACTCCAATTTTAAAAAAGAGTGGTACAGTTGAGGAAATACAGATTCCACCGGAGGAAATGCATGTCTATATTTTGGTAGTGGTGGCTCAGTGGTAAAGAATCCACTTGCCGTTGCAGGAGATGTGGGTTCCATCCCTGGTTCAGGAAGATCCCCTGGAGAAGGAAATGACAACCCACTTCACTATATATTCTTTCCTGGGAAATCCTATGGACAGAGGAACCTCGGGGGCTATATTCCATGGGGTCACAAAGATTTGGACACGACCTAGTGACTGAACACACACACATGCACACTGGTCTAGAATGAAGAATGATTTTTCAGAGAAAAAGACATTCTTCAGCATTACGTTCTTAAAGTTGAATAGCACTAATTCTCCTTAGAATTGCATATTTTAAAGGAGAAACAATAAAAGATGAAAAATGTGTGGAATAGGTAGTTGGTAGAGGGTCCGGGGCAATAAAGCACATTGCAGAGAAACCAGTCCAGAAACTGGAAGATCTCCTAAACCATTTTAAGGATTTTGGACCTCCCTAAGGGGAGATTATTGAAGCTTATCAGAAAGATATTGACTTTATCTGTTGGCTAAACAGATAAACATCTCCACACAGCTGGCTGCGGAGAGCAGATTGACTGGAGGGAAGGAACAGACCAAGACAGTAAAGAGGAAAAGTCATAGGCAGCTATTAGAGCAGTTCAGGAACACGATGATGGCAGCTTCAACTGGAGTGAAGCAGAGTGGGGATAGTGGGGAGGGGCGAGATGCAGGGATATAAACAAGAGTTAAATAAGATATATTTTATCCTTTTAAAACAGTTAAATAAAAAATAAACCTAGATCTCTAGCACAATGTATTCCTTAATTATGATAATATTCTGCTGTGTTTCTTTTAGCTAATCTTGGAGCATTTCCCTGACATTGGCAATTAGGCAGAGAGTAAAATTTCTACTTCATGTTGCCACAGAAGGCAGCTTTTACAAATATAGTATTTGGACTTTTTGATCTGTGCAACCCAAACTAATTAGTATGGAGTATAGATAGTCATCAAAAAGTCAAAGTGAAAAAGTGAAAGTGAAGCGACTTAGCAGCAGTAGCGGCATAGATGGCCATGGTATAGTATAGATAGCCATGGACTTCCCAGGTGACTCAGTGTTTTGTAAAGAATCCACCTGCCAGTGCAGGAGATGCAGGTTCGATCCCTGGACTGGGAAGATGCCCTAGAGGAGGAAATGGGAACCCAATCTAGTATTCTTGCCTGGAAAATCCCATGGCAGAGGAGCCTGGAGGGCTACAGTCCATGTCGTCGCAAACTGCTGGACATGACTTAGCGCCTAAATAACGATAGGTAACCATATGCTTAGAGCTAGGGAAACAAAGGTATCTAAAATGCAAAAAATGGTACGGGAGACTATGGGAGGCTACGGCTGTAAAACCAGGGCTTTTTATCCCCACCCTCAAAAGTCTAATATAAAATGAAAAATGGATGAGGAAAAAAGCTACATTTGCAGACATGATAAAGACATGATAGAAAAAAGTGAGTCTGTGGCACGTGTGAAAGGTCTGACCCAGCTTGTGCATAATGTCAAAGCTACCACTGAAGGCTCGTTGCTTGTAATTACTTTTGACGTCAGAATGACCCCTGTACAAATTCAGAAGGAAAATAAAAATTACAGTTCCTTTATAATTATTCATTCGTCTCTGCCCAAATCTAATAGCTGTAGGCAATGTAATTTCTGCATGAACTGAGAGTCGTTTGGTCTCAGTTTTTTCCTAAATCTCTTCTGCACAACCCATCTCTTTTTCAGATTGGTTGTAACAATGACTTGGCAGGGAGCAAAGCCAAATAGAATCAAATCAAAAAAATTCATTTACTTTTTTGCCTGCTTGCCTTCCTATGCTCTTTATTGCCTTTAAAAAATAAATCAATAATGATAATTAATAACAGAAATGTTTTTGAGCCCTGAAAGTCCTTTGGATTGCAAGGAGATCCAACCAGTCCATTCTGAAGGAGATCAACCCTGGGTGTTCTTTGGAAGGAATGATGCTAAAGCTGAAACTCCAGTACTTTGGCCACCTCATGCGAAGAGTTGACTCGTTGGAAAAGACTCTGATGCTGGGAGGGATTGGGGGCAGGAGGAGAAGGGGACGACCAAGGATGAGATGGCTGGATGGCATCACCGACTCAATGGACGTGAGTCTGAGTGAACTCCGAGAGATGGTAATGAACAGGGAGGCCTGGCGTGCTGCGATTCATGGGGTCGCAAAGAGTCGGACACAACTGAGTGACTGAACTGAAGTGTTTGACACAATGCTAAGGACTGTACATACACCATTTCATTTAGGTATCCTAAGATAGATATTGGAAGGAATGATGCTANCCTGGTGGTCTACAGTCCATGTGGTCGCAGAGTCGGACAGGACTGAGTGACTGAACTGAAGTGTTTGACACAATGCTAAGGACTGTACATACACCATTTCATTTAGGTATCCTAAGATAGATATTGGAAGGAATGATGCTAAAGCTGAAACTCCAGTACTTTGGCCACCTCATGCGAAGAGTTGACTCATTGGAAAAAAGTCTGATGCTGGGAGGGATTGGGGGCAGGAGGAGAAGGGGACGACCGAGGATGAGATGGCTGGATGGCATCACTGACTCGATGGACGTGAGTCTGAGTGAACTCCGGGAGTTGGTGATGGACAGGGAGGCCTGGCGTGCAGCAATTCATGGGGTCGCAAAGAGTCTGACACGACTGAGCAACTGAACTGAACTAAACTGAAGATAGATATTATCATATTAGATACAATAGATATTGTTATCATTGTTCCTACTATGTAGATGAACAAACAAAGGCTTCTAAAAAAATAAGTGATGGAAACAGTATTAAACACAGCCCTCTTTGATTCAGTGTAACTGACTGTACACCTATGCTCTTCCTTCTTTTCCACCAAAATCTTCATCTTATCATATATGTATGTGTGTGTGTGTGAGGGGGTGGTATCATATCTTGAAAATCAGGAATATGCTATAGGAAGCTGTTTCTTGGGATGAAAAGGTCTAGTACGCTGGGTCACTAACTTTTCAACACTTTTCACATTTACAGATACTGTATCTGGTACTAAACCTAGAAATACCATTATGAACAAGTTTCTATCTCATTATAAAACAGAGTGGAAAAGAGAAAAACTACCATGGCAGAATGCAAGTGCAGCAATCTGCATCAGCTTTGGTTCAGTCTTAGAAGGGTACAATGTGGAGTACAGGTGAAAACTTCCCAGTGGAAGGCCCTGCATGGGCACGGCTTTTCCCCCTTAGACACTGGAGCAAGCACACACTGTCCCCATCTCTTTCCTGGCTTGCCCTTGTTTCCCTTTGGTTTTTGTCTCTATATCTATATAATCTCATTCTAGCTTCAAACCATACTCGGAAGAAAAGAATTCTTATTATCCCTGCTCTTGTGGGGAAATAACTCTCCTTGAGTATTTTCATGTTTCTGAACAACTGGGGCTTTCTGAACAAAGAACCCTGGCACATAGGCTAAAGGATGACTGACCAGCAGCCCTCAAGGTGGAGTGCTGCAGAGAGAAATAAAACTGCTCTCTCCCTGGAGACATTTGATTACATCCCAGGATGCTGAAGTAGAGACCTTCCCCTTTTCCTCCACAAATATCAATGTTTACTTTGCAGAGCAAAAGTTGCTTTTTCTGTCACCAGAGGGCAGAGGGACAGATGAGAAAGCCACCCTATATGAGCTATAAGTTCATAATTTTAGGCTTCCTTTTTAAAGCTACAAACCCCAACATACGCACAGGGCACACCTGGCTCTCACTGCAATACTTGGGCATGAAGAACTGATGTAAGCTGCTCTGTGAGTAAATAAAAAAGCCCAACTCCCGATCCAGTGGTCCTGTGTCCCTATTGGTGTGTGTGTGTGTACATATACACCTAGAAAGATACAGATCATAACATCACAGACCCCTCATAGCTTTAACAACTATCCAAATAAATCATAGCTAAAAAACATGTTCTTATTTCTATATTCTAGAGGAATTTCTTTGTTCTCCTAGTCTTTGAGTTTCTGTATGGAGGTTCATGGAGAAGGCAATGGCACCCCACGCCAGTACTCTTGCCTGGAAAATCCCATGGACAGAGGAGCCAGGTGGGCTACAGTCCACAGGGTTGAAGAGAGTCAGACATGACTTAGCAACTAAACAAGAGCTAACTCTGCCATTAAAGGGTATTGGTTCCTGCCTCTGCCTTCACTTTTAAATATTCACTTCCACCATCTGTTCTATGTCTAACTTAGGTCACACTGAGAAACAGTTTTCTGGAAAGGAGAGAAAATCTCAGAAACATATGTCCTGGTCCAATGGCTCCATTATTATCTGTGAGCAGATACAGAAAAGAACTTACTTGCCTCCCTAAAGACAGAAGAAAAACTGGAAAGCTGCTTCATGACCTCTCTTGCTAAGGATGGACTTGCTCTTCTGTGGCTGTGTTACAGAATGGGTCAGTGTGACCTGACTAGATCCTGCTCTGCGTCCCTCAGGGGATCATGAGCTCCTCTGTGTCCACTTGTCAACACAGAAGGGAGAAGGAGGACTTGAGAATACTATCCTATTTATTTCTTAATCCCACAAAACTAAGCAGTCAGTCCCACATTTCAAATCCTTAGCGACAGTCCCAGCATTCTGTCTTACTGCAGTCTCTGTTCAAGTCCCTTGTCTGGTGTCCCCTCCTTCTGCTACATCTTAAGGAACTCTAATGCAGGTCTCAGTCTCAACTTTCTTGCGCTCTGCAAGTGCTTCTCTAAATGTTTAGGCAGGATGTTAGACAAGGTTTCCTTGCATATAGACTTTGGGAGAGGGAGTGTGGGCCTGATCTCTTGAGGGACAGTCACGATGGGTGCTACGCTTCAAGCTCAGACTTTCAGAGAGTGGAGGCTGCCGTCTCTTTCCTTATGAAATACCAAAGGCAAAAGCACTTCACTGTAGCAAATATGGTTCATTTTTCTAAAGGCAACACAATTTCACATGGGGAAAACAAATTCCTCCTATTAGTATGACTTTGACCTACTCGTTCCAAAGTAGTAACCTTGGCATCACTGTTTAAGGAACATGTGATTTTGTCCTCTATACAGCAGATGTGGAATTCTTCCCAAGTCAACTCTCCTCAAATAGGATTGACATATATTCCCCTGAGTGGGTGGGAAAGAGGACTACATACTGCAAATCACTCTCGGTGAACTTACATGTTTTGCAGAATTCCTCCCTTGCTCCTGCATTTGAAGTTAGCTAGGGGCCTTCCCCGGAGAAGGCGATGGCACCCCACTCCAGTACTCTTGCCAGGAAAATCCCATGGATGGAGGAGCCTGGTGGGCTGAAGTCCATGGGGTCGCGAAGAGTCAGACATGACTGAGCAACTTCACTTTCATTTTCCACTTTCATGCATTGGAAAAGGAAATGGCAAGCCACTCCAGTGTTCTTGCCTGGAGAATCCCAGGGACAGGGGAGCCTGGTGGGCTGCTGTCTATGCGGTTGCACAGAGTCGGACACGACTGAAGCGACTTAGCAGCAGCAGCAGCAGGGGCTTTCCATGGTGGTCCAGTGGCTGAGACTCCATCCTCCCAATGCAGGGACCTGGGTTTGATCCCCATTCAGGGAACTATATGGAGAAAGAAATGACAGCCCAGTCCTGAATACTTGCCTGAAGAATCTCATAGAGAGAGGAGCCTGGCGGGCTACAGTCCATGGGGTTGCAAAGAGTCAGACATGACTGAAGCTACTTAACACACACACACACGCAGGGAACTAGATTCCACATGCTCAACTAAGAGACTGAATGTAGCCAAATAAATAAATATTAAAAATAAGTAAAAAGGATAAGAATGTTTTTTATTATTACAAAAAAGGAAAAAAGAAATAAATGCTCATTTAGCTTATATTTGTAGATTTGGGGAGCTTTATATGTGTTTAATGCTCAGTATACTTCATTCATTTTCCCTTTTTCCTTTCTTCAAACCATTTTCCTTTGCATATTTAAATGATGGTTAACTACGAAGAAGACCAAAATAGACAAAGTAATTGCCACTTGTTCCTTTGTCTCTCAGTGGCTTGCTGTGCTATAAATGTATTTAATCTCGACCAAACTGGGGAGGTAAAACCTAATTTAATAGCTATCAATCACAGGCAGCAGGCTGCAAGAGGAGAAAATAGAAAGGTGGTTCTATTATGCTGTCCTCTCCCAGGAAAAACAGAGTGAAATATTAGACACTCTACCTCTTTACAAGATGCCTTCTAATCCCTCTATCATGTTACATATAATTTGAAACTCTGTGTATTTCATTTCCACTTATATGCCACCACTCTTATATTAAAAAGTGTATGACTGACATGTTAGCTAAAATATTTAATAAGAATTAAATATGCTGGGCTTCGTTAGAAGGAAACAGAGCAACTTGATACGAAATTCAAATACTAATTAGATAAAGCCTCCCTACATGGAGCTAGGCAGATGCTTCCTTGAGCCTCAGAATACTGCTCATGGCTATGCCTTCCAGCCTTCTAATGGTGATACTGTCATCCTGTGTTGTCTGTTAAATCCTTCCAGAAGCTTCTCAATTTACTCTGATTAAAAAGCCAGTCAGACAAGTTCAGTGGCTTACCAACCTGCATGATTTCTCTGATACTATCATTCCCTACATTCCTTAGTGATTTCCTTTCGGCTCATTCTGCCCCCATCTCCCTGGCTTCCTGGTTTTTCCTCTCATATACCAGGTATCTGCTTGGAATCTTCATACTGAATATTTCCTGTCCTTGAACACTTTTCTGTGAGATGTGCATGCATCTCCCTCACCTCCTTCTGTTGTCACCATCTCAGTGAGGCTATTCTGATCACTCTGTTTAAAACTGAGATCCAATTACCTTCACCATTCTCTGTCCCATTTCCCTTGCTTTTTCTCTACAGACCTTATCACCATCTAACATACCATATTTTATTTATACACTTTTTTATAGTTTGGTTCCCTATGCTAGAATTCTAAGGAAAATTACTTTGTTTACTATTGTATCCCCAGACCAGTGACCAATACAAGGTAAGCTTGAAAGAAACACTTGTTGAATAAATAAATGAATGTACCTGAAAGCAAACTGTTCTGCAGAAGCTGTAAGTAATTTCAAAATGAAATTGAGCTTAACAAGATTGGTATAAAGGTGACTTGGGGCAGAGACTAATAACTCTGTGATAAGTAGGTCGAATCACTGCAGGCTGCATTATGCTAGTCCAGACACTTTACTTAACATTCTGATTTTCCCCAACTATTGAACACACTGGTTTTTTTCAGAAGCTGACATAAGAAACAAGGAAAAGGAGCCAAAGGTTCATTCATTCACATATTGATAACTTCTAAGGCAAGGAACGGGGCAGTATGCAAGGCTCTGTGGATATCATGCTGAATAGGATCTGGTTTCTGTTCTTAATGAGCTCATAGTGTACCCAGGAAACAGATAATAAAACAGTTCATTACAATTCAATACTTTCAATAGTATGAGTGCTGTATAAACAAAGTTCTGGGAAAGAAAAGGGTTGATAAGTTGACCTGCCTATAGAGATTTGGGAAAGCCTTACAAAGGAAGCTAAAGTTTTATCTAGTTTTTGTTTAGGATAGTTTCATTTATAAGTAATGGGAAACTCAATTAGGCTTAAGCAATTAAAGAAATACCTTGACTCAAGTAGTGAAAAAGAGCCAGGGGTAGAGAGGATTCAGAGCTACAGATCAGATCTCCACGGCCATCTCTCTGTTCCTCAGGTCTGGCCTTTTCCCCGTGGCAGCTTCAGCCCCAGACTGGCTTCTCTCACTACCAGCACCACCTCTCATATCTGCATACCCTCCCCCCATGTTATCCACATGAATAGTTGGTTCTTCCCCAACTGCTGAAGAAAACTGCAGTAGTTAATCTACCTGGTTCATCTAAAGCCACTGCCCACTGTTTCCCCAGTTATTGTACCCAGGAAATGTCATAGATTAACTGACCTATGTATGAATTCCCTGCCCAGCCCTATGCCCACTGTTAGAGCAAGGATAATGAAACTAGGGTCTCTGGCTTTTGACAATGAAGATCCATCTTTGAAGCAGTGTTGCGGCTGTTGCTACCCAAACTCGGAGAGGCTACNTGTCATAGATTAACTGACCTATGTATGAATTCCCTGCCCAGCCCTATGCCCACTGTTAGAGCAAGGATAATGAAACTAGGGTCTCTGGCTTTTGACAATGAAGATCCATCTTTGAAGCAGTGTTGCGGCTGTTGCTACCCAAACTCGGAGAGGCTACTCAAAGCAGAAACCTTGCATAGCAACTTCAACATGCCCTGTGATCTTAAAGGATGAGTAAGGACTTTCCAGGGAGATGGAGAAAAATAATGTTAAAGTTAGAAGGAACAGAATCATCATATGAAAAATGATGAAAATAGAAAACAGCATTCGCCATTATGGGTAAACTGTGTTGGATGCAGGGGAAGATTAAGTGTCTGGAAATTTTGGAAAAACCAAAAATGAGGCTATAGACAGATCAGAATGGCTCCTTTATGACTTTTAATATCAAATAAATATATGAAAATGATTGATTACCAATAATCAACAAGATATGGAGGCGGTCACAGAAGCAGCAATTATAGCCCCTATTCTCCAAAAGCCATGGAGACAATCAAGTTGTTAACCAGAGTCTGAAGTGCTTCATTGCACAGGAACTGCAGTCAATATCCTGGGATAAACCATAGTGGAAAAGAATAGCAAAAGAATGTGTGTGTGTACATATACATATGATTCACATTGCTGTACAGGAGAAATTAACAACATTGTAAATCATCCATACTTCAATAAAAAAAAGTGAAGTTCTTCATTGTCAAGCCATAGGTCACTAACTCTCATATAGAGGTCAGATAAAGTTCTTTAGGAACTGGCGTATAGAGAAAGATATCAAGGAAGAGGCAAGAATGTGGAGAAACTACAGAAAGTGAATCCGTGTGGAATAAGTGAAAAAGAGCAGAAGACATTCTTTGTGAGAGTGTATCAGGATATTCAGGAGAGAAGGTTAGGTAAGCACATTTTATGAACAGAAAAGAAGAGAAAAGGTGCTGGTTGTGTATATAATGCTGCTGCTGCTAAGTCGCTTCAGTCGTGTCTGACTCTGTGCGACCCCATAGATGGCAGCCAACCGGGCTCCCCCGTCCCTGGGATTCTCCAGGCAAGAACACTGGAGTGGGTTGCCATTTCCTTCTCCAATGCCTGAAAGCGAAAAGTGAAAGTGAAGTTGTTCAGTCATGTCTGACTCTTAGCGACCCCATGGACTGCAGCCTGCCAGGCTCCTCCATCCATGGGATTTTCCAGGCAAAATACTGGAGTGGGTTGCCATTGCCTTCTCCAGTGTATATAATGAGCAACCATTTAAGAGCTATAGAATGTTAAGACCAAGGGCTTTAGCGTCTTCAGCCCAGATTCTGGACACTTAGTTTCTTTTATACTCAATTCTCTTATTTGCACATGATAACAAGCATTTTCTTCTTTGACAGTCACACAATTAAGAGCTAAGAAAAGCTAAGTATATCAAATGCTTCATGAAGTGAAGTGAAGTGAAAGTCGCTCAGTTGTGTCTGACTCTTTGCGACCCCGTGGACTATACAATCTATGGAATTCTCCAGGCTAGAATACTGGAGTGGGTAGCTTTCCCTTCTCCAGGGGATCTTCCCAACCCAGGGATCAAACCCAGGTCTCCCGCATTGCAGGAGGATTCTTTACCAGCTGAGCCACAAGGGAAGCCCCTATACAAATTCTCTATACACAGAGGTAATTTGTGATCAACATACAGAGCTCTTCTGATTTCTCCTCTAATGAAGATGAAAAGAAGGAGGAGGCCCATGATGACAATGAATTAATAGAGACAGGACTTAACTATTCAATCAAATATTGATAGATTTTCTCACTTCCAAAAGTTAACTTTTCTGCTTTTTTAAATTTGAAAGTTATATTAAAGTTCACTTTTCACCATAGACTCTTTACCCTCTTCCAGCCTCAAGTCATCTATAACCCTGAATTTTACTCTGTCCAAAACTGAACCTACTCCCTAAACACCTATGGATTTTAACCTAAGGAAGCATCAATCACTAAGGTTCTCTAGCTCAAAAATGTAGTGTCATCTTTGAATGAATAATTTCTGACCTTTGTAGGTTCCACCTTTCATCTCTCTCTTCTACTGCTGCCCTTCTCGAGGTCACCTCTACTCTGGGAGACTAAAATAGACCCAGTCACCTTTCAATGTGGTCTGTCTCTCGGCCATCTGATCTTTTTGTCAATGTTACCGAACTGGTACAGTCAAGACGACACCACCATCGTGACATTCCCTATTGCACATACCTACAGAGTATCTGAAAGGCCAGAAAGCATAGGATCTATTTATAAACAGTATGCTTTCATTGGTCATTTAGTGCTACATAAATAAGTACCACAAAACTTTGTTGTTCAGTCACTCAGTTGTGTCTGACTCTTTGGGACCCTATGGACTGCAGCATGCCAGGCTCCCCTGCCCTCATCATCTCCTGGAGTTTGCCCAAACTCATGTCTATTGAGTTGATGATGCCATTTACCTATCTCATTCTCTGTTACCCCCTTCTCCTGCACACAACTTATTGGTTTATAATTGTCAACATTAATTATAATTCAGTTTCATGGGTGTCAAGAATTTGAAAGCAGCTTGCATGAATGATTATGGTTCCATATTTCATGAGGTTGTGGTCAAAATGTTGGCAAGGTAGTACTGGCTTTGATCAGCAGGGTCCACTTCCTCTCCATGTGGCTTCTCCATGAAGCAACTTGTGTGTCTTCACAACATGAAAGCCAGCTTCCCTCAGAGATTTGGATGCAAGAGAGAGACAGGCAGAAGCTGTATCCTTCTGATGACTTTGCAAGTCACACAGCAAGTCACTTCTACATTCTGTGGTTAGAAAGGAATCATTAAGTCCAACCTACATTCCCAGGGAGAAGAATTAAGTATTGCCTTTGGAAGGGAGAACTGTCAAAGAATTTGCAGACCTCTTTTAAAACCACTACCAGGAATATGTTCAATATAATTCTCTTCAATCTCCAGCATACCTTTTTAGGTAAAATACCTCTAAATGTAAAGAAATAAGTTCCATTGTTAATCTGAACAAAGTCTAGAAAGTATACTATTTTCTTCATGTTTCCTGGCTTATTGAACATGCTATAGTGTATTTAGTGTATTTTGGGCTTCCCCAGAAACTCAGATGGTAAAGCATCTGCCTGCAATGCAGGAGACCTGGTTCAGTCCCTGACTTGGGAAGATCCCCTGGGGAAGGAAATGGCAACCCACTCCAGTATGCTTGCCTGGAGAATTTCACGGACAGAGGAGCCTGGCAGGCTACAGTCCATGGGGTTGCAGAGAGTCGGACATGACTGAACGATTAACACACATAGTGTATTTAATGTACTCCAATAAAAGGAGTCACATCAACCACATTTAATATTACAAGTGTGCTTCATTACGTTTTCTTTCTCTCATGAAAAATACATTCCAGTTCAACCAGGCTGGTCTTCTCACTCTTACCGTGCTTGTGATTTTTATTGCTGCCTTCAGGGTTTTACTGAGACTATTCTTTCTTCTTCTGTTCTGTCCTTTATACCCTCTTATGACAAGTTTGAGTCTCATTTTTTCTATGACTATCTGTGCCACATCTCTTTCTATAACAATGCCTGTTCATGGCAAATATTAAATATTTGTTGAATGAACCAATCAATATTAGATTAAAAGATTTTGTTTAATCATTATTCAATGTTTTATCAACTTGCAGTCATTATAAAAAAGATACTTTACATTATTTTTGTGCTAAGTTTTCAAAAATCCTGTGTCTTTTATATGTCTGTTATTCATGTGCTAAGTTTTCACCAGAAATACCTGATCTGTATATAGAATTCATAAAATATATAGGTCAACAAGTAGATCCACATACACATTATTGTAAAAACACTTAAAAGTTTTCCAAGAACTAAATTTAGTATCACTTTAAAGTTTAAGTGAAGTAACATAAAAATTAAGTTTCTTGATCTCAATAACCACATTTAAGGTGGTCAATAATAGTATAGGACAAATGACTACCATATTGGGCAGTGCAACTCTAAAATCATAGGAGAAAGAAGCAAATTTGGCATGTTCGTGGGCTGTAAACTAATCCTTACTTAAATAAGTGAAAAAGTGAAAAGAAATATAGCTCATATCAACCTTTATATGACCAAACTCCAAAAATTAAATATGGTTAGCCAATTCCTATAGCAATAATTAGACTGAGTTTCCTTATGGAAAGATCCATATCTTGCTTGTTACATATAAAATATAATAATTCCAGGTGCAAAACAGAATAGCAAAGTAACTTGGCTTTCATAACATTTCTCAAAAAAAAGGATTTAAAGGATTAAATTACATTGTATGGAAACAAATGAATTGAAACACTTGCACCCAAAACAATTATGTTGCAATGAACACAGCAAAACATCTCTTCCAGATACCTTTAAACATCTATTTCCATGAGAGAGATGAGAACTACAAAAATCCTTAGCTTATACTCCGCCAGTTTCTCCTCCTCTCTGCTCTCTTTCAGAAGCTTTATAAAGTAAGTCAGTCCAAATACCATTCTTGTACTTGGTCTCTTCACACATTCTCATGGTTAGCAAAACAAGCTATTTCCCCAAACCTGAGCAGATCAACACTCAATTCTACTTGCATAGGGAAAACAGAAATCAAGACAAAGGATTTGGGAAGTCTCTGAATGGCAATAGTTTTACACTATCATATTAGTATATAAGGCACACCCTAACTTGTGTTGTTATTAGGTCTGAAAGACACTCATTGCCCTTTAATGAAAAATTTGTATTAAAAATTGCAAAAGATTTTGACATGGACCAAAACAATTACTGGATATCTTTGATGCCTAAAGATGTATTGTTTTGTCTTGGTTTTTGATTCTATGAGGTTTCTGTGACTCTGTGTTTTGAGTATTTTAAAATTCTGTAAATTATCCATAGAAAACCAAAATCATATCCCAGGAAGATTCTGTTGCTTTTTTCCCTGTGAATATTGATCAATTTTGCAAGTTTTCGTCTATTAAATAGCTTTATTCCAACATTCTGGATGGCCTATGTATGTATAGTCTGAAAGTCTTCTTATAACTGACTATACATCTTACTCTTTCTCTCCTTAATTACTTGAAAGAGGAACAGCTTCCTAACCAAAAAATATGGTATTTTAAAATTCAGTTGTATTATATTGCCTGAAATAAATGGCTGCAAGGGAAATGGAGAGATAAGTACTTGTAAATTTAGAGAACTCAAAAGGTAGAAAATGGTACTATTTAAGACTTTCAATTCTGGCATTAAGCTGATATAAACTCTAGCTTTGTCACCA
Organism: Oreotragus oreotragus; assembly: GCA_006410675.1. NCBI lineage: Eukaryota > Metazoa > Chordata > Mammalia > Artiodactyla > Bovidae > Oreotragus > Oreotragus oreotragus. Next base: position 20,277 of record SJYX01003330.1, on the reverse strand, counting down.
AAAATCTATGTGGGTCTGTTCCAAGTATTTACCCTTCTGACCCTGAGAATAAAAAACTTTAAAATGTTTATTCAGTCGTTGATCCATTCATTTAACCAACAGTTATTGAGTACATAATTTACCCTAGACATTGTTATTGTTCAAGTCTCTGGCTAACATTAGTGAAAAAGACAAGTTGCTGCTGCTTAGAGCTTGCATCCCCTTGGACAAGACTGGAAACACTTGATTAATTTGTTTAGGGAATGACTGGTAGTTATTAACTATTACAATGAGGAAATCTGAACATAGGGAGGGAAGCTGATTTGAATAGGGCTATTATAGATGGTTTCTTTATAATTTGTGGGAAGATCTGAAATAAAGTTCCAGCTGAGCTATTTCAAATTCTAAAAGATGATGCTGTTAAAGTGCTGTGCTCAAAAGGCCAGCAAAATTTGAAAGAGTTACCAGTGGCCACAGGACTGGAAAAGATCAGTTCTCATTCCAATACCAAAGAAGGGCAATGCCAAAAATGTTCAAACTACTGTATAACTGTGCTCATTTCACATGCTAGCAAGGCAATGCTCAAGTTCCTTCAAGCTAGGCTTCAACAGTATGTAAAACAAGTCCTTCTGATGTACAAGCTGGATTTAGACAAGGGAGAGGAACAGAGGTCAAATTGCCAACATCCATTGGATCATAGAAAACCCAAGGGAATTCCAGAAAAACTTCTGCTTTACTGACTATGCTAAAGCCTTTGACTGTGTGGATCACAAAAAAATGTGAAAAATTTTAAAGAGATGGGAATACCAGACCACCTTACTTGCCTTCTGGGAAACCTCTATCAGGTCAAGAAGCCACGGTTAGAACTGGACGTGGAACAAAGGACGGTTTCAAAGTCGGGAAAGGCGTGTGTTAAGGCTGTATACTGTCACCCTGCTTATTTAACTTATATGCAGGATGAAAGTGAAAGTGAAGTCGCTCAGTTGTGTCCGACTCTTTGTGACCCGTGGACTGTAGCCCACCAAGCTCCTCTGTCCACGGGATTCTCCAGGCAAGAATATTGGAGTGGGTTGCCATTTCCTTCTCCAGGGGATCTTCCCGAACCAGGGATCGAACCCAGGTCTCCCACATTGCAGGCAGACGCTTTAACCTCTGCACCACCAGGGAATACTTCATGCAAAATGTCAGGCTGGACGAATCACAAGCTGAAATCAAGATTGCCAGGAGAAATGTCAATAACCTCAGGCATGCAGATGATACTACCCTAATGACAAAGAGGGAAGAGAAACTAAGGAGCCTCTTGATGAAGGTGAAAGAGGAGAATGAAAAAGCTGGCTTAAAATTCAACATTCAAAAAACTAAGATCATGGCATCTGGTCCCATCATTTCATGTCAAATAGATGGGGGAAAATGGAAACAGTGACAGACTTTATTTTCTTGAGCTCCAAAATTACTATGGACGGTGACTGCAGTCATAAAATTAAAATATGCTTGCTCCTTGGAAGAAAAGCTATGACAAATCTAGACAGAATATTAAAAAGCAGAGGCATCACTTTTCTGAAAAAATTCTGAATAGCCAAAGCTATGGTTTTTCCAGTAGTCATGTACAGATGTGAAAATTGGACCATAAAGAAGGCCGAGTGCCAAAGAATCGATGCTTTTGAACTGTAGTGTTGGAGAAGATTCTTGTGAGTCCCTTGGATGATCAAGCCAGTCAACCCTAAAGGGAATCAACCCTGAATATTCACTGGAAGGACGAAGGACTGATGCTAAAGCTCCAATACTTTGACTCCTTGATGCGAAGAGCTGACTCCTGGAAAAGACCCTGATGCTCGGAAAGACTGAGGGCAGGAGAAGGTTATGACAGAGGATAAGATGGTTGGAGGGCATCACCAACTCACATGGAGATAAGTGTGAGCAAACTCTGGAAGATGAGAAAGGAGAGGGAAGCCTGGTTCTGCAGTCCATGGGCATGCAAAGAGTCAAACATGACTCAGCAACTGAACAACTAAATAAACTAAATAAAGTTAAGATCTGCTATGTAACTCTGTTCTCCAGACAGAGGATGTACCATGAGCAGAGCCCAGAGACATGTTATGAAAAAAAAAAAGTATATAAGTACTCACATGGAGATAAGTGTGAGCAAACTCTGGAAGATGAGAAAGGAGAGGGAAGCCTGGTTCTGCAGTCCATGGGCATGCAAAGAGTCAAACATGACTCAGCAACTGAACAACTAAATAAACTAAATAAAGTTAAGATCTGCTATGTAACTCTGTTCTCCAGACAGAGGATGTACCATGAGCAGAGCCCAGAGACATGTTATGAAAAAAAAAAAGTATATACGGAGTTCAGCCTTGTTGGAAAGCAGTGAACGAGGAGTAGGTGAGAGGATAGATTTGTCACAACTGTAGAACTGCGGTCACTCTAAAAACCTACTAGATGCACCTTGAACCATGGATCTTTTACTCATGCATGGTATTGTAACATCATGCACTGGTCATTTGGAAAATACTGGGTCACAAGAGCTATGTTCATTTTTCAAAAGTTGTCACATTATACAATATAAAAAATCACATTCATGAATATTACCACCAATCTCATCAGAAAAGATAGAAGTATCGCAGAACTGCCAAGCTCAGGGTGGAAAACTGGAGTTTTCTGAAATTTTAATTTCTGCTTGAAAACTCAAATTTCATCATTAACTTCAGATACAGTCAGTTGTTTCCTGAAGGATTAGGCCCACTGATCATTCCCAAGAATAATGATAGTTTCTCAGTTGTTCTCTCAACAAGTAAAAACACTGGCCCTTGTAAACAGGTGACTAATTAAGCTCACAATTCAATTATACAAGTACCATTTCTTGCGATAAACATACTTAGGTAGGCAACAGAAGTACGGTGTGTGTGTGTGTCTGCACGGTCATGTCCGATACTATGGACTATATAGCCCACCAGGCTCCCCTTTCCATGGAATTTTTCAGGGAAGAACACTGGAGTGGGTTGCCATTTCCTCTTCCAGAGGATCTTCCTAACCCAGAGATTGAACAGAGTGTGCTCAAGAGTTGAGATTTAATAAGTGTACTTATTGCTCATTCAGTACATTATGAACTGAAACTGGCCTACTAGTTCTCTGCCAATGTATGATGGTGAAGAACACAGTGACTACTAAAATGCTTGATGCCACAGCTAAAACAGTTGTTTTACCCACCTCTGACTTTCTACTATTAGTACAAACATCAACTGAGTGAAAAAAAGCCAGTACCTTGGGTTAGGAGGAAAAGGCAAAAGAAGGTCTCAGTGTGCCCTTTTATGGAAGTTTTTCTAACCAAAAAAAAAGCATCTTCACAAAGTTCTCTAAGTTTTCATCTCCTCAGCCACTTATCTGCAAGAGAGGTTGAGAAATGTTGACTTTTGCATAGAGAGCAAGGCCTTCTATTTTTAAGACTTAAAAGATGACAAACAGTAGCTGTGATGGACTGAGACGTCCCTGATAATTAGGTGATGGGATCTTGGGCTGGCCCAACAAACTGTAAGCAGTTTACATGTTTACAGCTACTACTTGGACTGAGAGCAATTAGAATAATAAAGACAGTGACTAACATTTATTGGCTCTTTTCATGTGTTATACATGATGCTTAGTGCTTTATAGACATTATTTCATTTTAATTCTCTTGAAGCACAGAAAAGAAAGAAGCTGCTGAGCTAGTAGGTGGCAAAGTAAAGACCTGAATTTGTGTCTGTGCAGCTTCAGAAACTGACTGCTGTACCCCACCACCCCAAGCACTTCCTTGCCTAAGACCCTGGGCTCCAGTGTTAGAAAAGAAATAACACCTGGTGTTTCACTAAAACGTTCTAGTTTAGAGGATATAATATCAGAAGTCTCTATTTTTATTTATGAAATTATACCAAAAATTTGATATCTTAAAGTTATTTCGTAGTTCAGTTACCAGTGAGTTCTGATGTTTGATAAATCAACTGCAATTACCATACGTACTGATCTAATGTTTTACACTAAATATAAAAATGTTTTCCCTTCAAACAATGTGTATAATTCACTTATTGTTTGGTCTGTACACAATAGCTAGAAATTGCTCTAACATTTTAAAAATATGTGTAACATGAAGAGAATAAACAAATTCCTGCTATCATGGAGCTTATAATCTCCATGGAGGCAGAAAAGAGTAATAAACAATTTTTTGTTATAGTAAGTACTTTAAAAAAATAAAGAAGGCTGAGGGGGATAGAGAGTGATGGGGCAGGTGGCATAAATTTATTGGGTGATATCTGAATTATCTGGTCCCATCATTTCATGGCAAATAGAAGCAGAAAGAGTGACAGACTTTATTTTCTTGGGCTCCAAAAATCTCTGAAGATGGTGATTGCAGCTATGAAATTAAAAGACACTTGCCCCTTGCAAGGAAATGTATGACAGACCTCCATAGCATATTAAAAATCAAAGACATTATTTTGCCAACAAAGATCCATATACTCAAAGCTATGGTTTTCCCAGTAATCATGTACAGATGTGAGAGTTGGACCATTAAGAAGGCTGTGGCATTCTTAAGAAAGTGGCAGCTTGGTGACTTCTTAGGACAACACTTCAATTGTACAGGGGTGAGAAGACAAGTATATGGACTAGAGTGACAGCAGTTGAGAATCCTGAGTCATAGTCAGCTCCTGGATATATCTTAAATGCAGAGCCAACATAATTCTGGTTGAATGTACATAGACAATAACAGAGATTGGCGTACAGAACCCTGGGGCCTTCCAGCGTCTAAAGATCAATAAACTGTTTAAAAATGGAGCCTGAGAAGGGACAGCCTGCAGGTAGAGTCAAGAACATCTTAGTGAAGCCAAAGGAAGAAAATGTTTCGAGAAGGAAATTATCAATGGTGTCAAACGTTGCTGATCCATCAAGGTGAGGACTAGAAAAGACCACTGGATTTGACAAAGGGGTTTTGTGCGTAACCATAGCAATGGGGTGATACCGGCTACATTCTGATTGGAATGGGCTCATGGATTCATGAATGAGTAACAAGGGATATTGAAGCAAAGGGTTTCATTTCAAAGGGGCACAGGAAACCTCTAAAAGCAATGAGGGGCCTAAGGAAGGCTTTATTAAAAGTAGGATTTGTTAGGAAAAGTGAAAGCATTAGTTGCTTAGTCATGTCTGACTCTCTGCAACCCCATGGATTATAGCCCACCAGGCTCCTCTGTCCATGGATTTCTCCAGGCAAGAATACTGAGGTGGGTCTCCATTCTTGTCTTCAGGGGATCGAACCTGGGTCTCCTACATTGCAGGCAGATTCTTTACCACCTGATCCACCAGAGAAGCCCTAGGATATGTTATAGAATGCTCATATACTAATAATCTAGTGAAGAGGGGAAATGATGATGTAAGAGAGAATAGGTAGTTCCTGGAGAGCTAAGGGGATCCACAGAATGGGTAGAAGAGCAGCTCTAAGATCCAAGCCTGGCTGTGTTTTATCTGAAACTAAAGAGAGAACCCTGCACACGTGGATGCAGGGGAGAGACTGGCAGGTGGGACTATGTGTTCATTTCATTATGAAGGTTCCACTGCAGGGCTAAAGACTTTTAGAAACAGCAGTAAAAAAAGAGAAAGAGAGCTTTGTTAGGAAACCAACATAAGAAGGTAGTCAGCCCAGCTACCAGGAGGCGCTGGGGGATTGACAGGGCCTATTAGCCATTTAATGCTTTGGTTTTCTCTATGAACAGAATTCCATGATGAGATATTCCTGTTTGATATGACCATATCATATTCATGACTATGATAATATGAAGAGACAGAGCAGTGGATGAGAATTTGCTGTGATTCATTTACTTTCCAGGGAGGAAATAACCACATGTGCTTCCATTGAAGAAATATGAATTTGCAACCATGAGAAAACTATCTTTTTTGAATAACTCTGCTTTCTTAAAAAATGTAGCCTTCAGATTTGGGGAAACTGAAATAAATCCAGAGAATTCATCTAGCCAGTGAATATGAAGATGACATATCATTTTTTTCCCCCTCACTCTGCATTCCAGAGCAGTTAAAAAGATTTCCACTGTACGTAACCTGGAGGATAAAGTATATGCTTTTTAAAAGATGAATTACATCAAAGACCCTTTAATGCCTCATTTTAAATTAATAGGTCATTTCTTGCCTTTTCATCCATGACATGCTACAGGGTCCTTTCCATGCATGTGGAAGTGTATACTTTGAGGACAGTAAAAATCTGTACCATTCTTTCATTATTAAGGTATCAGAGGCTGGAGGTATAAATAGCATGAGCTTCTGAAAAACAAAGACCTAAAATCTACCTTCATCAAAGGACTACCCTCATGCCTGTCTAGCACCTTTATTTTCTGGAACTTGTCCTCCCTAGAGAAAGGCCCCAGAATCTTGCTAAATTATATAATGAACCCATGACATAAGTATAGAGAATGAGCTATGAATTAGCACATCAGACTCATTTTCACTGGTAACCCGGTTTTACAGTGTGCATCTTATTGCCACAAGTAAAAGCAGACAGGATCCTGTGTGTCTTAATTCTCTGCTGCCAACCTTTCTTAAGTACACTAGTCTAGTTTTAAGAAACTTAAAATGATTCCTTTTCTTGCTACACTCACATTTGAAATGGGCAGTTTGTCTCAAGTTCAGCAGACCCATATCCAACACAGGCAAGTTCACTTGCTGCTGAGTTTTTTGAACAGTGACACCTTAATAGGTCTGCCCCAGAAAAAGAGAAGTGGATGTGTTTGGGGAGCCCCTTGGGTTTCCCTCTGAGCACAGGCATAGGAGATTTGTAAAATGGGCCAGTGCTCGCACATCTTTATTCCTTAAAGAGAAAGTCCATGCTTTTCCTGATTTGATAAAGATCTAAATGAGATCATTCTGTTGTTAGAAAATAAAGTGAAAATAAAGCTCAGGCATGTATTTTTACTTGGTAATCTTTGAGAGGCACTCATATTGGAGCATAGAACCTACTGGTTAAATGCCCTCATGTAAGGCAGAACAAGCCTGGATTTGAGAGTCAACCTCACTGAGTCCCAGATCCACAACTATCATCAGTTGTCTGATTTCCCATGTGTTCTCTCACCTATAAAATCAGGTTTTTGTAAAGGTCTTTTTCAGCTCTTAAATTCTATGGATTTGAGGGCTGCAGAATTATTCATGAGCCCTAACCAAGCCAGAACCACTTGAGCCCACTAGATTCCACCCTAGCATTTAGCTTTGCCCTTAGCAGTGCTAGTTTGCTAAACAACATCATTATTATTAGAAAAGAGAAGGAAAGGGAGGGAGAAAGGAATGGCAAAGGGAAAACAGAAGGAGAAGGAAGAAAACAGGAATTGTTAAGAGGGCATTTTTCTTTTCCAGATGAGCAGCACCCCCCGCCCCAGCCCCATAATACCTCTCCACTAAGGTCCAGTTCAAATGCAATCTCCTCCAAAATTGACCTTCTTCTCTCTGTACCAATGTTATCATGTTTCCACCTCTGTCTGTTCCTCTGGACAGATTAAGGCCTTTGAAATGAAAGTTTTAAGACCTTCTTACCCACTTTCCCCAACAATGCCTTGCATATCTGAGGCACAGGCAATCCTCTGTGAGTGACTGGTGAAAAAAAGTGAGTGAAACTAAATTCTGAGAAAAGTCCTGTTTAAAATAACTTAGTGCCTCCTTCCTTAATGGTTGAATTCCAGGACCTTGGCTTGAAACCAACAGAGAGATAGGATGGGAAACAGATGATTTGGAACATCAGCCTGATAAATACCTTGCCTTCTCTTAACTCCTTTTCCTCTAAAGAGAAGTGTACACTACCTCGCCTTGCAGTTGTTTGTCTGCTGTGGTTGCAGATGTCTTTCCTTTCTTCTCTGGCCTTGCTCCACGTCTAGAAATAGCGTGCTCTAGGAGTTAGGATTAAAGTTGTCTGATTTCCTAAATATTGCATGGGACATACTTACATTGAAAAGTTATTTGCTGTTTTCTGAAATTCAAATTTAATGAGACCACCTGTATTTTACCTAGTACTCTTAGATAAGACTCAAGTGGCCTAAAACCCAGCTCCACATGGCTTCCCAACAATTTATTGGTCCACATAACTGAAGCCCAGGTGGTAATTCCGGGCTTCAGGTGGCACTTAATTTAATGTGTCGTCAGAAGTCCATTTAATCTCCCAGCTTTGGCTTGGACCCTGATGGCTTTATTTTCTGGCTTTCCATGGTGCTAGGTGATCTCTAACGATGCTTGCCTCACATCCTGCCAGGGTCAATCGAAGTGGGCAAGAGCAGCTGCTTGCTGCCCACTGGGCAGACCCAGAAGAAGACTGCTCATGCCCACTCAGGACCAGACACCCCATCCTGAACCTACACACTCTGGCTTGGGCAACACCCTGCTCCATTTGTTCAGACCTGGGCCACATGCCTCACCCTTAAGCTGCACTGGGTGTGCCTGGGCTGACAGTGGGAGTCATTCCTTACAAGGTAAATTCTGGTGACTAAGTTTTCTTTCTGGGGGGGTGGGGGGGGGAAGGAAAATGGATGCTGGGTGACAGAAGCAAAATAAAAACAAACCAAAAAAAACCCACTCACCTCATTCATTATAAATTCCTAAGCACATAATTATTTTTGAAGAAATTTTGAAAGAAGAGACAACAGCAGAAGCTCTAAACATGAATTCTAGTTATTGAACTAACCCATTCAAGTTGCTTTAATTTTGTGGATCAGTTTTCACACATGTAGAAGGAGGAGCTGATAGAAGGAGTTAGGTGATTTCTAAAATTTTTTCTAGTCTATTTCCCTGTACCACGAATGATAACAAGAAGATTATGAGAGAAAAATATACAGAGAGGGATACCTGTGCATCTTATGTGTTTAGGATCAAAGTGCTGGTGGGATAGACAGTATAAATAGAATATAAGTTTTTACTATTTACTCTAGTTAGACTGTTCTCTGTTTTTTTTGTGGGCTTTTTCTGGCAATTAAAAAAATAAATTTAACTCTATGCAAATCTGCATGTGATGTGTGTATGCATTAAAATTACTGTTCAATCACTGACACTAAGTTGGTTTTTCTCTCCAGATTATTAAAAAGGGGAATGATCAAAACTTGTGATTTTATTACAACATAGCATACCATTAAAATGACATAGATCATTTTTGTGTTATGGGATTAATAGCAATTTGTGAGCTTTTGAAAGCCCTTTGAAATGTTCAGATTAAAGAAATTAAGTCAGATTTTAAAATCAAATCTAATTACTGGTTTTTCTGAACAGTCAAATGAAGAAAAAAGTCAGTTTTCCTCTTTCCTGTCTTCAGATGTCTTTTAATTTGTTCTCTTACCACAGAGCCTTCAAGTTCAAAGGCAGTTTTCATCATTTTGGTTTAAACTCTGGGAAAACAGATGTGAATAGACTTGGCCAGTCTTAACCTTGACAAAAAAAGAAAAATTGAGTCCGAGAGGCCCAGGCCTTAGTTAAAATTGCGGCTGCCTGTAATAAACTTGTGAGGTCTGGTTTTTCAGCCTGCCTTCCTCTAACTTCCCAAATCATCACTGTGGGGAGTGACCCCATGGTGTGTGTGATTGTGTTTGCTTCCAATTTTTGAAAAGTAGCCTAAGTAAGAGCTGACTTGGGCTTTTCTGTACCGAGCTGTCTTGAATAACAGGTTATTTTTGTGACTTAATCATGTAGTCCAATGCCTCCCTTCAATGGATAGGTGCAAAGCAGAGCCCCCTATATGGAAGAATGACATGCCCAAGGTCAGGGAGCTGTGGAAAATAGAAGCTCCCACCTCTATTTAGACTGACAGCCTCTATTCTTTAAGAGTTAAAGTGAGCATCGATCTACTGCCATCTTTAGCTTTTTGACAAGAGCATCAAATTCATTCAAGTAACTCTAGATCATTGGGTAAGGCAGAGGCAATGTTGTATTTTAAATATTTAAACTATTTGTGAACTCTGATGATATGATTTCATGATGGAAATGTGAATCTCTATGTTTCTCTCATTTCAAGTGTTCCCAAGATCCTTTGTAATAATTGAAACACCAAGGGAGACTTTGAAATAGATATTGCAGAGCCAGATGGGTGGTTGTTTTCCAGAAGCTCTCCCCTAGCTATTTGGATCAGTTCAGTTCAGTCGCTCAGTCGTGTCTGAATCTTTGAAACCCCATGAATTGCAGCACACCAGACCTCTCTATCCATCACCAACACCCGGAGTTTACTCAGACTCATGTCCATCGAGTCTGTGATGCCATCCAGCCATCTCATCCTCTGTCGTCCCTTCTCCTCCTGGCCCCAATCCCTCCCAGCATCAAAG
>SJYX01003329.1:114647-158147 GCA_006410675.1 Oreotragus oreotragus | reverse complement strand
GATCGAACCCGGGTCTCCTGCATTGTAGACAGACGCTTTACCATCTGAGCCACCAGGGAAGTCCATAACTTTATCTACTGTTTCAATATTGGGCTTCCCTGATTGCCCAAATAGTAAAGAATCTGCCTGCAATGCAGGAGACCTGGTTTCAATCCCTGGGTCAGGAAGATTCCCTGGAGAAGGGCATGGCAACCCACTCCAGTATTCTTGCCTGCAGAATCCCATGGACAGAGCTATACTCCATAGGATCGCAAAGAGCTGGACATGACTGAAGCAACTTAGAGTGCACTCAGGCACACACCCATTATGATAAGTATCCCAGAGATATCTCAACAGCTCAGTAGTAAACTCCTTGGTGGCAGCAGCACCTACAAATTTGAGAGTGATGTATCTGCTGGGCACCTTAGGAGGATCCCAGCTTCCATTTACTTCAGGTATCTAGTTTCCCTTTTTCTCCAAGGCAAGAACTTAATTGATTTTATCTGGTAGAGATGATAGAGTAAAATGATAGGGGAACAACTGAGAAAAGGGGAGATACAATCATGAAAGCTATTTCAGAAAGCTCCTTCGAGAGATCAGGGAAAGACGGAGGGATAGAAGGATGGAAAGAAAGAAGGAAGGAAGCTTCTCACTTGCCACAAGTGAAAAAGTGAAAGTGAAGTCGCTCAGTCATGTCCGACTCTTTGTGACCCCATGGACTGTAGCCTACCAGGCTCCTCCCTCCATGGGATTCTCCAGGCAAGAGTACTGGAATGGGTTGCCATTTCCTTCTCCAGGGGATATTCCTGACCCAGGGATCGAACCCATGTCTCCTGCATTCCAGGCAGACACTTTAACCTCTGAGCCACCAGGGAAGCCCCCCACAAGTGAAAAGACCATTGCTATTACACTTCACATACATATGATTAAGGTAAAAAAAAAAAATCTGTATTTGTCTTTGTTTTCTAGTTTTGTTTGTACAAACTGAGGGCACAAACTCATGGGCCCTTATGCCAATCTTTCAGGCCCTTATGCCATTTTTTTGTTTCACAAAATCATAGTAGTTGATATGCATCAAAAAGAAAAAAAAAAAAACCTCTCATTTTCTCCTGAAGGCAATCTGCTTGGTTCCTCATGTATGAGCCCTAGGAAAAACATTAAGCCCCAGAAAAAGCTTCTAAAACCCAAACTCATTCAAGACTGACTTGTGACTGAAAACTAATTTCATCATTTAAACTATAATTACGTCATTTTAAAGAAAAATTGAACACAGTTGCTCATATGATTTAGTTACACATAACTAGTGAAACTTCCAAATTTCTGCTCAAAACTCAATATTACCTCAGGAATAAAGCTTCAGGTAGATGTTAATCTCACTTGTGATACCTGTAATCCAAGCACTTTCTATTGACCACACAAATCAGTTCAACATATCCTGCTACAAGTTGTCCCCTGCCCCTTCCTTTTAAATTAAATGCCTTATTAATAGTGGTTTGAGCATTGTCTCAACTGAAATCTTTGATAGTTGTTGCCATAAGCAGAAAGTCATGGGTCAGATGTTAATTTTAGAACTATCTTTATATAGGTTTATTAATAGCAGACATGCGTTTAATGTGGAGAAGGAAATGGCAACCCACTCCAGTATTCTTGCCTGGAGAATCCTATGGACAGAGGAACCTTGCGGACTGCAGTCCATGGGATCGCAAGAGTAGGACAAGACTGAGTAACTTTGACTATGTGTTTAATGAACATCTATTATGTGTAAAAAATGTCTGTAAATTATTTTGTCTTACAGTAACAAAGGTAAAAATTCATATTATTCTAATATTAATTCATATATTGGGCTTACAAAATGGAGGCCACTTCAATGACCTCATGTTTAGCCCATTGTCAGAAATCTGAANCGGACAAGACTGAGTAACTTTGACTATGTGTTTAATGAACATCTATTATGTGTAAGAAATGTCTGTAAATTATTTTGTCTTACAGTAACAAAGGTAAAAATTCATATTATTCTAATATTAATTCATATATTGGGCTTACAAAATGGAGGCCACTTCAATGACCTCATGTTTAGCCCATTGTCAGAAATCTGAAGCTAAATCAGTCTGCACTGACAGGAAACACCTGTCAAAGAATCCTAATGGACATCGTTCACCATCCTCCAACTCAGCTAAGATAGCTCACCTTACTCGAGAAAATAGGACCTGCTAGTCTTAAAGGGAAATGCCTGAACTCTTGACCAATCTTGCCCTGTCTCCAGTCTGCCTCTTCTGAGGAATTCTTCTGTAGAATTTTCTCTTGCTCAAAATCCCCAGATAAAAGCACTCCACTGTTTGTGAGGCTCTGTAGTCCTCTATCCATGGGCTGTTTTCCATTGAATAAAAGACATTAAACTCATTATTAAATGTGTTAACTTTGTCATTTGACAATCCTGAGTGTCATAACTAATAAGATAGTAAATGAAATAATTCATCTATTTCATTTAAATACCCATTGTGATTAATACCCAGAGACATCTCAACAGCTCAGTAATAACATAGTAAAATTTCTAAATTTCTGCTCAGAATTTCTGAGGAATTCTGTATTACCTCAGGAATAAGGCTTCAGTTAGATGTTAATCTCTTGTGATACCTATAACCTAAGAACTTGACTCTATTTACCACATAAATCAGTTCAACATATCCTGCTACAATGTGTCCCCTGTCCTAATAAAATAGATAAATTTTAAAATCTTCAAATATTTTTTAAACTGATTGCCAAAGTTTCTATAACTGTTTCTCTTGAGTTTTCCCTATGGCTGACTTGCTAGTCTTTGAGCTCTTTGTCTGTTAAGCACCCCTTTCAAGAGAAAGCCTTTCCACCTTCCTTCCTTCTCCTGATTTGTTGAAGGAACTTTCTGAAATGGTTTTCATGATTGTTTATCCCCTTCCTCGATCATTCTCCTATCATTTCACTCCACAATCTCTGTCAGCTATAACCAACTAAGTTCTTGCTTTGGAGAAAGAGGGAAACTAGGTATCACCTGAAGTAAGTGGAAGCTGAGGTCCTCCTAAGGTGCCCAACAGATACATCACTGTGAAGCTCGTAGGTTCTGCTGCCAATGAGGTTATTACTGAGCTGTTCAGATGTCTCTGGGAAACTTATCACCATGGATATTTAAATATAATAGATGAATAATTTCATTTGATTCCTTAAAACCAACATTTTTACAGATAGGATACCCTAATATTGAAATAGACAATATTGTTATGGTTTTCTAGAAGTTTATATAAGTGGTTAGGGTCAATATTTTGCTTCTGTATATATTAAATGATAGCAATTTTACTTATGAAATTTTAAGCTAAGAAAACATAGAATCTTGAAACCTGAAATACACTTGCTTTTGAACATTTCCAAAGAATGAATTATCTTATGTCTTTTTAGTACTCTTTTAATGAATATTTATTGTGATTTTAGAAGTAATCCATGCTCAGGGTAAACAAAAATAATTGATTAATAATGAGAAAAGTAAAAGGCTTCATCTCCATAACTCCTTTGTCTCTAAGAATATCCAATGTTGACTGTTCCACGGGTACCCTTAAGAAAATATCAATGAGTTGACAAGCATATACATATGCATATTGTAGAGGAAGATACACTGTTCAACAGTCTTAGGATATCTGGCTGGGTCTGAAAATTAAATTGACACAAACAGATTGACAGCAGAAAAGTATACTAATTTATTTATTTTATATGACATGAGAGCCTGCATGAGGAAATGAAGTCCCAAAGGAATAATTATACCTGAGCATTTTATGCCAGGTTTGGTGAAGTGCAAGGCAGTGGAGGAATCTGATAACTTACAAAACGTGAGGCTATTGCAGTAAACAGGGAAACAAGACCTGTTGGTTAGGATTCTTCTCAGCATCCCTTTGTCTTCAGAGATAAGGATGCTGCTTCCCTCTGGGTATAGATAGAGTTCCTCACACATGACTGTTTCTTGGCCTGACTCAGGGAAGAAGTATGATGGACTGGAGATCACAATGACTTTCCTGCTTCTGCCATTTTGTCAAAGTCCTTCAACGTAAGGTATTTAATATGTCAAAGTGTCATATTTTGGAGCCCCATCAATATATATGTATGTAGGCTTATCCATCATAGTCAGCTGTCCTTATTAGCACACAGACAACTACCTCATAAATTGATTTCTACAAAAATTAGCTTGACTTAACCATTCCTCTACAAGTGAACATTTAGTTTGGTTTCATTGTTTGGCTAGCACCATCAATACTGCAGTAAACCACCTGGTGCCTTTGAATACTTGTGCAAATTGCTAGCAGTGGATTTTCTGGGCCAAGTTTTATATGCATTTAAAAATTTGATAAGATTACTAAATAAGCATCTGAAAGGTTGAAACAATTTACATGTCTACCAGGACTGTCTGAGCATACCTCATCAATGCTGGGTATGCTCAAGCTAAGTTTTGCCTCCATCGTGAACTTAAAAAAAATAAAAAGATTCTGCACTGTTGTGGTGTTCTCTTTTCCTTGTATGCCACTGTTAAGGAAAGGTTAAGTAGCTAAAATCAATGGTCAAATGTTGGATAAATAAATTAGAATAGTCCTGATGTTTTTCTGTATTGTTAATCTGAAAGAGTGAAGTGAAGGGAGGAAGGAGAAACACCCAATTACATTTGACTGTGCTAGGTTGGAAAATATTCAAGGCACATAGAATGTGCAGACAAGCTCTAAAAACTAAGCTTATCTTTTGTTACACAAATGTACTGTAATATGCACTAGTCAAAATAAAATCTGTCTTGGAGAGCATTGAAATTTTCAGCAGCAATAATTATCTTTGTGTATTTCATTTTCTACTTTAGGAAAAGCTTGTGATGCATGCAGAGTGTACATCTGAGTTTCACAGATGTGATCTAAATTACTCAGATGTCAAGCCCTTTTATCTGGCCACTGCTGGGTCAATTGCCAGACATAGAAAAGAACAGAATGACATGAGTTTTCAAAGAGTTTGAAACTGAATTGAGCTTACAGTCCAGCTTTGCCTTTGAAGACACTATGTAAAGCAGTGAAACTCTACTCAAAGCGAAAGGGAGAATGTTTACTACTTCCTATTCTGTCTTAACCAAAGAAAATAAACAGCAAAAATGCTCTGACAAACATTAGGCTCAACTAACTAATCAAAGTAACTGACCTATTGTCATTACTTAAAAAAAATAATAAAAGAATTCTAACACAAAAATATTTGCACCTACATAACTAGGGAACAGCAACAATAAAAGAAACGTAAAAATTCTTCATTGATGTACAATTATTGCCATGTATAGGTACTCTACCAAAGAATACTTGAGTTAAAGAAACAGTCAGGATTCATATTTTGTTCAAGTTTTATCAAGTGTAACTGACATATAAAAAATTATATTGCTTTGGCCATGTAACTATTACATTAAATTATTTATCAAATAACTATGGATTTCCACATTTTTGCATTGTAAATTTTTTCACTTACATATTATTCTGATTTTGAAAATCCAAAATTCTTGGGATAATTTTGTGGAAAATTACTATTTTTGATAAAATTGAGAAATTCAAGTTACTTTTACCACACTCTGGTAAAAGTAAAAAAGATACCTTTTTGAGTACTTGTGTCCAATTTAACAAAATTGGTAGTCAACTTGCTCAAATTATTGATTAACTAAAGTAAAATTTGGTTGATTTGTTTAAAGGCCCTTTTAGTGAATATAACTGACTAGTTCATCCAAGACTGAAAAAATAAACTTAAATTATACCATTCTACAGTCTCCTCCCTCTGACTTCCATGACTCCAAACTGAGTCATAAAGTTAGTTGGTTCTTCAGTTTATATAATAGAACTGCAACTTTTGTTCCATTATTGTCTCTCCTTTCTGAGTGTGATCTGTCTCGTGTTTAGACTTCCACTGCTTTCCACAATTATCTCCCTGATTCTTAGTCTTTTCTTACAAATTGTGTACTGCATACTAATGCAAGATTAATATATTTTTTTAAAAGACTGTTTTTTAGAGCAGTTTTAGGTTTACAACAAAATTGAGAAGGTGATATAGAGATTTCACATATACTCCCTGCCCCACACATACACAACCTCCTCTGTTATCAACATCACATTCAAAAATGGTATATTTGCTATCAAGGCTGAACCTGCATTCACACATCACTATCCTCCAAGTCTGTTAGAGCTCACTCTTGGTGCTGTACATTCTATGAGTCTGAGCAACTGTCTAATGACATCCATCCATCATTATACATATTTTACAGAGTGTTTTCATTGTCCTAAAATCCTCTGTTTTGCCTATTCATCCCTCCCTTTCTTTGTGTCAACCACCAATCTTAATTATCTCCACAGTTTCACCTCTTACAGAATGCCATATGAAATTGTATGGAATTCCATATGGAACCATACACTGCATATGGAACCCATTCCATATGGAATCATGCAGTATGTAACCTTTGCAGATAGGCCTCCTTCACTTAGTCATGCTTAAATGTCTTTTAATTTAACAGCTTGATAGCTCATTTCTTTTTAGCACCGAATAATATTTCATTATCTGGGTATAACACGGCTTATTCATCCATCCACCTACTTAAAGACACTTTAGTGTCTTTACTTCCAAGTTTTCTGGGCTTCCCAGGTATCTGCCTGCCGATGCATGAGACACAAGAAATGTGGGTTCTATCCCCAAGTTGGGAAGATCCCCTGGAAAAAGAAAGGCACCCCACTCCAGCATTTCTTGCCTGGGAAATCCCATGGACAGAGGAGCCTGGCAGGCTACAGTCCATGGGGTCACAAAAGAGTTGGACACAACTTAACTTAAACGAAAACAACATCTGAGCTCTTTACTCTGTTCTCTTAATCTCTGTTCTTTCATCGATCCATGATTCTTGAATAGAAATAGCTTTATAGAAAGATTTAAAGGTGGATAATGTCAGTTTTTCCAACTTGGTTTTTCTCCCTTAATATTGAATTGGCTATTCTGGGTCTTTGCCTCTCTATATAAATCCTAGAATCAGCTTTTCAATATCCATAAAATAAATCACTGAAATTTTTATTGGACTTGCAACTTGATCTATAGATCAATTTGGGAAAAGCTGACAACTTGAAAATATGAGTCTCATAATCATGAATATTCTCCAATTAATTTTTATTTATCCAATAATTATCCAATGATTTAGTTCTTTGCTGATCTCAAGTTTTTCAGTTTTTCTCATCTTCTACTATAGATTTCCTTATACATAGTTTCTCATATAGATCTTATATGTATTTTGTTAGATATATATCTAATTATTTCAATTTTGAGGTGGTAATATAAATGACATTGTATTTTTAATTTCAAATTCCATTTCTTTATTATTAGAATATAGGAAATCAACTGCTGTTTGTGTATTAATCTTGTATCCTACAACCTGGATATAATTGCTTATCTCTTTCAGATTCTCTGAATTAGATGATCATATAAACAGGAGCAGTTTTATGTTTTTCTTCTCACTCTATTTTGCATTTCTTTNATTGTATTTTTAATTTCAAATTCCATTTCTTTATTATTAGAATATAGGAAATCAACTGCTGTTTGTGTATTAATCTTGTATCCTACAACCTGGATATAATTGCTTATCTCTTTCAGATTCTCTGAATTAGATGATCATATAAACAGGAGCAGTTTTATGTTTTTCTTCTCACTCTATTTTGCATTTCTTTTTTGCCCTATTTAATTAGCAAGGACTTTTAGTACAATGTTGAAAAGCTGAATTGAGAGGAGACATTCTTGCTTTGCATCTGATCTTAGTGGGAAAGCTTTAAGTTTCCCACCATTGAGTATGATGTTCACTGTAAGATTTTTGTGGATAGTCTTTATCAAGTTGAGAAGGTTTCTGTCTGGCCCTCATTTGCTGAGAGTTTATCATGAATGGATATTGAGGTTTTTCTTTTTTAATATTTTTTTTCTGCACAATCATTATTATTAGCAGGATCATGTGATTTTTTTTTTTTAGTCTGTTGATGTAATGGATTACAGTAATTGACTTTGGAATGGTGAATCAGCTATATANAAACTGGACGCTGGCCAGAGCTAATGTGCTTCCTTTGGTTAAGTTAGTCACATGGTCACACCTGACTTCAGACAGACAAGGACATACAGTCCTACTGTGAGCCTGGAAGGGGGAAGAACCAGAAATACTTGATGAACAGCACTAATGGCTTCACAAGGAGTCATAAACTCAGAGGTGTGTCTTCCTGAAACATCAGTTTTACATAAAGATTGATAATTCAAAACATGGACTGAACATTAAAACAAACGTAGATATTAAAGAGGCTCAAGTTCAAAATACATATATTCATTTTCAACTTAAAATACAAAATTTGAAAGAGAATTCAGACTTCTGAGCTTTCAAGACTATAATCTCCAAATTCCCCTGTCACTATTGTTGGCTATTTTTAGCGGTGCCATCAAAAAACTAAGACGTACTAGTCTAAGATAAATATCCATTTGAAGAAGATGGACAAAATAGATGCTTTGGGGCCCTCAAAATAAGCTGTGGGTAATATTCTAGGTTTCCTGACAAAAATGCAAAATGAAAACACTAACATCAGTCACTTTTTGTCGACAGAAAGCAAACATATCCATAGTCAGAGGTATTTGTCTTTCTGCAAGTACAATGTATGGATAATGAAGCTATCTCCAACTGCCATGTATAAAGAACAGAAACATTATTCTTACATCAGCTCCTGTCAACTAAAAGGACAGGATCAAAGCTGGTCAGTGAAAGTTGGTTGCTTTATGTAGATCAGGCCTAATAACAGGGTAGGCTTGGGGTATCTTGAAAGGTTGATAGCTACACACACTGAGTGCTTATTATTAATAATGCCAGGCACTGTTCTAAGTCAATTCTGAATAACAGTTAATTAAATACTCAAGAATTGGAACAGCCTATATGGGAAAAGAAACTAAAAAAGAGTGGAGATATATATATATATATGTATAACTGATTCATTTTGCTGTACACCTGAAATTAACATAACATTGTAAATCACTTATACCAAAAAAAAAAAATCTATGTGGCAAAAAAAAAAAAAAACCCTATGAGGTAGGTTCTATTACTGTACCCACTTTATAGGTAAGGAAACTGATGTACAGAGGCATTCATGTGCCATGTCTTACAACTTATAACTGGTAGAACCAGGATTCTAACCTAGGCAGTCTGCAAATCCTCGCTCTTATGCATCAGACAATTCCATCTCAACCTGACCAATTATGGCCCACAGGGCATCTTACATAGTCAGTGGGCTCTGGACAAGGGCTATAACTCATTCATCTCCTTATTAAGTCACCTCAGTGAAAAAAGGGCAGACAAGTTGTGCTATCAGTTACAGCACAGCCAATGGGCCTTCCTTCTCCATGACTTCAGGGAGGCCCTGCTTCCTCTGAAGACACTTTTGGACCAGATTGTATACCTGCCCCCACCCAAGACAGCTCAAGTCCAACTTAACATGGGCACCCAAGACCAATTTGATTTTTTGAATAAAGATCTGCATTTTTTCCAGCTCATTTCCCAGTGATTGATGGAGACCCCAAAGCTTCCACATACTACATTAAATGGAACAGATGACCTCAGCACGGAAACATTTTTATGCAATACCAGCGGCCCACCCTTTCCGTAAGAGAAATGAGGAAAGTAAACTGAATATAGCCTAGGAATGCTCCTTTACTTTAAAAAGAAAAGAAAAACTTTTTAAAATCAGAGCTATTGGAAGAGGCAGGCTGGCTTCACAATACTTTTTGTTTCTTTGGGAAACACTGACCAAGCATTTAGTATGGGCCAAGTCTGTGCTACACAATGTCCCCACCCCACCACCACCACCACCATTCCTGACTCAAGAGTCCAGGAACTATACAAGCATCTGTTCCAGTCTCAAGCAGTCTGGTCTATTCAATCCAAAGCTAGTAGTCAATCCATGGTGATAAAGAAACTACAACAAGGATCACAGTAATCATCAGCACTGAGTCAGAAAAGACCCAAACGATCAGCAGTGCAGGTGTAGGCCCTGTCAGAGCAGATAAGATACTCCTAAGCCCACTGGAAAGTACACAGCATGTGGAAACAGTACATCTGAGCTGGGATTTCACACTCAGCTGCCCACCGGTTAGACCTTGTGTGTGGACGGATCATATGAACTGGGAAGCACGCGCCCTGTCTAAAGGCATTCCCATTCCACATTTTCTTTCTCCACAAACAACAGGCAGACCAAACCAAACATATGCTGTGACAGAACTGAGCTGTGAGCTGCCCACTGGTGACCTCTGATGGAGTGTTTCATTTGAGGTACCAGTTCTTAGGTTTACAGGGCTAGGGGCTGACCATGGAGCTTCTCCAAAGCTTGACTTCGTCATTACTCAAGGAACAGTCTCTGCCTTAAAGGGTTACCCGGAAAATTCAACAGTGACAATAAAGTTCTCCCAATCCACTCAACTTTGAGCTCCTCGAGGGTAGTTATTTTTCCACCACTAGCTTTTGACAGTAGGTCTGGCATACTGTAGGTCAAATGAATGAAATGCATGCCTGCTGCTGCTGCTAAGTCACTTCAGTCATGTCCGACTCTGTGCAACCCCAGAGATGGCAGCCAACCAGGCTCCCCGTCCCTGGATTCTCCAGGCAGGAACACTGGAGTGCTTCTCCAATGCATGAAAGTGAAAAGTGAAAGTGAAATCACTCAGTCGCGTCTGACTTCTAGCAACCCCAAGGACTGCAGCCTACCAGGCTCCTCCATCCATGGGATTTTCCAGGCAAGAGTACTGGAGTAGGTTGCCATTGCCTTCTCTGGAAATGCATGCCTACTGTGTGCCAAATGTGGCCCTAAGTGCTCTACAAATGTTACATTGAAGGAAAAAGGGCTCAAATGTAATCCTGATGGCCATACACCCAAGTCTTCCTGGTTCATTCCTTACCCACTTTGTCCACCACACATGCAAGCCATCTCTTTAAAATGGCAGTGGGTTTTAAGGCAGGAATTGACTAAGGGAAAAGCGGGGTTGGGATCATGGCTTATTTTAAGCAGCTTCTTCTAAAGGGCCTTTCCTCTCTATACCAATTTAACCACTAGCCTCACTCACATTGGTTTATTCACCTCGAGCTCCCTGAGTCCTGGGGAGCTCTGTGCTGGGCCCCGTGCTGGGCCAGGGGACAATGAGTCAGTACCCTCAGTCCTGCCCTGGAGGAGGTCACCTCTTAGGGTTTTGCATCTGTTGGGCTCTAGACAAGAACACTGCAGCCTATGCCAAGCCTCCAAATTACAGCAATGTTCTAAGGAGCAGCTGGGGTTTTATTTTTCATTTCCTCAGCACACCCGTCTCTCCGCATTTAGTTGATACGCTCTAAAGAATAGGCCCTGACACCTGGGGGTATGTTTTTGAAAAATGTGTGGACCATATGCATACCTAACATGCAACAGGGCCATGGAGAAATCACTACAATGCGGCTTGGCACCAGCCAGCTTTTCTTTTTTTCTAATTCCTTAACATCTTGCCTACAAATTGCATCCTCAAGCACTTCAGAGAGTTGAATAACCCCAAATGCTTATAGCTTATTTCATTATGCTTCATTTGGGGCTTTAAAGGAGGAAGACCAGAGAATGTCAGGAACAGTTTAGCAGCATCAGGGCTGATTAGGTTGAAGACCATTCAAAGAAATGTATTTCTGTATTTCTTTTGTTACCGAGATCATGTGTTTCACTGAAAGCGAGCTTATGATTGCCTCACAAATGTTTCCTAGCCTCTTGCAAGCCCATTAGCCATTGCTTGACTGCCTTTTATTAATTTTTTAAAAAGAAAAGGGGGGAGGGCAGAGGAGAGGGGTCTTGACTAGAAAGCACTCTTAAGGCAGCAACCAGCATAGAATAGACTCTGTTCTAGGAATGGGGAAATCCAGCTGCTAGGCCCCTCTTGTGCTTATAAGCTGCGTAGGCTTAAGCAAACCACTGCACTTCTCTGGGCTTCAGCTGCCTTCTCCGTTTAAACGTGGTAGGAAGGATGATGTCTATTTCCATGGGATAACACCACTTACAAAGCACCCCCCACCACCACCACCACATATATTTTCTCAGGGGCATCAAGTCAGGCCTGATATGGAATTCCAGCTTCAACCTGTGAGCTGTGTGATCTTGTACAAGTTAACTAACCTCTCTGAACTTCAATTTCCTTATAAAATGGGAAAAGAAACAGAAGACAGTTACTAGACTCAAATGAAACAGCACACCCAAAATTCCTCTTTAAAACATTATATCAGTATTTAGACTCAACTCTCCCTGGGAACCGTCTCCCCCTATTATCTTCACTGGCACTTCCTTCAGCTGCCACAAATGAACAGATGCATGATATAAGTAAAAACAGTGTGTGTGCCATGAAAGGCAGCTTCCAGACAAATCTCTTAGCACCCACATGCAACCAGACTGCTTTCCTCAATTCCTCCTACATAGAATACACCACTTAAAGTTACGCAAATGTCATCCTCCTCCTCATCATCACACACTGTATGAGGCACCCATGCAGTTACTCCAAATTCACTGTCCATGGGATTCTCCGTCCATGGGATTCTCCAGGCAAGAATACTGCAGGGTGTTGCCATTTCCTCCTCCAAGAGACCTTCCCGACCCAAAGATCAAACTCATTAAAGGCAGATTCTTTACCATCTGAGCCACTAGGGAAGCCCAAACTTGTCATAGCTGATTTAAAGACCATCTTTCAATGATAACCACAGGGGAAGCTCTAACTCAGGGGGACTGTAATAGGACACAGTATTCCACTAAACAGCTAAACTCTACCCAGGAATTTACAGGAATTCACATGTATTCATCATCCCATTTGAGCCTCATAACAGCCCATGTTATGATTTACTTTGTTATGTCCATTTTACAGAAAATGAAACTGGAGATCTAAGAAATGAAGCGACTAGCTCCAAGTCACACAATCAGTAAGTGGGAGCTTGCAGTTGAGAGACCAGGTTTTCAGATTGCAGATCTGGTAACTTTGCACTCCCCCCACCTCCTCGGGCACCACACGGAGGGTTACGCTGTAAAGACACTTGCCCTGGCTCTGCTTCCAATGGTCACCCTCACTTAAGGTGGGGGATCCGCACCACTAGCTCTTTCTTTCCCTTCCTGGGCGCAGTGAGCGGCTGAAGGAGGGGGAGAGGCACTAGTTAGGTGGTCTCTTCTGGCTACCCTTCCCCCTTATTTTTTTTCCTGTAACCATTAAAAAGAGCTTTTTGGCCTACACTTGCAGAAGGGCCGTCACACACATATGAAAGCTTTTTGCTTCCTGCTTGTTTTTTTTTTTTAAGAGTAGTGTGTTTCTCTTTAGGCCAACTTCTGAAGCTAGGCCCAAGACCACTTACTCTTCACTGTCAGACCCACAATTCATCTGCATGTCTCACTTTCCAAAGCTCGAAGCCACAACATGAGCAAACACGCAAGCATTTTTTTTTAATATATTGCAATTAGGAACCAAAATTGCTATTAGCATGACTGAAAAAGCCATTTTAAACAATGTTCTATATAAGGAAAGGAGAGAGTCAACTTATTGAGTCCATTCCATATGCCAGCCCTAGGAAGAGGTTATCAGTTCTCATAGCATTAACAGAAAGAAACCATTACTTCCTTCTGAAGGTGAGGGAAAATAGACTCAGAGAGGCTGAATGGCTTGCCCAGGGTCACACGGGAAGACAAACAAAAGATTGGAAGTCAGATAGTTTGAGTCCAAAACACAAGCTTTTAGCTGCAATGCATGTATGTACGCTAGTTCTGTAATCTGGGTCATGGCTTCCCCCAGAGATCCCTCTACTTTTTCTGGTTGTACCTAAATGTGGAATGAAGGACTCTGCTTCTTGGCAAAGATGGTTTAGGTGAGCTGAGAACTGGGAAGGAAAAAGAGTGAGGAGTTCAAGGAAACCAAAGAAACCTCAATAGATCCAGCCATAAATCCTACCTTGGAAGGTATAGTCAGTCAGTCAGTTTATTCGTTCAATCGTGACCAACTCTTCGCAACCTGATGGCCTGCAGCACGCCAGGCCTCCCTGTCCATCACCAGCTGCCAGAGTTTATTCAAATTCATGTCCATTCAGTCGGTGAGGCCATCCAACCATCTCATTCTCTGTTGTCCCCTTCTCCTGCCTTCAATCTTTCCCAGCATCAGGGTCTTTTCCGATGAGTCAGCTCTTCGCATCAGGTGGCCAAAGTATTAGAGTTTCAGCTTCAACATCAGTCCTTCCAATGAATATTCAGGACTGATTTCCTTTAGGATTGACTGGTTTGATCTTGCAGTCCAAGGCCTTCTTATGAGTCTTCTCCAACACCACAGTTCAAAAGCATCCATTCTTCAGAGCTCAAATTTCTTTATTGTTCAACTCTCATATCCATACATGACTACTGGAAAAACCATAGCTTTGACTAGACAGACCTTTGTCACTGAAGTAATGTCTCTGCTTTTTAATATGCTGTCTAGGTTGGTCATAACTTTTCTTCTAAGGAGCAACCGTCTTTTAATTTCATGGTTGCAGTCACCATCTGCAGTGATTTTGGAGCCCAAGAAAATAAAATCTGTCACCTGGAAGTACAGTAGAGGTTAACCTGGAGAAGGGAATGAGGAAAAGGCCCCAGGTGGCAGAAAACAACCTGTGGGAAGTAAGAGTTTGATCTGAATGCAGTGGTGAACTTCAGAGCAACTGGGGGCCTTAGTCAACCATACTCTCTATAATCATGTAGTCTCATGGCTGCCATGGTAATTTTGCACAGAATCAAGTGAAAACATTTAGAACTCTTCTGAAACATTTGTTTTATTTACAACTCCAGTTGGATATTTTGCAACTTTTTTTCAAATACAAAAATGGCCAATATAATAAAATAAAGCCTTTTATAAGAGATACAGACTCATCCTGTGATGAAACTGTAATGAAAATCAGTTCTCACAAGAATAGAATACAGACAATAACACAGAGTTCTGTGTTGAGTAGGCATCTCCTTTCCCATCCTAATAAGCTCAAATGGAGTATTTATGTTTCTGGTCCACCTGAATGGCTAGGTCATTGGAAACATTGCAAAGGGTCATTATCTCAGGCAGACCCTAAAGTGACCCCCAACTCCTGGCCCTCACACTCTTGTATTATCCTCTCCCTGAGTGTGAGCAGGATCTGTGACTTGCTTCTCACCAATAGAACATGGCAGAAGTGATAAGAGGTCACTCTTGAGATTACACTACCTAAAACTCGGCTTCTCTAGAGTCACTCTTCCCCTTCTGTGAGCCACAAAGAAGTACGCTGCTATGTTGCGAACTTCCTACAGAGAGGACCATATACTGGGAACTGGAAAGGGTCTGTAGGACTGAGGCACTCAGCTCCTACAGGCCACAGAGAAATGAATTCTGCCAATGACTCGATAACTTGGAAGCAAATTTTTCCCCAGGAGAGCCTCAGATGAAAATGAAGCCCATCCAACACCCTGACTGTGGCTTTATGAAACTCTGGGCAAAAGAACCAGCTAAGCCAGGGCCAGAAAGGTAAACCACATAAATTGTGAGACCATAAATGTGTTTTTTTAACTGTTGAGTTCGTAGCAATTTGTTACACAACGATAACTTGTTAATAGAGTCATAAATATGCTTTGGATTGGGCACTGTTCTAGACACAGTGGCCATGTTTATTTGGTTAGGCCATGGAGCCAGACCTACGTGCAAACAGAGGGAGATGAACTAGTTAAGCAGACAAGACAGTTATGCCTAACCTACAATATAATTCACAAGATGTTGTATGACTTATAAACCAATTTCTGGGTGCACACATCCACAGAAGCAATTACTTCTGCCCTAGAGAGCTTGGTAGGCTGCAGTCCATGGGGTCGCTAGGAGTCGGACACGACTGAGCGACTTCCCTTTCACTTTCCACTTTCATGCATTAGAGAATGAAATGGCAACCCACTCCAGTATTCTTGCTTGGAGAATCCCAGGGACGGAGGAGCCTGGTGGGCTGCCGTCTATGGGGTCACACAGAGTCGGACACGACTGATGTGACTTAGCAGTAGCAGTAGCAGAGAGCTTGAGAAAGCATTATGGACACAATATTTCAACTGGGAAGGAAGTTCTAACATGGTGAAATTATTTTATAACCACAGAAAGTTCTGCAGTTTGGGTTAAAACGCTAGCATCCTTAACATAATGGATATTTTTTTAATGCCCATTTAAGCTCTGACCATCATGGAAGAAAGCCATGATTAGAAATATCTTCACTCTGTACTTTCTCCTCTGCTTTCTGAGCCTAGCAAAAGACACACCTGTGCTTCCCTCCCACGTAGGTTGTGAAAGAATTGCTTGCATGCAAGACCCAGTGGAACAAGACAGCTGTTGGCCACGTCACTGAGGAGGGTTTCCCTCACCCAACTGCTGGTCTCCATGGCAACTGCCAGTCACAGCCAACAAACAGTTACCTCGACTGCATTACACATCTCTGCAGAACTCCCACAGAGGGAATCCTTGTTGATTTCTTGGTCGCCATGGTTTCAGCTCCCGCCATAATCTTAGATGTTCTCTAAGCATGTGTGCACATGCAGGTACGTATACTGATGTGCGTGCTGAAGCTTAGAGCATTGTTGCCCTTTGCTCTTGGTGGAAGTCAAAGCATGCTTGAGGAATGACTAGTGTAATCTTTGTGTTGAAAATGACATAGTTATCCTCACCCCAGTGAAAGGTCTGTGGTTGCTCAGGATCAGCTGAAAAAATTCCTTCACACTGACTGATAGGAATGCAGCATGATCAACTCTCCCCAGAGAAAAGTACATCTGCAGGCACTAAAACTACTTTTTCATTTTGGACTTTTTAGAAAATAACTCAGTGGATGGGTCAGTTTTACTCAGGTCCCAAGGACAGTCAACTTTTGATTGGAAATTCCTGTACATATTCATGGTATTTGCTCTAAATAACATTTACAGTCTCAATGGTAAAGTCATCTCATCCACAATATCAGAACAATGATCAAGAGAACCATTATCAGAATTATTTATAAATGCTATATCTGCATTTCTACGCTGAGGAATCTGTAAAATTATGATGTAGAAGCCAACTTTAATGTAAATCTTCCAGGAATTCTTGTGAAAATGCAGACTCTTTCGGTGGTAAGGCTGGCAGTTCAGTACTCCTGACATGCTCCTGGGTAATGATGGTATGCTAGCCATGGACCACTGTTGCAAAGCACTAAGGAGTCCTCACTGTGACTGGGGCTTGTGAGGATTACAGTTAGGATCCTCAGTAATGACATCATTATGTCAATTACTACACACAGCACCTCGCATGGAATAGTTGTTTCTCTCCTCTGCCAAGTGTTTCCATTCTCATTTGCCCATTGGACTGTCACAACAAACTTGCAAGAAGGTACTTGGGGCAGAAATTGGACTTAATTCCGATTTTAAAGACAGACACTGAAGTTGAGGAAGATGAAATAATTTGCCCAAATTTATAGAGTTAAGGGGGCAAAGGCAGGAACGGGACCTTTGTCTTCTAATCCTGAGTTCTGTGTTCTTTCCACCACACCATCCTTAGAGCCTACATGTCCCTACTAGGAATACTACTTAACTGATTCAAGATGAAGACCATTCCACTATATTTTTGAAAGCTAGAAAAATCCTGAAATCAAAACCTGACACAGATAATACTCTCAAAAAAAAAAAAAAAACCTCTATAGGCCAATTTCAAAAATATAGATGCAAAACTCCTAAATAAAATATTATCAAATCAAATCCAGCCATGTACTTGAAGAATAATACAAAATGACTAACCAGAGCTTATTCCAGGAATGCAGGATAGCTTAATATGAGGAAATCTATTAACATAATTCATAATATCGATAGGTCAAAGGAGAAAAACCATATGATCATTGTAAAAATGCCAAAAAGGCATTTGATTAAATTCAATAGTCACTCAAGATCTTTTCAAAAACTGGGAACTGAAATTTACTTCTTTAACATGAAAAAAGGATAACTAAAAGCACCAGCCAGTAATCTACTTAACTGGGAAACAGCCAGGATAAGATAAAACTGCCAACCCTAGAAGAGAAAGCTAGAACAAAGAAACAGAATAGAAAACTCAGAAGTGGTCCCAAGTATAACTATATGAAGGTGAAGGTGAAGTCGCTCAGTCGTGTCCGACTCTTTGGGACCCCGTGGACTGTAACCTACTAGACTTTTCTGTCCATGGGATTCTCCAGGCAAGAATACTGGAGTGGACTGCCATTTATGAGAAGGATAGTATTTAAAGTCCCTGGGAAATTTTGTTGAACTAATGGATTAACTATTTGAAAGGAAATTAAGTCACACTTTTACTTCCATCATAGTCCAAAATAGACTACAGCTGGATTCAAGCCAGTGTTTTTAAATAAATCATGAAAGAAATAGAAAAAAATACATAAATATTCCTCCTAAACATAACAATCTGATAACCTAAAGGGAAATACTGATACACTAAACCACCTGAAAATAGAGAACTTTCATATTGTAAGAAAAAAGGAAATCATAAACTAGGTAAGGAATATCTTTAATTCATTACAGAGATTTTATAAAGCAATGAGAAAAAGATTAGCCCTATATTATAAAAATGAGGAAATTATATGCAGTCAGTTTTCAAAAAAAGAAATACAGTTGGTTATTATATGACCAAATATTCAACTTTACTATTAATCAGAACCATTCGAATTAAAAGTTCAAGATGGGATATGTTTCCCCATAAAGTTAGCAAAGACTACAATTCATTGAGAGTGTCTGGATACTGATATTCTTCTGCTCAGCTCAGAACATAAATTGGTACACACTTTTTGGAATGCAATTAGCAATATGTCTCAGAAATCTTAAAATGTACATATTCTTCAGCCAAGTACTTCTATCTGCAACAAATTCATTGCCCCTTCCCCAAAAAAGTATAAAATAAAAGATTACACAAGATATATGCATATGAATATATTTTAAAGTGTTGTTGATAATAAAAAACAATCAATGGTTTTTCATAGGGAATTAAATAAGTCAATTATGGTAAATCTATTCATTGAACTGCAATGATAGCCACAGATTCACTAAATTAGTCTATCTAATGACTCAAAAAAATGTTTAGAATATATTACTAAGATAATAAAGCTAGGTATGAAACAGTATGTTTCATACTCTTTGATAGCATTTTTATAAGTTATATAAGAACAGAAAAAAATGGAAATGCTTTTAGTGATTATCTTAAAGTGACTTGATAATATGTGATCTGTTTATTTTTCTACTCGCTATTCTGTACTTTGGCACATCAAACATGAGTTGCTATTGTAATAGCCACAAAACCTGTGTACACATCTTATTTTCAAGAGGCACTAGGAAGCCAGTGTTTAATCTGAGGAGTGAAGTGACGCAAGTTAAGTGAGGCTTCAGGAAATTTGTTTTCACTACTGGGGAGTAAGCTGGGTCAAAGGAGTGAGAACTTGAAAAGCAGGAGACACACATCTGAGTTTAGCTGTTGCAACAGCAGCATAAGCCTTTAGGGCACTGCCTAGAGATGGTTACCAGGTTCCAACAGGTGAAATCCAGGAAGCCTGTTGAAGATGAATCAACAGGAAAAAGCAATAGAAAAATCAAGATTCGGCTGGCCATAGGGAGAGAGGGTGGAGTGGGCCCTCGGGACAATGAGCTGATGATGAAAATACAGCCACAACAAAGCAGATGAGCACAGGTGTGGAGGCAGGTTATCTTAATGAGGAAATGGCCACACAAGGTAGATCCTGATAACGAGGAAGTTCAGAGAAGAGCTTTGCTGGAATGGAGGTTCAGAGTTCCTCTAAAACACTTCCTTTACAGTTTACAAAAGTTGCTCTCTCACCTGGTTCTCACAGGTGACCTGATGCAATAGGCATGACTGTCATCATCACTCCACTGTACAGATGAGAGCCTGAGACAGGTTCAGCTAAAACTGAAAGTTTTAGACAGTTTCATTTTAAAAAGGTCTCTGTGAAATGATAGTCAGGACTGGATTTAGGCCTATCTATCTTCAACTCTAATATTCTTTCACATACATCATTCTGTTTTGTTATAAATATAGGTAGCAGTTGAAATCACATAAGCAGATGAATTTGCTTTAAAAAAAGAAAAAAATGAGGGGTGGACAAAATAGGGCCCTAGAAGTTAGTAGGCCAAATGGAAATCAGTTCAGTCGCTCAGTCGTGTCCGACTCTTGGAGACCCCATGAACTGCAGCATGCCAGGCCTCCCTGTCCGTGACCAACTCCTGGAGTCCATCCAAACCCATGTCCACTGAGTCAGTGATGCCATCCAACCATCTCATCCTCTGTCATCCCCTTCTCCTCCTGCCCTCAATCCTTCCCAGCATCACGGTCTTTTCAGATGAGTCAGCTCTTCACATCAGGTGGCCAAAGTACTGCAGTTTCAGTTTCAACATCAGTCCTTCCAATGAACATCCAGGACTGATCTCCTTTAGGGTGGACTGGTTGGATCTCCTTGCAATCCGAGGGACTCTCAAGAGTCTTTTCCAACACCACAGTTCAAAAGCATCAATTCTTCAGCACTCAGCTTGCTTTATAGTCCAACTCTCACATCCATACATGACCACAGGAAAAACCATAGCCTTGACTAGAGGGACCTTTGTTGACAAAGTAATGTCTCTGCTTTTTAATATGCTGTCTACGTTTGTCATAACTTTCCTTCGAAGGAGTAAGCGTCTTTTAATTTCATGGCTGCAATCACCATCTGCAGTGATTTTGGGGCCCAGAAAAATAAAGTCAGCCACTGTTTCCACTGTTTCCCCATCTATTTTCCATGAAGTGATGGGACCAGATGCCATGATCTTAGTTTTCTGAATGTTGAACTTTAAGCCAACTTTTTCAAAAAAGGTCTCTGTGAAATGATAGTCAGGACTGGATTTAGGCCTATCTATCTTCAACTCTAATATTCTTTCACATACATCATTCTGTTTTGTTATAAATATAGGTAGCAGTTGAAATCACATAAGCAGATGAATTTGTTTTAAAAAAAGAAAAAAATGAGGGGTGGACAAAATAGGGCCCTAGAAGTTAGTAGGCCAAATGGAAATCAGTTCAGTCGCTCAGTCGTGTCCGACTCTTGGAGACCCCATGAACTGCAGCATGCCAGGCCTCCCTGTCCGTGACCAACTCCTGGAGTCCATCCAAACCCATGTCCACTGAGTCAGTGATGCCATCCAACCATCTCATCCTCTGTCATCCCCTTCTCCTCCTGCCCTCAATCCTTCCCAGCATCACGGTCTTTTCAGATGAGTCAGCTCTTCACATCAGGTGGCCAAAGTACTGCAGTTTCAGCTTCAACATCAGTCCTTCCAATGAACATCCAGGACTGATCTCCTTTAGGGTGGACTGGTTGGATCTCCTTGCAATCCGAGGGACTCTCAAGAGTCTTTTCCAACACCACAGTTCAAAAGCATCAATTCTTCAGCACTCAGCTTGCTTTATAGTCCAACTCTCACATCCATACATGACCACAGGAAAAACCATAGCCTTGACTAGAGGGACCTTTGTTGACAAAGTAATGTCTCTGCTTTTTAATATGCTGTCTACGTTTGTCATAACTTTCCTTCGAAGGAGTAAGCGTCTTTTAATTTCATGGCTGCAATCACCATCTGCAGTGATTTTGGGGCCCAGAAAAATAAAGTCAGCCACTGTTTCCACTGTTTCCCCATCTATTTTCCATGAAGTGATGGGACCAGATGCCATGATCTTAGTTTTCTGAATGTTGAACTTTAAGCCAACTTTTTCACTCTCCTCTTTCACTTTCATCAAGAGGCTTTTTAGCTCCTCTTCACTTTCTGCCATAAGGGTGGTGTCATCTGCATATCTGAGGTTATTGATATTTCTCCTGGCAATCTTGATTCCAGCTTGTGCATTTCTCATGATGTACTCTGCATAGGTCCAGTGGTAAAGAATTCACCTACCAAGCACGAGACATGGGTTCAATCCTTGGATCAGGAGGATATCCTGGAGAAGGAAATGGCAGTCTACTCCAGTGTTCTTACCTGGGAAATTCCACAGACAGAGGAGCCTGCTGGGCTATGGTCTGTTGTGTCACAAAGGAGTCAGACATGACTTAATGACTAAACAGCAAAACTCAATCAATAACTGAATTATGTATAGCCATGTCAGTCAGTGTTCATTTTAAAAACATCCACTGGATGCAGAGCATTATTCTAATACCCAATTCTCAGCCTCAGCTCAGAGCCTCCACCAGTCCACACGCATAGGACAAACAGCTTTTCTCATGAATGCTGGGAAACCCAGAACCCTTTCTCTGGCCCACGTGAAGCTATCATATTTGGTGTTTTAGCAAATTATTTTATATACTTGACTTGGAGTGGCAACAATATGCATTCAGAAAATGATGAGACTGTGTCAGAAAGCTGAAATTTGAATATTTACTCTGTTCAAGCCATTTACTGTACAAACTCGTGATAATAAATAACCTCACCTCACAAGGTTGCTGTAATGAGGTAAAGTGTGAAAAAGCCTAACACTTAGTAGGTATGCAATAAATGCTCTTTTCCTTGCTTTAATATAGCATCTCAGGTTTTCAAATATCTGCCACAGGCAAGATTCCAGATGTGGGAGTCATGTTTATGACCTCAGATTTCATTTTATAAGGCCTATATCTAGACCTTGTGTAGTAACTTTAGTAGAGAAGGTGTTAGATTTTTTTTCCTTACATAATTTTTTTTGCATACTGTACCTCCTTCAAAGGCCACATTGCCAGTTATAAAGTAACCCCTTCTAGAGGTTTGCTTCATAACATATGACAATTAGACTGCCCAAGAATAAAGTTCAAACATACTTCAGCTAGTGATGAGTTTGAAGGATCTGCCGGCTTACCCAACACGAACTAGGAAAACTGACAGCTAGTTAGGGATGTACAGCCCTCTCCTTTAAGCCAAGTTATAACAAAATCACTTGCCTTAAGGACCTAATTTATGATTGGAAAGATAGCAAATATGTTATTAATGAATGAATAAATCCCTCTCAAGCAAGCAATGACTTCATTTTCTCTCAGGGGTACTCAGCATAATATTTTTCCTTAAGCCAACTTACACAGGTCCTAAAGGAAAAGCTAGAATGTATTTCTCTGCAGGCCTCAAGCACCATGCTCTGACGAGAGACCCAGTGTCCTGTACTGCAGAGTCCTGTCTATTGGGAAAGGAGTTAGTCTGCCATAGACTGAATGTTTGTGTCCCCCCCCCCAAGATTCACATTTTAAATCTCACAGCCAAAGTGCTGATACTTGGAAGTGGGGCCTTCAAGGGGTAATTAGGTCATGAGGGTGAAGCCCTCACAAATGGTATTAGTGCCCTTATAAGAGAGACTACAGAGAGCATCCTTGCTTATTCCACCATATGGGTGAGGACACAGCAAGAAGATTGCCATCTATGTACCAAAAATCACTTGCCTTAAGGACCTAATTTATGATTGGAAAGATAGCAAATATGTTATTAATGAATGAATAAATCCCTCTCAAGCAAGCAATGACTTCATTTTCTCTCAGGGGTACTCAGCATAATATTTTTCCTTAAGCCAACTTACACAGGTCCTAAAGGAAAAGCTAGAATGTATTTCTCTGCAGGCCTCAAGCACCATGCTCTGACGAGAGACCCAGTGTCCTGTACTGCAGAGTCCTGTCTATTGGGAAAGGAGTTAGTCTGCCATAGACTGAATGTTTGTGTCCCCCCCCCCAAGATTCACATTTTAAATCTCACAGCCAAAGTGCTGATACTTGGAAGTGGGGCCTTCAAGGGGTAATTAGGTCATGAGGGTGAAGCCCTCACAAATGGTATTAGTGCCCTTATAAGAGAGACTACAGAGAGCATCCTTGCTTATTCCACCATATGGGTGAGGACACAGCAAGAAGATTGCCATCTATGTACCAGGAAGAAGACTCACTAGAAACTGAATCTGCTGGTGTCTTGATCCTGGAATTCAAGCCTCCAGAAGTATGAGAAATTGAATTTCTGTTGGTTATAAGCCACCAATCTATGGTACTCTGTTATAGCAGTCCAAATAGAATAAGACACTGTCCATCCTGGTAGGGTATGGCCTGGAGGAACAGCTCGCTTCTCCTGGACCTTCAACTTCTTCTAAATGTGAGAAGAACTAGCTGAAAGACAGATGACCACACACTGCATTGCACATGGGCTTCCTAGGAAAGGAATGTACCCTCAGCAACTAGGCCACAAACTGCAGGGTGGCAATGTCCAAAGTCGATTATTTTTTCAATATTCACTTATTTAAAGATGCAGGATGCAGGTTGCTTGGGGCTGGTGTATGGGGATGATCTGGAGGGAGGATGTGGGGTGGGAGGTGGGAGGGGGGTTCATGTTTGGGAGTTCGTGTAAAAATAAATAAATAAATAAATAAAAAAATAAACATGAGGCATAACGAAAAGAAAGCTTTCTCAGAATGAAAAATTTAGAATGGCAAATCATACATTGCATATCAAATTTAAATGTTTTTGGGGACTCTAAAATACATATTGTCAGCATGTATTCCTTTGGAATTCATTAGACCATTATATAATAGATTCACTTCCTATATCTGCCCATTCAATCACTAAGTTGTGTCCAACTCTTTGTGACCCTGTGGACTGCAGCATGTCAGGCCTCCCTGTCTTTCACTATCTTCCAGAATTCGCTCAAATTCATGTCCAGTGAATTGGTGATGCCATCCAACCTTCTCATCACAAACCTAGACAGTATACTGAAAAACAGAGACATTACTCTGCCAACAAAGATCTCTATAGTCAAAGCTATAGTTTTTCCAGTAGTCATATGGTGGCTCAGATGGTAAAGAGTCTGCCTGCAGTGTGAGAGACCCAGGTTCGATCCCTGGATCAGGAAGATCCCCTGTAGAAGGAAATGGCAACCCACTCCAGTATTCTTGTCTGGAAAATCCCATGGATGGAACAGCCTGGTCAGCTACAGTCTGTGGGGTCGCAAAGAGTGGGACATGAATGGCTTCACTTTCTTTCTTTCTCTTTCTATACGCATGCGAGAGTTGGACCATAAGGAAGGCTGAGTGCCAAAGAATTGACACTTTCAAATTGTGGTGCTGGAGAAGACTCTTCAGAGTCCCTTGGACTGCGAGGAGATCAACCAGTCAATCTGAAAGGAAACCAACTCTGAATATTCATTGGAAGGACTGATGCTGAAGCTGAAGCTCCAATACTTTGGCCACCTGATGCGAAGAACTGATTCACTGGAAAAGACCCTGATGCTGGGAAAGATCGAGGGACTTGAGGAAAAGGGGGTGACAGAGGATGAGATATATGTTTAGGATAGCTAATTATGAATTTATTATTATCACTATTAAATTACAAATATTAATCTGGTATCATAACTGGAAGGAAACTCAGTCTTGTAACAAATATCCAGATAATTTCTAGAAAATTCTGAAGCCTTTTATACTGCAAGCATGAACTATGCTAGGCATTACTAAAGGTTGGTGCCTACTGAACAAAATACAGTTAGTTGTCAGTATTCAATTAGTGAAAAAGCTAAAGGCAACTGGAAAAACTGATTTGGATTTAAATCCAATCAAACACCTCTCTAGATGTATGTTCTAAGTATGTATTTGGAAAGTTTTGCATTTGGAAAACTGGGGAGAATTGTGAGAATGATCAAAGTTGCACATACATTTGGTAGAGTAAAAAGCCTTTACCTTGTTATGAGACTTTCCTAAAGTTTGAGTCATAATGTCAGCATCAGGGCATGATTTGTCATCTGAGGGCTCAAATCAGGTGAGACTAAGGCAGAATGTGAATTCATATATGTGTCTGTGTGCATACATACACGAGATGTGTGTGTGTGTTTAAAATGCATTTTAAAACCTTTGCATTCAATCCAGAGATATGCTTTTGGTACAGATCATGCGCCAGAGTAAAGTGGTGATGAAAGAGGTGAGCATTAGCACCTAAAGATCACTTCAATGAACTTGCAAACTGCTTTAGCAAATATGTCAATTGACAATTTGAACCATCCTAGCAATATTATCTGAGGTGTAGTACACCGGTGCCAACAAGGCAATCTGGCTTGCACACTTACTTCCAAAGGACATTTTCATCTGGAGATGTAAAGATAAGCAGCACTTTAAGTAACATTTTCTCTCTCCCGATTCTAATGTGTAGGAGCAGGTGCATCACCAAAGCAAAGTTTGGAAGAATAAAATCCTGGCATGGGAACGACTCTAGTGTGAATCATTTCTCCACTAATTTTTCCCAAACCTTGTTACTTAAGCAGGTAGGAATGTTATGTTCAACCCATAGTCTCAAAATATGAAACAAAGATGTGGGGCAAAAAACAAAACCTGAACTCAAAAAAGTATTCGTAAAGCTTAAACTCTGTGGGACATCCTGTCAGCAAAATAAATCGAGCATCCTTTGTATTTCATGGGTGGTTGATTTCACGGTGCTGATGAATGTAACCCGCAGGATTCATACACTATCGGCAGTCAAGTCATCATCGTATATGGACATAAAGTGTCTCAACTGCAACCCAGCAGTTTATTCCACACTCGTTAACAGTGACTACTGGAGACCACTGAAAAAGTGGCAGAAGGGTTTGTGAGAGTGAAAATTCCAGTACTGATGAACAGGGCACTGCAGGCTCCCTGAGCAAAGTTTGGAAACCATTTTTGCATTTGCCTGTTAATCCCAAAATGAAAAAGCATGATAAAAAATTGCACGGACGGGCCCTTTGCCACAGAGTAAAAGCACTGAAAGCCAAAGGTAACGAAAAGAATGGTTTCTCCACAGAAACAAGGCTATGGGGCATGAGGGCCCTTAAGCTCTCTGAAAGGTTTCTCCTGGTGGGCTTGATGCTTTCTTGGCAACCGTCCTGGGTGAGGGAGATTCAGACTGAAAACACTGTCAATATATTTTCTTCGAGCCCTAAGAATATTACTGCCATGTCTGGCCAAGTCTTTAGAATGCTATTCGTTTTTAAAGGATGAAGTTTCTGATTAAAAGCAATTTTAGGGATTAGAAGGAACAATGGAAATCAACCCAGTGGTGCCAGTTGAGGAGCAGGAATTAGCTGGCACTCCTTATTTATGGGCAAACTCACCAGTAAGTTTGGTTTAGAAGCTCATGGTGGCTCAGATGGTAGAGAATCTGCCTGCCATGCAGGAGACCTGAGTTCAGTCCATGGGTCAGGAAGATGCCCTGGAAAAGGAAACTGCAACCCACTCCAGTATTCTTGACCCTTGGACAGAGGAGCCTGGCGGGTTACAGTCCATGGGGTTGCAAAAAAGTCGGACAGGATTGAGTGACACACTTTTCTTTTTTCCTTGCTTTTTTCACTGAATGAGAAGATTCAAATACAGTGAGCATGAATTTGATGGGTTGAAATGATCAAATGATTGAAATGATGAAAGTTAGCCAGCTAGTAGTACACAGGTTTGCATTGTAACCAAAAGAGTGTTCTTTTAGTTTAATTAAGTATTTCCAGTTTTCCTCAATCTCAAGAAATGGGGACCTTTACAAAGTATACTGAGTGGGAGTACTGTTCCTTTTAAAATTTGTTTTAACTTATAAAATTTGGATCATGTTTTATTACAAACTTGTCTCATATAGAATTTCATTATCTGACACATACTTTTAAATATCATAAAGTTGGATATTAGATCAATGGCTTCTCATATTGCAAAACCATTTTCTATTTATCTCCCACCATACAATGCTTTTTCCCTCATATTTAGCACATGGTTTTTATTACCTGTAACAAAGGCTTAAGGTACTCATGTTTGCCTCTTATGGCACATATCAACCGTTCCCTAAGGGTCAATATGTTTTACTGCACATCAAAAGATTCACTTCTTCTCCCTAAGATGTATACATCGATGACTTTTATTATTAGGCTTTTGCTCCAAATTCCAGTGTGTTCTCCCGAGAACTAGGCTGAACCATGGATGGCTTTTCTTGGATGAGGTTGACTTAAGGCCTATAAAAAATACACTGAACAACTTGCTTGTCCCTTTTATCTTGGCCTGGTCCATCCAGATATTACCACGTCAATTGTGAAGAAAGTCAAACCCCAGGAAAAAGTCCTGCAAGGAAAATGAGGAGGAAAAGAGCATTCCCTTCTTTAGGATATGAAACAGAAAGATGAAATTATCCAACTTAGGGGCTTCCCTGGTGGCTCAGTGGTAAAGAAACCACCACC
The DNA here is from genome assembly GCA_006410675.1 of Oreotragus oreotragus. Lineage (NCBI taxonomy): Eukaryota > Metazoa > Chordata > Mammalia > Artiodactyla > Bovidae > Oreotragus > Oreotragus oreotragus. The sequence goes on along the minus strand of SJYX01003329.1, from coordinate 129,897 downwards.
AATGCAGAAGATGCCAGGGCTGTGAATTCAGTCCCTGGATTGGGAAGATCCCCTGGAGAAGGAAACGGCAACCCACTCCAGTATTCTTGCCTGGAGAAACCCATGGACAGAGGAGCCTGGAGGGCTACAGTCCTTGGGGTTGCAAAAGAGTGCAACAGGACTTAACAACAATAACAAGGCAATTCAGAGCTTCTGAAATGGTTCCCCATAGAATCGAAGCAAAAATCCCCACCTGCCAATCTGACCAGGCCCTAAGGGTGGAATGGGGTGGAGAGAGGCAAGCGTCTTTATGTCTTTACTGCAGCAGGTCTCACTCAGACTTGCTGATACAGACTCCACAACTCTAAGAAGATTGAAGCTGCTTCCAGCCTGACTCTGAACCATTTTTTGAGATGCACTGCTTGACTTCAGCACTCCTCAGACCAAAGATATTCATTCCTCTAACTGTTGCTGGATTAAACTGGGTAACAATTAGCATCATATTTGACAGAGAGCAACGAAAGCAATAATTTCAAAAACAGTACACTTGAAACTGGAAAACTTCCAATTTTACTTTAAATTCATAGGTAATTAACTACCTGTAGTGCATGTTTATTGCTCTAAGCAGAATCTAAAATATGGAAGTATTAATACATTGTAAGAATTATGTGACCCTTTGGACTGCCGCCTGCCAGGCTCCTCTGGCCACAGGCTTTTTCAGCCAAGAATACTGGAGTGGGTTGCTATTTTCCTCTCCAGGGGATCCTCCCCATCCAAGGATTGAACTCATGTCTCTCATATCTCCTGCACTGGCAGACAGATTCTTAACACACTGAGACATTGAGGAAGCCCCTTTAAAAAATAAATAAATAACATTACCTCTATTATGTGTATGCCAAGTGAAAGCTGATAGATTTTCTACTCAGTATATATGTCTTTGGGCAATTCATAAAATGTTTCTCTGTGTTCCTGATCAAGGACAAACTTAAGTTTATTTTTCTATGAATCCCTATGTAAGTGCGGGGAATAATAAAAAATCTCTTGAGATCAATGACTGAGTTACACCACTATGAATGCTATAGGCAATCACAATTATTTAATGGGTTTCACTGAGGTGATTGATAGATTCCTTTAAATGTATATTTCAGGAACTTCCTTACAACAACTTAATGATGCTTTGACTTACAATTCTTCAACTTTAGGATGCTGTGAATGCCTCATAAATGTGAAAGCATTCAGCTGAAACTGGACTTTGAATTATGAATTTGGGTCTGTTTTCCGGCTGGTGCAGTTCAATACTTTCTTCCGGTGGCAGTGGCAGCAGCCACAGCCCCCAGTCAGCCATGTGGTCATGAAGGAAAACAATCATTCTGTGCCCAGACAACCATTGTTTTTCACTTTAAGTATAGGATTCGGTAAATTATGTGAGATATTTGACACTCTATTATAAAAGAGGCTCTCTGTTAGATGACTTGCCCAACTGTAGGCCACTGTTGGAGGAGGAAATGGCAACCCACTCCAGTGTTCTTGCCTGGAGAATCCCAGGGACGGGGGAGCCTGGTGGGCTGCCGTCTATGGGGTCGCACAGAGTCGGATACGACTGAAGTGACTTAGCAGCAGGCTACTGTTAAGTGTTTTGAGCATGTTTAAGGCAGGCTAGGCTAAGCCATGGTGTTTGGTAGGTTAGGTGTTTTAAATGCATTTTCAATAAGCATGTTAAAGGTAGGCTAGGCTAACCTATGATGTTTGGTAGGTTAGGGGCATTAAATGCAATTTCAATTATGATATTTTCAGTTTATTGATTAGTTTATGATGACATAACCTCATTGTAAGTTGAGCAAGATGTGTGCTCTAAAAAAGACTAAGAGTAATTGAAATCATCTTGCATGACAGCATGATTAGAATTTTGAAAAAAAGAGCTGCATTAGGATCTATACATATACAGCTATACATATAGGATCTGTACATATACATTAGGAACTTTACACACACATATAGAGCTTCCAAGGTAGTTCGGTTTCCCTTGTGGCTCAGATGGTAATGTGGCTCTCCTTGCAATGCAGGAGACCTGGGTTCGATCCCTGGGTCGGGAATATCCTCTGGAAGAGGGCATGGCAATCCACTCCAGTATTCTTGCCTGGAGAGTCCCATGGACAGAGAAGCCTGCTGGGCTACAGTCCTTGGGGTCTCACAGAGTTGGACACGACTGAGCGACTAACACACACAGGTGGCTCAGTGGCAAAGTGTTTGCCTGCCAAATAGGAGAACATGGGTTCGATCCCTAGGTCGGGAAAATCCCCTAGAGAAGTAAATGGCAATACACTCCAGTATATTTGCCTGGGAAATCCTATGGACAGAGGAGCCTGGCGGGCTACTGTCCGTGGGGTTGCAAAAGAGTCAGACATGACTTAGCAACTAAACTCCACCAACAAAAATATCTACCTGTACCTGTATTGAAACATCTATTTCTGCTTTTTTGACTATGCCAAAGCCTTTGACTGTGTGGATCACAATAAACTGTGGAAAATTCTGAAAGAGATGGGAATACCAGACCACCTAACCTGCCTCTTGAGAAATCTGTATGCAGGTCAGGAAGCAACAGTTAGAACTGGACATGGAACAACAGACTGGTTCCAGATAGGAAAAGGAGTACGTCAAGGCTGTATATTGTCTCCCTGCTTATTTAACTTATATGCAGAGTACATCATGAGAAACGCTGGTCTGGAAGAAACACAAGCTGGAATCAAGATTGCCGGGAGAAATATCAATAACCTCAGATATGCTGATGACATATGACGGCAGAAAGTGAGGAGGAGCTAAAAAGCTTCTTGATGAAAGTGAAGGAGGAGAGCGAAAAAGTTGGCTTAAATCTCAACATTCAGAAAACGAAGATCATGGCATCCGGTCCCATCACTTTATGGGAAATAGATGGGGAAACAGTGGAAACAGTGTCAGACTTTATTTTTTTGGGCTCCAAAATCACTGCAGATGGTGACTGCAGCCATGAAATTAGAAGACGCTTACTCCTTGGAAGAAAAGTTATGATCAACCTGGATAGTATATTCAAAAGCAGAGACATTACTTTGCCGACTAAGGTCCGCCTAGTCAAGGCTATGGTTTTTCCTGTGGTCATGTATGGATGTGAAAGTTGGACTGTGAAGAAAGCTGAGCGCCGAAGAATTGATGCTTTTGAACTGTGGTGTTGGAGAAGACTCTTGAGAGTCCCTTGGACCTGTCTCTTATACACATCTAGATGTGTATAAGAGACAGNTGTGGTCATGTATGGATGTGAAAGTTTGACTGTGAAGAAAGCTGAGCGCCGAAGAATCGATGCTTTTGAACTGTGGTGTTGGAGAAGACTCTTGAGAGTCCCTTGGACTGCAAGGAGATCCAACCAGTCCATTCTGAAGGAGATCAACTCTGGGATTTCTTTGGAAGGAATGATGCTAAAGCTGAAACTCCAGTACTCTGGCCACCTGATGTGAAGAGTTGACTCACTGGAAAAGACTCTGATGCTGGGAGGGGTTGGGGGCAGGAGGAGAAGGGGACGACCAAGGATGAGATGGCTGGATGGCATCACGGACTTGATGGACGTGAGTCTGAGTGAACTCCGGGAGTTGGTGATGGACAGGGAGGCCTGGCGTGCTGCAATTCATGGGGTCGCAAAGAGTCGGACACGACTGAGTGACTGAACTGAACTGAACTGAACCTGTATTGATAGCCTCATCAACTCGATGGACATGAATTTAAGCAAACTCTGGGAGATAGTGGAGGACAGAATAGCCTGGTGTGCTACAGACCATGGGGCCACAAAAAGTGAGACATGACTTAGCAAATGAACAGCAACAACAACAATATTGATAATCAATTTTGCTATTGCTAACTATGTATCTTTATACAAAGTAATACTAGAGAGAAATAAATACATTAGAATAATTGTAATATCTTAGAGTGATAAAATTATAGATGATTTTAATTTTCTCTATACTTTTGTGTGCTATTTGTCGTCACTAAAGGTACGTTATCTTTAGAATTACAACCAAAATACATGTTATGATAAAAATAATTTCCTATGAAAAGTTTTTTACATTTGATTTCAATCTTTATGTAACTGTGATAGAACTAGAAATCTGCCTTCTGGATGATAAGCAGAGGTAAAATGTCTCCATTTTACATTCCCTGATCGCTTTGGAATTTAGGTTCCTTGCTGGACCACTCGTTAGAAATCTCTTCTTGGGCCATGCAGACAGTGATACATGGATATGGACAACAGCAACTGTGAGGGTTTCTTATTCCGGACTCATCTGCAAACAGACATGTGATTTGACTTCTGAGGTCAGGGTGTCCTAGTGGGGCAACCACTGTCAAAATAAAAGATGCTTTGTAATATTCCACACCCTCTTCTAACCAAAAAGGTAGTAACCTTCCAATATCATCTCACCAAAGATTTAGGCTTTCCTACTTTGTCTTTGCCAATAAATTCATTAAAAGACTTATCTTCATTGAAAATTTCTAAATATAATAACCTTGTTAGGCTGTAACGCTTTATATGCAGTTATACTGAAATAATCTCAATTTCTTTGAAGCATAATGATATTCATTGATAATTTATACTATGTATGCACACATAGCATGCTGCTGCTGCTGCTAAGTCGCTTCAGTCATGTCCGACTCTGTGCGACCCCATAGACGGCAGCCCACCAGGCTTCTCCGTCCCTGGGATTCCCCAGGCAAGAATACTGGAGTGAGTTGCCATTTCCCTCTCCAATGCATGCATGCATGCTAAGTAGCTTCAATTGTGTCTGACTCTGTGCAACCCCATGGACAGCAGCCCACCAGGCTCCTCTGTCCACAGGATTCTCTAGGTAAGAATACTGGAGGGGGTGGCCATTTCTTTCTCCAACAGACACGGCATATTTATGTGTAAATATACAGCTCAGACAGTAAAGAGTTGCCTACAATGCGGAAGACCTGGGTTCAATCCCTGGGTCAGGAAGATTCCCTGGAGAAGGGAATGGCTACCTGCTCCAGTGTTCTTGCCTGGAGAATCCCATGGACAGAGAAGCCTGGCAGGCTACAGTCCATGGGATCGAAAAAGAGTCAGACACGACTGAGCAACTAATACTTTCACTTTCACTTCACACATACTTCAATAAACCACTGTCATAACGTCCTATATACAAGCATAGCTCAGAGGTATTTCAAGTTTGATTCCAGGCCGCCTAAATAAAGTGACTATCACAATAAAGCAGGTCACACAATTTTTTTGATTTCCCAGTGCATATTAAAGTTAGTTTTATACTCTACTGTATTCTATTAAGTGTGCAATAGCATTATGTCTTCAAAAACAATGTACACACCTTAATTTAAAAATACTTTTCGCTAAATGCTCATAGCAGCACTATTTATAATAGCCAAAACATGGAAACCATCCAAGTGCTCATCAACAGATGACTGGCTTAAGATGTGGTATATATATCTATACATGATAGGCTATTACTCAATGGACCAATGGAATATTGTTCAATGAACATGAATTTGAGTAAACTCTGGGAGTTAGTAGAGGACAGAGGAACCAGGTATTTTGCAGTCCATGCAAAGAATTGGACATGACTTAGTGATTGAACAACAATATTACTCAATCATTAAAGAGAATTAAATATTTCCATTTGCAGCAACATGGATAGTCCTAGAGAATATTTTACTTATTGAAATAAGTCAGAGAAATACAAATGCTATGTGATATAATTTAAATCTAAAAGAACAATAAAAATGAATCTACATACAAAACAGAAACAGACTCACATACATAGAAAACAAGCTTACAGTTGCCAAAGAGGAGAGGGAGAGGAGAGGAGCAAATTAGGACTATGAGATTAACAGATACAAGCTACTATACATAAAATAGATAAGCAATAAGAATTTATTGTATAACACAGGGAACTATATTTGTTATCTTAGAAGAGCCCATAATGGAATATAATTAGAAAAAATAACTGAATTACTACACTGTACACCTGAAAGTAATGCAACATTGTAAATCAACTATACTTCAATAAAGTAATATGATATTCTTAAAAATACTTTTTTGCCAAAAAATGCAATCATCCATCCAAGCCTTCAGTGAGTCACAATCTTTTTGCAATAACATCAAAAACCACCGCCCACAGAGCACCATAACAAATAAAATAATAATGAAAAGGTCTGACATATTGTAAGAATTATAAAAAATATGACACAGAGACACAAAGTGAGAAAATGCTGTTGGAAAAATGGTACTAATTGGTTTAGTGGATGTAGTGAAAATTGTTAGTCACTCAGTCGTGTTTGACTCTTTGTGACCCCATAGACTGTAGCCTGCCAGGCTTTTTTGTCCATGGAATTCTCCAGGCAGGAATACTGAAATGGGTAGCCATTCCCTTCTCCAGGGGATCTTCCCAACCCCAGGATCAAACCCAGGTCTTCTGCACTGTGGCTGAGTCTTTACCATCTGAGCCACCAGGGAAGCCCATTTAATAGATTAGAGTTGCTATAAACCTTATATTTGTTAAAAAAAAAAACAAACTGCAATATCTGCAAAGCACAATAAAATGAGGTATGTCTGTATACCATTTTACTCAGGTAAAATAATTTATTCTTGTATTTGGACAGTTATAAAATCTAGTTGAAGGTAAAATGTTATTTGTCAACTTCTTTAAAAATTATTTCTAGTAATGTGCATTTATAGAAAGTGATGTTCTCTTGAAACTGTTCCTTCTGTGTTGGCAAACCAACCAACCAACATCTCTTAAAAAAAAGGCTGATGATATGCTGTCATCCTTCAGTATCCACATCCTGGAGATACCAAAATCTACTGAAGCTCAAGTCCTTTATATAAGATGTAGTGGAGTTATTTACATATAAACTATGCACATTCTCCTGTATATTTTAAATCATCTAGGTTACTTATAGTACTTAATATAATGCAAAGGTTGTGTAAATAGTTGTAAATACAATTTAAATATTATGTCAAGAGTTGCCAGAGGATGAAAATTTTAAGTTTGCTTTTTGGAGCTTTCTGGTATTTCTTTTCCTGAATATTTTCAATCCATAGATTTAACCAAATGTGGATTGAAAATATTCAGGAAAAAAAAAATCCAGAAAGTTCCCAAAAGCAAAACTTGAATGTTTCATATTCTGGTAACTCTTATGTTGCTGTTCAGTTGCCAAGTCATGTCTGACTCTTCATGATCCCATGGACTGCAGCATGCCAGGCTTCCCTGTCCCTCACCATCTCCCAGAATTTGCCCAAGTTGATGTCTATTGAATTGGTGATGCCATCCAACCATCTCATCCTCTGTTGGCCTCTTCTCTTTCTGCCTTCATTCTCTCTCAGCATCAGAGTCTTTTTCAATGAGTCAGCTCTTTACATAGCATTTATTTATTTATTTTATAAATGGTATCTACAACTAATTATATTACATTTATATTCCTTGGTGGTTCAGCTGGTAAACAGTCCTCCTGCAATGAGAGACCTGGATCTGATCCCTGGGTTAGGAAGTTCCCCTTGAGAAGGAAATGGCTACCCATTTCCATGGACAGAGGAGCTTGGCAGACTACAGTCCATGGGGTTGCAAAGAGTTGGACATGACTGAGCCACTTTCACTCACTCACTCACTCAGGCTTTATAAGTAACCCAGATGATTTAAGTTATTGAAGGCTTCCCAGGTGGCTCAGTGGTAAAAAAATCTGTCTGCCAACGCAGGAGATGCAGGAAACATGGGTTCAATTCCTGGTTCAGGAAGATTCCCTGGAGGAAGAAATGGCAACCCACTCCAGTATTCCTGACTGGAAAATTCCATGGACACAGGAGCGGGGCAGGCTACAATCCATGGGGTCGCAAAGAGCTGGACACAACTTAGCAACTGAACAACAAATGGGTTAAATGTTCTGCAACTTCTTTTTCCTTAAGGAAAATATTCAAACTTTTCGTACAAAGAAATGTAACTTCAGGGCATGTCACACTGAGAAAGAGGGAGGCACTGCATTCAGATGAAAAACATCAAATTTTATTACTTAAAAGTGCCACTCTTGAACATTTAACTGCTTTTCAGAAAGGATATATACTATATACATACATATGTATATATATATCTATATGCAATTGTGTGTAGTTTTAGAAATGAAGGGATTAGAGTATGGAGAGAGAGAGAGCAAACATTAGCCTAAGCCAAAAATTAGCTGGCCAACCAGGAAGAAAGGGGAGAATTCAACTGGCAATCTTTGAGAAGGAAAAATGAAAACAATTCTAAAACTTTAAAAGAAGATTCAATTTAAAGTCTCTTTGTAAATTGTAGGCTTAATAATCCTCTAGTCATATTTAAGCTAAACTATGTATGCAATATCTGAAAGAAATGAGAGCGATGACAGTGACTGAGCCAAGAGGATAAAACACTAATAATTACTAAATCTGTAGTCCAGAAACCTCATTCTAGACAGTGGAATAAGATGAAAATTCAGATGGTGAACTAATGTTAGTGGGTTTTAAAGTTCTAAGCAGACAAAATGAACTGTCATATCCCCTTGGGAATACCTAAGGATCATGAGCATCTTAGAAGTGACCAAGTGAAGCCAAATAAGTAATTATGCTCCAGTAAAAAATAAGATAAAAATTAGAAAAAAAACTTTTTAACGTTTACTATGATGTATAATATGGAAGCAAGTGATTTTTGTTCTTTTATTGTTAGAAAGATCCAGAATGTTTAATTAGAGTATCCTGTAACATCCAGTGCATCATCATACTGCTTCATCCAAAGGGGAAGAAAATGTCTCTAGTGGGTCCTGAGAGCTACTAAAAAATTCAGGACCAGCCCTTTAATAAAGCAATGGATTTCAAAAATTAAAATTGCTTACTATGTAATATGTTTAAGTGTGTGTATGTGTGCATGTTCTAGTTTATGCTACAGATTCTATACCTGCAACTGTTTTATTCTGTAGTGGGTATATTTTGTTTATCCCTACACATCCCTCCTCCACCCATTCATGCCCCAAGGAGAGTCCTGCCTTGATAGGCAACTTTGCTATCTGATTTTGCATAATTTCTACCTATGGTGGCGACTTGTGATTTTACTCACTCTATTCCATAGCTGTCCATTTTCCAGTTTTAGAACCAAAATTATTCTAGTGCTTCATATATTTTTCTCCAAGTATCAAGATTGCCGGGAGAAATATCAATAACCTCAGATATGCTGATGACACCACCCTTATGGCAGAAAATGAGGAGGAGCTAAAAAGCCTCTTGATGAAAGTGAAGGAGGAGAGAGAAAAAGTTGGTTTAAAGCTCAACATTCAGAAAATGAAGATCATGGCATCCGGTCCCATCACTTCATGGGAAATAGATGGGGAAACAGTGGAAACAGTGTCAGACTTTATTTTTTTGGGCTCCAAAATCACTGCAGATGGTGACTGCAGCCATGAAATTAGAAGACGCTTACTCCTTGGAAGAAAAGTTATGACCAACCTGAATAGTATATTCAAAAGCAGAGACATTACTTTGCGGACTAAGGTCCGCCTAGTCAAGGCTATGGTTTTTCCTGTGGTCATGTATGGATGTGAAAGTTGGACTGTGAAGAAAGCTGAGCACCGAAGAATTGATGCTTTCGAACTGTGGTGTTGGAGAAGACTCCTGAGAGTCCCTTGGACTGCAAGGAGATCCAACCAGTCCATTCTGAAGGAGATCAACCCTGGGATTTCTTTGGAAGGAATGATGCTAAAGCTGAAACTCCAGTACTTTGGCCACCTCATGCGAAGAGTTGACCCANTCCTGTGGTCATGAATGTATGTGAAAGTTGGACTGTGAAGAAAGCTGAGCACCGAAGAATTGATGCTTTTGAGCTGTGGTGTTGGAGAAGACTCTTGAGAGTCCCTTGGACTGCAAGGAGATCCAACCAGTCCATTCTGAAGGAGATCAGCCCTGGGATTTCTTTGGAAGGAATGATGCTAAAGCTGAAACTCCAGTACTTTGACCACCTCATGCGAAGAGTTGACTCATTGGAAAAGACTCTGATGCTGGGAGGATTGGGGGCAGGAGAAGAAGGGGACGACAGAGGATGAGATGGCTGGATGGCATCACTGACTGGATGGACGTGAGTCTGTGTGAACTCCGGGAGACGGTGATGAACAGGGAGGCCTGGCGTGCTGCGATTCATGTGGTCGCAAAGAGTCGGACACTACTGAGCGACTGAACTGAGCTGCCTGCTTCGTTGTCTAATCATCCACTTGTGTCCCACCCTTTGCCTGCTACCACATTCTAACTGTTTCTCCTTTCCCTGTGGGAATGAAGCTACACTTTACTGATGGAGGGCATTAGAAGAACACTAGACTTTCAAGTCGTTTCTTTTCCTGGTTCTGCCAGGTCTCTTCTGCGTGTTCCTGCATCACTCAAGGCTTGGATGCCCAGTTCCCACTTGTGGAAAGCCCATTTTTAGCAAGTAGCACTCTGCATCTCTCCACGAGCAGCTTCCTTGGGCTGGCACTCCAGCAGCTTTGCAGGGGCTGAGATCATCTGCACGTCCCCAGGAATCACTTTCTTCCTGGCTTTTCCTGGAGTTCTGAGGCTCAGTTTTTGCCCAGGCACAGCTTCAGTATTACTCATAAGGGGGTTCCCAGTGAGTCCTGCTTCCAACACCTCAGCCAACTTCATCTTCCACTGCACCATTGGGTGTGCACTTTCCAACAGCATTTGGACCTCAGTTGCCTGGGAAGAAATTACCCAAATATGTCTTTTCCCTGCTAAGAGTAGCGGCTTCTTCCTGTAGTTGCTATTCTAAAAATTCTTTAGTTTTCTTTTCCCCTTCCTGGCCAATTCCATGATATAGTCAGTAACTCTTTGTATTTAACTTTCCCTGTTTAAATTATTGGGTGATTTCTGTCTCTTAAGTGGAACTTCACTAATACAAGAGTATGTGTAATTCATTGCCATAGGAGTGATAATTGAAATGAAAGATGTAAATCACAAAGCTCAGAAACATACTAACAGCAAAAGTGCTCAGAATATTGTAAATGTTAATGTTATTAATGAAACTTAATCCTGACAATAATTCCTAATCGGTCAAACTGGAGAACCCACTATTCTGCAAATGTACCGGTGTTTCTTATCTCTGTGTCTTGCTTATACTAATACCTTTGCTTAGATTGCCTTTGAACCAACCCATCACAATTCAGAATCACTGGAAAAATAACAGAATTCTAGCCTCTTAGTTATTCAGCCCAAGCACAAAGGAACCTTGATTTCAAAGCAAATGCTCTTGGTGAAAAAATTTATCTCAACCCAACAAACATTGTTTTAGCATTTTCCCTATGCCAAGCATTATGCTCTTCACAACAGATACCAAAGAGTAAGATAACTCTCTGCCTTCAAATCACTTACATCCCATTAGTATATATAGAATTGATGACCAAGAACTATAATGTAATTCTAATGGGGTTACAAATTTATTTACATTGCACTTAAATGTGCATGGAAAATGTATCTTCTTTTATCTATTACTGACCCTACTTTCTAAGCAGTAAGACAAACATAAATATTAAATGTTTGCCCAACAACATGCCCTTTCACTACACACAAAAATAAACTCAAAATGGCTTAAAGACTTAAACATAAGACATAAACATAAGACATAACACCATAAAACTCCTAGAAGAGATCATAGGCAAAACATTCTGACATAAATCGTAGCAATGTTCTCTTGGGTCAGTCTCCCAAGGCAATAGAAGTAAAAACAAAAATAAACAAATGGGACCTAATCAAATTTACAAGCTTTGGCAAGGCAAAGGAAACCATAAATGAAATGAAAAAACCTGAAGACTAGGAGAAAATGTTTACAAATGATGCAACCAACAAGGGCTTAATTTCCAAAATATACAAACTCATACAGCTCAACAACAAAAAAGGCAAACAACCCAATCAAAAAATTGGCAAAAGATCAAAATAAGCATTTTTTCCAAAGAAGAAATATACATGGCAAATAGACACATGAAAAGATGTTCAACATCACTAATTATTACAGAAATTCAAAATGAAACTACAATGAGTACCATCTCACACTAGTCAGAATCATCTTCATTAAAAAGTCTACAAATAAATGCTAGAGAAGATGTGGAGGAAAGAAAATCCTCCTACACTGTTGAGTGGGAATACTAAATTGGTATAGCTCCTGTGGAAAAGCAGTATAGAGTTTCCTCAGAAAACTAAAAATGCAATTACCATATGATCCAGCAATTCCAGTCCTCAGCATATATCCAGACAAAACTGTAACTCAAGAGCATACACGCATCTCTTATGTTCATAGCAGCACTATTCAAAATAGCTAAGACATGGAAACAACGTAAATCATACTATAAATGCTGCAGTTATAAACAACATAAATTACCTTCGACAGATACATGGACAAAGAAGATGTGATACATATACATAATGGAATACTACTCAGCCATAAAAAAGAATGAGGTTGAGCCATTTGCAGCAACATGGATGCAACTAGCAATTATCATACTAAGTGAAGTAAGTCAGAAAGGCAAAGAACAATACCACATGATGTCGCTTCTGTCTGTAATCTAAAATATGACACAAATGGGGGCAGCGGAGTGGCAGTGGGATGTTGGGGTTAGCAGAGGTAAGCTTTTGTATGTAGAATGGATAATTCCTAGAAATGGATAATTCCTTCTTTAATATAAATTTATTTATTTTAATTGGAGGCTAATTACTTTACAATATTGTATTGGTTTTGCCATACATCAACATAATTGCTATTGTATAGCACCAAGAACTATGTCCTTTATCCTATGATAAACCAAAATTGAAATGAGTATAAAATATGTGTATGTATATGTATATATACATACAGAAAAATTATATATATATATATATATATATATATATAAACACACACATTCTTGCTGTATGGCATAAATTACCACAACATTGTAAATCAACTGTACTTCAACTTTAAAAACTTTATAAACTTGCCAACATAATAAAATGTTTCTAACAATCTCTTTTAATAAGCAGCCTCTTGTCTAAATGACACTGCTCATTCTATATTCACTCCATTCTGAGAAGGCCTCTAGGTTTGTTAAAAATATTNACAGAACACACACATTCTTGCTGTATGGCATAAATTACCACAACATTGTAAATCAACTGTACTTCAACTTTAAAAACTTTATAAACTTGCCAACATAATAAAATGTTTCTAACAATCTCTTTTAATAAGCAGCCTCTTGTCTAAATGACACTGCTCATTCTATATTCACTCCATTCTGAGAAGGCCTCTAGGTTTGTTAAAAATATTTTATTTGGCGTCACAGCATCCACAGAAAGCAAACAGCCTCACGCTGCACTGGCTGGGGTTTCTGAGGCATCCTTGTCTGAGTGCCCATCCTTGGGTAACGGGATGGTTCCTGCCATTCAACTGCTGCCTGGAATAGCTTGGTTTTTGTCTCCATCAGGCTGATTGGGCCTCGGTGAGACCTGCTGTCTGACTGGGGCTCCTGCTGGCATTATACACAGACTCTGATTTTGCTCCCCACCGTTCATCACGAGGTCCTAGACTGGGTCTATGAGACAGTCTCTGTGGTGAGCACATCTTGGCTCTGATGCATGACATGTACACAAAGGCTCAGGTGCCTTCAACATCCCTCTGATAGGGGACAAGGAGGAAACACTGGTGCTTCATGACTAAAAAGACCCCAGGGTCACCCATGAGTGTGGAGGAGGTCATTACTGACTGCAGTAGTCTAGTCTCTCCAGAACTGCCGGGCCCCAGACCACAGCGTGCTACCAGCTGTCCTTAAAGAATCCCATACAGGAAGAGGAGATAAAGTGGCTTCTGCTTCAGTGGCCCCCTCTGACATCTGAAATACCTTCTGTTCTGGGATTTCACTGGCACTTACCCATCTCAACTGGATATCTCTCTTATATCTGCTCTCTTTTGTTCCCCTAATTCCCTCGAGCCAAAAGAAGCAGATTTTTACTTTACTTCCCCATCTTCCTTAACAGTGATTTCATCTATTATATTTGTCCTTTGTCTTTGTTTTACACAGAAAAGCCAACGGCAGCACAGAAACTGGCTTACCGATAAAGGCATTTTAACCGTTTGATCTATTACATCCCTTTCATTTTCCAAGTTAGTTCAATTATGCAATTGCCTTTACAATAGTTCCTGAAAACGATAAAAAGTCTTGAGGCTCCTTGTTTTCTTTAGAGAAGGGGATGTCATAAATTGCATCCTAATCCTCTTTCCCTTCCTGAGGGCCTACCTCATCGGTTCAATCACAGTCCAGCATCTGACACTTACTCAAGATTCTGCTCTGACTCGTGTGTGTGTGTGAAAAATATTTAGCATGACTTTTGAGCCAGAAATTGATTTTGCAACCTGTGTTCCCCTCTTAAGATTCTGCTAGCAGCAGCATCTTCATTTCTCTGTTGGGACTACATGTACAGGCAGAAAATAATTTGGACACAGGATCTAAAAGCAATGTTTCCAATAGTTAAAAAGACTGTAGCCCCACTTCAGAGATATACAAACAAATAAAGTGGTACTTGACTCCAATACAAGCCTCATGATGAATCTCACCAAACTGTAAAAGGGTACGTATGGTCTAAAAGGACTCAGAAAGATCAAAAGGAAGTATTGAATTAACTTGGGAGGAGGGGAGACTGCCCTGAACTCAGAGATTGGGTCTTGGTTATCTCTGTATTCTGTGTAATACCACATAGAGCTCCTCTCATGTTGTAGCAACAGTATTTCTTGAACTGAATTTATGAAATTGATCTGTCATCCTCAGTTTCATATTGAATAGGTAGAAATTAAAATCATTCACGTTTCCTTGATAATATAAAAGCACGGGCCATGTGTGCTGTACTTAGTGATGTCTGTCTCTTTGCAACCCCATGGACTCAGCCTGCCAGGCTCCTCTGTCTATGGGGATTTTCCAGACAAGAATACTGGAGTATGTTGCCATGACTTCCTCAGGGGATCTTCCCAACCCAGGGATCAAACCCAGGTTTCCCGTATTGTGGGTGGATTCTTTACCATGTGAGCCACCAGAGAAGCCCATGACTACTGGAGTGGGTAGCCTATTCCTTCTCCAGGGGATCTTTCCAACTCAGGAATCGAACTGGGGTCTCCTGCATTGCAGGCGGATTCTTACCAGCTGAGCTACCAAGGAAACCCATATAAAAGCATCTTCCTCTGAAAAAAAAAAAAAAAAAAAAAAAAAAAAAAAAAAA
>SJYX01003329.1:83264-114533 GCA_006410675.1 Oreotragus oreotragus | reverse complement strand
AAAAAAAAAACACAAAACAAAAAAAAAAAAAAAAAAAAAAAAAAAAAAAAAAAAAAAACACCTCTCATGAAATTTCAGGAAGAACCTAAAGTATTTTGGTTTAAGCTGGGCTTATTTTATTTCTACTAAAAATGAATGCACTTATATCTAAAAGGCCTAAGTGGTTGCTACTATGTTTGGTTTGTACACCCCAGTCCATAAACATTTTCATGAACTATTGCTTTTGTTTGCCTTCTCTTGAGGGGTGTTTGGGCTATTTCTCTTGACTGGAAAAAGAGTCGAGAAGCCACTGTTGCATGTACATTTCAAAACAGCCTTCCTCCCTGACTGATTCTGTAGTCAAAACAAGCATATCGCTGCAGGTGGTTGTGAGTCTGAAATTCAGCTTAAGGGAAAGAAATCAATGATTCACTTTAAGGAAAAATAACTAGCTTTAGGCAAACCATTAAAATTCAGGACAATAAACGAAAGCAGTATATATCACGTTCTGAAATTGTTTTAGTGTCTCAGAGAGCTGAGAAATTCAACACTGTTTCAGCCTTGCCTTTATTTTATTTTTTTTTTAAGTGCTATGGGTGCTTTTTATAAAGTCATCTAAGCTTTCATCTAAGCTTTGTCTAACGCAGTGTTGTAAACTTAGCACAAAAGTGAAATACCCTGAAAAGCAATTTAGTCAAAATTCTGTCACACTGATCAGACCATTTCGTCTACATGGGAACACAGGATTTAAGTATATCTGTTACACGCCACAGAGATAGACTGAGCTGATTAGAGAGACCTCAAAATGGTCTTGGGAATAACTGAACTCACATATTCAGGTCCAAGTTTGAAATGCATGAAAAGAACTCAGTATCTACATGCTTACTTTGGCATAGACTGCTGTAGTGTCTGGGAATAAATGTAGATGCACACGCTGCTTTTCTCAGTATTAATAATATGTTATAAACAATACAAATTAGGTGTAAGAGAAGACCATGTAGATCGGCATTGGCTCCTCATTTGTACTGTCTTGGGTATGGCAATGCTGTAACTGCCAAGCAGCCAAACATTAAGCAGCGTTTCTTGAAGAGGCTGGGGACGGAGGAGCACTGGAGCATTGCTGGAGGGGCTGCGGAATGCTACAGCCCTTATGGAGGGGAATTAGCCAGCATCTAGAAAACCCAGAAATGTTCTAAGTGTAGCAATCTCTCTCCTAGAGAGCCATCCTAAAATAATACGGGAAAAATGACAAAGATCTACGCAACACTCTTTCAGTAAGACCATTTCAGTTTACAAAATAAAAGACTGGAAATAATCATGAGCAGGACTTGAAAAAGTATTTCATACACACACAGTGAAATATACAGTTTTGCAAAAGTTGTAACTAATATGCGGAGCTATGGAGTGATCCCTGGTATATGTTCCTAAGTAAACAAGCAATGAGAGAAAGTATTACCATTTATCGAAAGCTGGTATTGCTATAATTCCACTTGTCTTTAAAATGAAAAACTGATCAATATTTTTAAATCTATAAAGTTAGAAAAAATTTTTAAAAGAATCTCATTGATCACATATAGAACATGTTATAAAATTAACTTGGTATTTTTTAAAACAGGATAAAAGAAAAAGGTTAAGCATTAATCTGGATTTTGTAATATGAACTGTACCTCAGAGGAACAAAATAGTTCAGGAGGAAAATTTTCTCTTCCCAAAAGCATTGTAGTCAATAAGTAAAGAAAGATGAGCAGAATTAGAAAATCATGATTTTGCATTCCTTAGGGAAATAATAATTTATAGCTATGAAAAGAGGAAAATCACACCATAGGTCCTTATATATATAAGTATTCAATACAACTTATTAAGAAATCTTTACAAATATAGACTTCTACCTAATTAAGCCTCAAGCTTTGAACAACCACTTTGTAGAACAGGGGACAGCATAATGCTTTAAACAACACAGGGAGGATGCACTCAGATTGTGGAAAATTCTACCAAACAACCCTGTTATTTCAAGAGCCGAATTGCAAAAACAAATTTTTTTAAAGAAGAAGGAAGGGAGTTTTAGGTTAAAATAGAACAATTTTATCAACCAATTATTGGCCTATTTTAATCATAATTCAAAGTGAGAAGAATGAGGCAGAAGAATTTGAAACGTGTATATTTAGTAACATGAAAGAAATATAATTTTTAAATGTGATGATAGTATTGTTGGCAATTTCATTAATAATTTTTGACTTTCATATATGAGTAAATGAGTATTTTCTTTGAAATAAAACAGAGGGTAAGAGAAAGTGGGAAGGAGGGTCAATAAATAAGATTAGATGAAAGTTGATAATTATTTAAACTGAGCAATGGGCACAACACAGCTCAATATACCAGTATGTTCTAATTTTGTATATGTTTGAAGATGTACTAAGAGAAAAATGAATGTTGGTATCATGAGCTCTGTAAGTTATCAGTCCAGAACTTCCCTGAAAAGCACATATAAAAGGAGATATTGTTTTCATAGAGGGTTTATCTCACAGGTTACTAGCTGATGCTGGCTCCCTTTACAACTTAACCAGAGTCCACTAAATCCTTTGGCATCTAACCTAAAATGATATATATCTGGTTAAGTAAAATGTATACATTACCTGCTACATTAATAGAAAAACAGAAGCATGGAAACTTAAGCACATTTGATACATCACTTATGACAAGATTCAGCATTAAATCTCAAGTCCAAGTATAATTTTATAATAAAAATGTTAAACACTGCATGCTTACTTTAAAATTACTGAAACTTCAGAGTTTTGCTTTACTTCATGTACCAATAAACAATCAATAAGCTATATTATTTTATAAAATACCTACTTGTAGTTCTGAGATTTACCTGTATATGAGGCATGACATTTTTTAAGCTTTACTCTTATAGGAGAAAAGGTAATGAATGCATCTTTAACTACAACATACACTTTAAAGCAAATCCACTATACCGGCTCTGGAGAAGGATAACCCTGGAGCCTGTGTAGAGGGACTGGAACTGTCAGGAATAAACTTTTTATGGGCATGGGGTCAACAACAAGGCAGGTTGTGGTTCACCTTGTGACATTTTCACAGTGGCTCATCATAATTATAAATATAAAAGGTGCTTGGTCAGTTAATTCCATACATTATTGGCAGAAATGCCAGAAACATCTCCCTGTCCCTCCCTCAAATGACCTGAGGCAGCACAATATTCTGCATTTTCCATCTATCACTTTAATAGACAGTCACAAATTTTGTTTTAAACGAATATCTTTTCCAATTTCGTTCAAGCCACACAGGCACACATCCTACTCTATCCTCCAAGAACAAAAAAGTCACCCTTCGAAGATTTCTTTTTTAAATAATTGAAATAATAATAGCAGAAAACATGATGGTGCTTATTCCATCTATACTGTCAAGACCACTTGGGAATGGAGCCATGTAGAAGTAACAGTATGTTGGTTTGATACTTCCAGGAGAATCTGGATTTTTGAGCATTCTTTGTTTTCCACCACTTTGCACTCTTCACATAGGATTTTTTACTGTAACAAGCAGTTGCTGTTAACTTTCCCAGTAGAGAAATGGGTTAGACTATTTTTAGGAATATTTTGTCAGCCTATGGGAAAGAACAGGCGTAAGACATAGAGAAAGATCTGTGCTGGCCCAAAATGTTCTGAGCACAGCAGGTCAGGAGCCAAGTTAAAAGCTGGGTTATAACCAACTATACCCCAAATTCAGTTCAGTAGCTCAGTCACGTCAGACTCTTTGAGACCCCAGGGACTGCCTCGCTGTCCATCAACAACTCCTGGAGCTTGCTCAAACTCATGTCCATTGATTCGGTGATGCCATCCAACAATCTCATCCTCTGTCGTCCCCTTCGCCTCGCACCTTCAATCTTTCCGAGCATCAGGGTATTTTTTAGTGATTCACTTCTTCATATCAGGTGTCCAAAGTATTGGAATTTCAGCTTCAGCATCAGTCTTTTCAATGAATAGTCAGGACTGATTTCACTTAGAACTGACCGGTTGGATCTCCTTGCAGTCCAAGGGACTCTCAAGAGTCTTCAACACCACAGTTCAAAAACATCCATTCAAAATCCAGCTTGAACATCTGGAAGTTCACGGTTCATGTACTGTTGAAGCCTGGTTTGGAGAATTTTGAGAATTACTTTGCTAGCCTGTGAAATGAGTGCAATTGTGCAGTAGTTTGACCGTTCTTTGGCATTGCCTTTCCTTGGAATTGAAATGAAAACTGACCTTTTCCAGTCCTGTGGACACTGCTGAATTTTCTAGATTTACAGGCATATTGAATGCAGCACTTTCACAGAATCATCTTTTATGATTTGAAATAGCTCAATTAGGTTTCATCACCTCCACTAGCTTTGTTCCTAGTGATGCTTCCTAAGGCCCACTTGACTTCATATTCCAGATGTCTGGCTCTAGGTGAGTGGTCGCTCACACCATCATGGTTGTCTGGGTTGTGAAGATCTTTTTTGTGTAGTTCTTCTGTGTATTCTTGCCACCTCTTCTTCTCAAAAGAGAAATACTTAATTCCAGATGAACCTATTAAATTTATAAACACTGGGCTTACAGTATTAACACATACTATGTTATGTGCTTAATATACATACCTTTAATGTTCAATATACATTATATTTCTAATCTTCTTAATAAATTTATGGATTAGATCCTAATTTTATTCCCATGCAAATTCACACTGATTTCAGAATTAAAAAGAGAGCTGACTCCCAAGCTGAGCATTAAATCACTTTTTTCGAATTTCATTAAGTTAGGCATTAATTCTGGAGAAGGAAATGGCAACCGACTCTGGTATTCTTGCCTAGAAAATCCTATGGACAGAGGAGCCTGGTGGGCTGCTGTTCATAGGGTCACATAGAGTTGGACACGACTGAAGCGACTTAGTAGCAGCAGCAGCAGCAGCAGCAGGCATTAATTCATGATGTTCAAAAGTGCTAACAACGTGACAAAAGTTTCTGTAAAGTCAAGAAAGATACTAAATTTAACATAGAACTACAGAATCAACTATGAAATAACATATAAAAGGAGACATAGATTTGTGAAAATATTAATAGTTGTTGCTGTGGGTGGTGATTTTAAGGCTGCTTTTTTTCTCAGTTTACATTTTCCTTGTTTAAAAAATGTTCTAGGTGTCATACCTTACTTTTATAATTAGGCAAAAAATGTGCAATAATTGCTTCAGTTCCTTCAAGTTATATTTACTCAGACCAGTTTTAATTGATGTGATGTTACTTCTCAAAAACTTAAATTTGTTAAAGCTCACTACTTACTTTATCCAAAGTCTAGTCAATTTTTCTGTTAAGACTTTTGGCTAAAATATCACAAAAATTAATTCCCAAATCTATACCAAACCAAAGAATCTCTTATTCCCTTCCGGAAATTTCCTCTTCTCAAATTCAACATGTCTAAACCCTAAATTAACATTTTGAAAACCAATGTCATCACCTGTCTTGTCCCTGTGAATGTGCCTTTTCCTAATGTTTTAGGCAAAACTCTTGGGACAACTTTCAAGGATTGACTTTATTCCTTACACTCCTATCAGTCTCTTTGTAATCCTTACAGAGGCTTCCTCTGAAATATTTGCCACAAGCATCCCTGACTTTCTAGTTTAAATGGCATCACTCTGATTCATGTCCTTGTCAAGTTGGCCTCAAGTATGGACTAGACATATTTCATACACAGTTCTCAAAATTACATGAAAGCACTGCCTTCACTGTGCCACTCCTACGCTTTCCAACCATCAATGCTCCCAAATACCTAGCGACCCTTTACCCAAGTTTTATGCCCCACCTCCTGCCTCACCTATTTTAGTCAACATTTTGGTTTCAAAATTTTGGTTCCTTCATTCCAGCTCTGGTTATTCACCTTCCACTCATTTCACACCTCTGTGGTCAGGTAAGCCTTGTCTGTTCCTTACAGCGCAATTCACTCTTCAGCTTCCCTGAGCCCTCCCCAGCATGGAACCTTCTTAGACACTACAGACAGTAACGTTTCTTTCAGAGAAGACTAAGCAACTGAAGAGGGTATTGCTCCATGTCAAGACATAAGAAGAGGATTCTGTTACTCTTTTAACAAATGTTTGTAGGCTAAAAAATGGTTTCAGCAAGCTACAGAAAATATCAAGGTCTACATGGTAAAAAAAAAATAGAAATATATTGAAAAGCACTAAACTGGTACGAGTGGCCTTTTTGTAACAAGAATTAGTGAAAATAATGGATACTTTGAGTCTCTTTCTCCACACGTTTAGCTTGAAGAGAACATGGAAGATGAAAGATGACAGATACTCTATGTGAGAAACTCTTGTATGTCTAATCCTTGCTCATTTTAGTCACTACTTTGATATATACCTCAGCAAAAAGACACAATATATTATTTGTCTACAATATATCAGGGACAAATAATTCATATGGTAGCTTTTTGGAAAGCCAGTTCCATCACAGGTAAAGACAGAAAACTAAGAACAGTGATCTCTAGTCTCTGCTCCTCTCTGTATCATGAGCTTAAGAAAGTCAGAGCAAATGTATTTTTATTTTCACTCATGAATAAAACAACAAAACTTAACCCTTGTTTTTCATCATTTGTGGGAAAATGCTCATTTTTGTGTTCGAAAACGAATTGTTATCCTTTGCCTCACTGATTCCAGCACTGAATTTCCATTTACATAGTTGGTGAGGGATGGTTATAGCTCTGGGTCAGTGTCGGGGATGTGGGGGATGTGGAGGGTGAGTGTGTGTGTGTGTGCACGCATGCACATGTGTGCACACTCAGTCATGTCTGACTCTTTGTGACCCCATGAACTACAGTGTGCTAGGCCCCTCTGTCCATGGAATTTTCCAGGCAAGAGTACTAGAGTGGGTTGCCATTTCCTTCTCCAGGAGATCTTCTTGACCCAGGAATTGAACCCATGTCTCTTGCATCTCCTGCACTGGCAGGCGAAATCTTTACCACTGCATCATCTGGGAAGCCCCAGTCAAAGCTCTAGGAATGCTAATTTATCAGATACATTTAAGAANTGGAATTTTCCAGGCAAGAGTACTAGAGTGGGTTGCCATTTCCTTCTCCAGGAGATCTTCTTGACCCAGGAATTGAACCCATGTCTCTTGCATCTCCTGCACTGGCAGGCGAAATCTTTACCACTGCATCATCTGGGAAGCCCCAGTCAAAGCTCTAGGAATGCTAATTTATCAGATACATTTAAGAAAGTAATGAATATTGAATTACTTTAGTGACTTTCATTTTTAAAATACAACACCATGCCATATTTTCCTGCTTTTTGCTTAGTACCTGCTTTTATTTGTGGTTCTATTTTCCATTAGATAAATGAATGCAGGCAGAGTTAACAGGAGTCAAGTATAAAGTATTATGAAATCTTAATATTAAAATTATCTACTTATTATCTCAGCAGGCTTCTACACGATTTCCAAGGAAATATTTAGTCCTTAAGATATTTCAGACTACAAATTTCTAAAAGAATTAAAGAGAAGTTGCCTTTCTTTGTCTCAGCTATTAAACCAAGTGTACATATTTCTCAATAAAGAAAGAAATTTTAAAAAGGAGATCTCATCAGTAGTATTATAATTGTTCTTATTAAAAATACTGCAAACAAAGCATTTAGATACTATATAAAATCATATATATATATGATATTCTAATTTGAACATATTCTTTTCTGATTTTTGAGCAATGATTTTAACTATAAATGAAATATAAAACCATGCAAAATATGCTGTCATATCTCTAAATGGGCTTCAGAAAATCCCTCAATAAGTTTGTTCAATCTTCTCTCATTACACAATGTATTTTAAGAACCTTTACTTTCGTGCCTGCCATGAACGCATCTTCCAAGAGATAAGAACCTTTACTTTCGTGCCTGCCATGAACGCATCTTCCAAGAGATTCCAGCACCTGCATCTGCAGGAACAGAGCGAGGACCATTTGGTTGGCCTGGGGTCTCATCATCACAGTAAATTCCTAAGAAACCCTAATCAGCAGAAAGTTGGAAGCTCACAGCACAGATGAGTGAGCCACAGAAAGCAGAAACATTCGGGAGCCAGAAAGGAAGCACTGATGGCAAACAGGCAGAAGGAAAGCTTTGGCCGAGACACACGCGTGCCCAGTGGCCTCACAAGCGCACACTTAGGTTATGAGACACATCTTCTGTTTGAGGCTGTGATTGTTTGCCCTGGGGTCCTCTTCCTGTTTTCCTCATTTGCTTCATTTTCTGTCACTTTTCATGTTGAGATACTTGTGTTTTTCTTGAAAGGTGTTTGAAAAGTGTAAAGATTATATGTAGAAACCTTGCAGCTCTTCACAGGAAAAGCACCATAAAATCTAATACATAAATAATAAATCAGCTCAACAGATGTTGACTTTTTCTTGCCATACAGTGACTTTAAACTCCTGATTCGGAATCTGTGACTGAATAAATAAACTAAAAGTGAAACTCAGTTTGTCTACCTTACCCAAGGACGAAAGATAAAAAGCCTAGATTAAACAGAATTATCTATATCCTATCAAACAATATGGGACAAGAAGCAACATGTATATCTTCAAAGCTGATCTGGTAATAAAAAATAACACTGAGAAGAGGACTTTTTCAAGTTAAGTATCTTGTTCATTAAATAGACATTAATAAATCCAAACCCCATGTTCCTAATTAGATTCTGAAAATAAGTTAATATACTTTTTTAAAGACAGCAAATACTGAATATTAGCCAAGAAATATTAAAATATAAGGAGCAATCGAGATCACTTTGCTATTTCATTTCTTAAAAAAAAAAATCACCATTTTCTGGCATTACAAGCAGAACATTAATCAAGAAGCAGACCATCTTTATATCAAGAAACGGAATATAGCCCTCTGGAATTATAAGTTCACTATCAACAGTCCTTGGAAATTTATCCTCATTGACTACATTTCTACTTTTAGCACTACAGTACTTCCCTGGTGGCTCAGAGGTTAAAGCGTCTGCCTTCAATGTGGGAGACCCGGGTTCGATCCCTGGGTCAGGAAGATCCCCTGGAGAAGGAAACGGCAATTCACTCCAGTATTCTTGCCTGGAGAATCCCATGGACAGAGAAGCCTAGTAGGTTACAGTCCACGGGGTCGCAAAGAGTCAGACACGACTGAGCGACTTCACCTCACCTCACAAATACTTATTATTTAGATTTATCTATCCCTAAAAATTCCACAACTTCAATTGTTATAACTTTTAAGTATCATCCGTGGGTAAACCTCTGAACCTCTGGCCGTCACAGTGTGAGGCAAGGGCAAGCAGCACAGCCGTGGTTTGAATGGGCGGAGGAGCCTGGTGCGCTGCCGTCTATGGGGTCGCAGAGTCCGACATGAATGAAGCGACTTAGCAGCAGCAGCAGCAGCAGCAGACACGCAGAATCAGGAACTTCACCTCCCATCTCGATCTACTCAGTCAAATATGAATTTTGACCAAAATCCCCACGTGATTTATATTCACACTATAATTTGAGAAGCACTCTGTTTGGCCACTGGCACATAATTAAGCCTCCTATGATATTAATAATCTTTTGGTGATTTTTGTAAATTAATTTTTACAAATCTAATCCTATCTCCCAAATATACTCAAAAGAGTTACATGATGCCATTGAATGAATGGAAAGAAGTGCTTTTGCAAGTTAAATTTCATGTGAAAATATATATAGAGAGAATAGAAACATATCTTAGAGAAACTATGAAATACATCAAATTTCTTTTCTGTGATCTTACACTACCCGCACAAATGAAAACAGTTCCTTCATAAATGTCCGTTTTCTTTCAACCACATTTTCTCCCTGGTTTTAGAACAGGCAGAGGAACCAGAGATCAAATTGCCAACATCCAATGGATCATGGAAAAAGCAAGAGAGTTTCAGAAAAACATCTATTTCTGCTTTATTGACTATGCCAAAGCCTTTGACTGTGTGGATCACAATAAACTGTGGAAAATTCTGAAAGAGATGGGAATACCAGACCACTTGACCTGCCTCTTGAGAAATCTGTATGCAGGTCAGGAAGCAACAGTTAGAACTGGACATGGAACAACAGACTGGTTCCAAATAGGAAAAGGAGTACGTCAAGGCTGTATATTGTCTCCCTGCTCATTTAACTTACATGCAGAGTACATCATGAGAAACGCTGGACTGGAAGAAACACAAGCTGGAATCAAGATTGCTGCGAGAAATATCAATAACCTCAGATATGCTGATGACACCACCCTTATGGCAGAAAGTGAGGAGGAGCTAAAAAGCCTCTTGATGAAAGTGAAGGAGGAGAGCGAAAAAGTTGGCTTAAAGCTCAACATTCAGAAAANAAAAGGAGTACGTCACGGCTGTATATTGTCACCCTGCTTATTTAACTTCTATGCAGAGTACATCATGAGAAATGCTGGGCTGGAAGAAGCACAAGCTGGAATCAATATTTCTGGGAGAAATATCAATAACCTGAGATAAGCAGATGACACCACCCTTATGGCAGAAAGTGAAGAGGAGCTAAAAAGCCTCTTGATGAAAGTGAAAGAAGAGAGTGAAAAAGTTGGCTTAAAGCTCAACATTCAGAAAACGAAGATCATGGCATCTGGTCCCATCACTTCCTGGGAAATAGATGGCAAACAGTGGAAACAGTGGCAGACTTTATTTTGGGGGCCTCCAAAATCACTGCAGATGGTGATTGCAGCCATGAAATTAAAAGATGCTTACTCCTTGGAAGGAAAGTTATGACCAACCTAGACAGCATATTCAAAAACCTTGACATTACTTTGCCAACAAAGGTCCGTCTAGTGAAGGCTATGGTTTTTCCAGTAGTCATGTATGGATGTGAGAGTTGGACTGTGAAGAAAGCTGAACGCTGAAAAATTGATGCTTTTGAACTGTGGTGTTGCAGAGGACTCTTGAGTCCCTTGGACTGCAAGGAGATCCAACCAGTCCATCCTAAAGAAGATCAGTCCTGGGTGTTCTTTGGAAGGACTGATGCTAAAGCCGAAACTCCAGTATTTTAGTCACCTCATGAGAAGAGGTCACTCATTGGAAAAGACTCTGATACTGGGAGGGATTGGGGACAGGAGCAGAAGGGGACAACAAAGGATCGGATGGCTGGATGGCATCACCGACTCGATGGATGTGAGTTTGCGTGAACTCTGGGAGTTAGTGATGGACAGGGAGGCCTGGCATGCTGCAATTCATGGGGTCGCAAAGAGTCGGACATGACTGAGGGACTGAACTGAACTGAACTGATGAATCTTGGCCGCCACCCCTGACCTCCGGCCCAGGGTAGCTCCTCTCGGCCACACTCGTGCGATCACAGCCGCTGCACTTGTGGTAGACAGTATATTAAAAAGCAGAAACATTACTTTGCCAACAAAGGTCCATCTCATTAAGGCTATGGTTTTTCCAGTGGTCATGTATGGATGTAGAGTTGGACTATAAAGAAAGCCGAGCGCCGAAAAATTGATTCTTTTGAAATGTTGTGTTGGAGAGGACTCTTGAGAGTCCCTTGCACTGCAAGGAAATCCAACCAGTCCATCCTAAAGGTGATCAGTCCTGGGTGTTCATTGGAAGGACTGATGTTAAAGCGGAAACTCCAATACTTTGGCCACCTATTGCGGAGAGCTGACTCATTGGAAAAGACCCTGATGCTGGGAAAGATTGAAGGCAGGAGGAGAAGGGGATGACAGAGGATGAGGTGGTTGGATGGCATCATCGACTCGATGGACATGGGTTTGGGTGGACTCCTGGAGTTGGTGATGGACAGGGAGGCCTGGCGTGCTGTGGTTCATGGGGTGGCAGAGTCAGACACGACCGAGTGACTGAACTGAACTGAATGAACCTTGGGGCTGATAAAGAATCCCCCTGCAATGCAGGAGACCTGGGTTCAATCTCTGGGTTGGTTGGGAAGATCCTCTGGAGAAGGGAAAGGTTACCCATTCCAGTATTCTGACCTGGAGAGGCAGAGTCAGACACGACCGAGTGACTGAACTGAACTGAATGAACCTTGGGGCTGATAAAGAATCCCCCTGCAATGCAGGAGACCTGGGTTCAATCTCTGGGTTGGTTGGGAAGATCCTCTGGAGAAGGGAAAGGTTACCCATTCCAGTATTCTGACCTGGAGAATTCCATGAACTGTATAATCCATGGGGTTGCAAAGGGTCAGACACGACTGAGTGACTTTCACTTTTACTTTCTAAAGAAGGAAATGGCAACCCATTCAAGTATTCTTGCCTGGGAAATCCCATGGACAGAAGAGCCTGGCAGGCTATAGCCCATGGGGTCAAAAAGGAGTCAGACGTGACTTAGCGACACTAACGTGAACCTTTAGCCCAACTGCAAAATGTGATGCTGGTTTGAGGCTTAAAAACAAATATTAAAAAGTATTCAAATGCTTCCTGATCTTATGTCCACTTCCTATGTGAGCTGGGGGAGAGAAGGCAAGTTGGGGGTAGAGAGAGAAACTGATCCTTTGTATATAGTCCACGGAATAGAGTGCTGCTAGAATAGAGAGGCATAAGACCCAAATATACATTGCTTTGAGCTGCACTGAATGCTCTTTCAAGGAACAGGAAGAAAACAATTTTTCAGGATGGCAGGAAGTTTCACAATGATAGCTAAAAAATGAGCATCTAGTGGTGATGTTGGAAGTTCAGTTAGCTAGTAGTCATCAACCCAGTGAGAGTTCCAGGATGAGTGAGTATTCTTTTAGGTTGATGACTTAAATAACAAAAGCATTGTGCCATACTAGATTTGGGGCTTCCCTGGTGGCTCAGATGGTAAAGAATCTGCCTGCAATGCAGGAGACCTGGGTTTGATCCCTGGGTGGGGAAGATCCCTTGGAGAAAGGAGTGGCAACCCACTCCAGTATTCTTGCCTGGAGAATTCCAGGGACAGAGGAGGCTGTTGGACTACAGTCCATGNGGCTCAGATGGTAAAGAATCTGCCTGCAATGCAGGAGACCTGGGTTTGATCCCTGGGTGGGGAAGATCCCTTGGAGAAAGGAGTGGCAACCCACTCCAGTATTCTTGCCTGGAGAATTCCAGGGACAGAGGAGGCTGTTGGACTACAGTCCATGGGATCACAAAGAGCTGGACACAACTGAGTGACTAACACACACACACACAAACACACACACACATACCAGATTCACCCCAAAGTCTCCAGTTCTGAGAAGGAATTAGGTGTGAATTAGGGGTGAGAAGACCTGAGTTTAGTCTGCTTCTGTGTAAAGTTGACATGACTCTTCTCGTTTTACTTATCTAAATTAGTTTTCTTGTTTATAAAAACAGGTTAGTATAGTAAAAATACCCACTCCCATGACTCATACATAGAGAAAAATCATGAAATTTAGCCTTAAAATCTATTAGCATTAAAAATAAGGCATATTGAAATTATTGATAATAATCTCTGATTGGCTTGATCATGGATGACTTGAACTATAGATTGTTATATACATATTCTCTTGTTTTTACTCTTTATTTTCTTCTAAATTAGAAAATGCTAATTTATAATTATAAGTCATCAGAAGTGGGAACAAATGTTTGCTGACTTTGTCAGATAGTTTTGAATTTGGGGATTGAACAGAGATCCAAAAATGTAGGAGAGACTTTTTTCGGAACAGTGCATTTGGTTCTTTTCAATGTCAGATGCTAACATTTCAAATGTTTCAAACACTTGGATGTCTAATAACACACTCTTTTACTGTATGGGGCTCTAAGAAATATTTCTTGATAATCTGATGCAACATCTGGTTATAGTTTTAAAATATACCCCCAATAGACCATAGATTTCTTTCTTTGAGGAGAAAAAAGAATCAAGGATTGGCATAATGAAAATCTTGACTTTGAATCATTTTCACTGCAATTCAAATTTCTTATGAAATCTCAGTACCGTAACTCCAGCATTATAAACAACACCTTAAAATGAAAGTTTCTGGCAAGTTAAAATACTAGGCATGTTTCTGAGGTATGCAGCTTAAGGAAGTCATCTGAAACCTTAAAAAATGTAGTTCACTTATCAGAATCTAGACCAAAATTTTATTCTCAGTCTTCATTTTAAAGACTTGTGTGATCTGTTGGCAAACTTTAGCATGAAAAAAGTTTTATTCTTTAAAATATCTCTTCTCATTGCGAACTTGAAGTAACATTCATTAGCTACCCTTGTTCCTTGGCACAATTGCCACTATTTTCTTTCTTTTTTTTTTTGCTTACTATTTTCTTCAACACTGAGTGAGGACATCCAGGTATATGTAGATTTCCTGTTGTGCTGTGGATCTGAGTTTAGACGCTGCTCCTTTTATTTGCATAGCAACACATCCCTTGCTCTAATATAGCTGGTACTCCATCATTAATAAATCCAGCATACATTTTCCATTTCATGTCACAGATGCACAA
This sequence comes from Oreotragus oreotragus, assembly GCA_006410675.1. NCBI lineage: Eukaryota > Metazoa > Chordata > Mammalia > Artiodactyla > Bovidae > Oreotragus > Oreotragus oreotragus. Next base: position 100,121 of record SJYX01003329.1, on the reverse strand, counting down.
ACTAGTTGCTAAGCATAGTTTCTTCCCCTGCAGCACGCATTTTCTGTGTTAAATGCATAAAGGCATCATGTGCATCTCTACATATAAAGTTAAGAGGTGATTCATAATTTCAGTGGTTTTGAGCAAATGCAGAGTGAAGTTATCTTCTAAACTGGATATGTGATACTAATTGTCTTCCATAGCTGTATTCCAGATATTCAGAATTCAAGTGTTATTTGATAAATAAAATTTTCGAAATGCTTTCTAAGAGAAAAGTATCAACTTTATTGATATGGCTCTTAGCACAAACATTGTACTAAATACTATAACATAACTTTTTACTATGAGAAATGAAATTTTGAACATTTCTTTAATTTTGCCTTCCTTTTTTAGCCTCCAGCAACCAAACTCCTCAGTTTAAAGCTGGGAAGCATTATTTGATACATACTTAGCTTACTAACGGAGAAGGCACTGGCGCCCCACTCCAGTACTCTCGCCTGGAAAATCCCCTGGACAGAGGAGCCTGGTAGGCTATGGTCCATGGAGTCGCAAAGAGTCGGACACCACTGAGCTACTTCATTTTCACTTTTCACTTTCATGCGTTGGAGAAGGAAATGGCAACCCACTCCAGTGTTCTTGCCTGGAGAATCCCAGGGACGGGGGAGCCTGGTGGGCTGCTATATATGGGGTCGCACAGAGTCGGACACGACTGAAGTGACTTAGCAGTAGCAATAGCTTACTAAACAGATTGTGGTATTTTAATTGAAAAGACCCTAATGTTTCCATGGCAGGATTGATTTGACAAGTTTTCAAAACACGTAATGTTCTGGAGACTAAGACAATTAGTCTAACTAACACTAACAGTTCTAATAAGAAAATGTGCAAAGGATAAGAACATAAGTTGTCTAACTTACAGTGTAGGAAACTCTAGCAAGAAATGAAGAAATGCTTTGTTATCCAGTCACTAAGTCGTTTCCGACTCTTTGTGACCCTCTGGACTGTAGCACGCTAGGCTTCCCTGTCCTTCACGATCTCCTGGAGTTTTCTCAAATTCACGTCTGTTGAGTCAGTGATGCTCTCTAACCATCTCGTCCTCTGCTGCCCCCTTCTTCTCCGGCCCTCAATCTTTCCCAGCATCAGGGGCTTTTCCAATGAGTCAGCTCTTCAAATCAGGTGGCCAAAGTATTGGATCTTCAGTTTCAGCATCAGTGAATATTCAGGGTTGATTTCATTTAGGATTGACTGGTTTGATTTCCTTGCAGTCCAAGGGACTCGCAAGCATCTTCTCCAGCACCACAATTCAAAAGCATAGGTTCTTTGGTGTTCTTTAGGGTTCAACTCTCATGACTTGGAGGAGGACATGACTACTGGAAAAACCATAACTTTGACATCACTGTGTTGACAAAGTGACGTCTCTGCTTTTTCATACACTGTCTAGGTTTGTCATAGTTTTCGAGGAGCAAGTGTTTTTTAATTTTGTGGCTGCAGTCACCATCAGCAGTGACTTTGGAGCCTAAGAAAATAAAATCTATCATTGCTTCTGCTTTCCTCCTTCCTATTTTCCATATAATGCCTGTATAAGAAATACTTAACTGCAGCAATAATCAGAGAAATTAAAACAGTGAAATATCAGTTTCCATTTATTAGAAAGCTATATCAGGCCAAGCTTAGAGTTACAGGAACTCTCAGGTACGCTGGAACCAGTATACAGGTGTAATCCACCAGTACTTGACAAAATTAAAAGTTATGTATCTTAGTATATAGCAGTTCTAATCCTGGGCATGCATGCTGAGGAAATCCCACATAGGTAAATGTGGGAACTCATATAAAAATTTTAATTTCAGCATTATTTGTACTGGTAGGTGTAAGGTATAGTTTGGGCTGAGGCAGAAAGAGGAAAGAAGACCTCAACAGAAGTAGGTTACCTTTATTTAGGCAAGGAGGGCCGACCGTCGGCCTAACGACCAGGCTGAGCACAGAGAGGGATCAGGGAGGCTCCGTATTTCTAGGGAGGCTTGTGGAAGCGATAAGGGAAACGTTAATCAAGCAGGATGTTTTGGGTATTTTTTAGTTGAGATGGCATTTGTAGTTGGGCAGGGGGTGATAAGTCTTCTGGGCAGGTGTAGGGGGTGGAAGGTTTCTGGACAGGGGGTGATAAGTCCTAGATAGATGCAACCGGCCTGGAGCATCAGGGCGGGACCTAAATTTCTGTTTTGTTTTCTCCGAAGTTAGATGATTCAGCAAGGGCCTTTGAAACTGTTGTTTTCTTTTCTAGGCCCAAAATACTCCTTCAGTAGGTGTACATTAAGAGTCCATTCCTAAACTGGTCAACCACTTGTAAAAGAATGAAACTAGAACACTTCCTAACACCATACACAAAAATAAACTCAAAATGGATTAAAGATCTAAATGTAAGACCATAAACTATAAAACGCCTAAAGGAAAACATAGGCAAAACACTCTGACATAAATCACAGCAGGACCCTATATGACCCACCTCCCAAAGTAATGGAAATAAATGCAAAACTAAACAAATGGGGCCTAATTAAACTTAAAAGCTTTTGTACAATAAAGGAAACTATAAACAAGGTGAAAAGACAGCCTTCAGAATGAGAGAAAATAATAGCAAACAAAGCAACTGACAAAGAATTAATCTCAAAAATATACAAGCAGCTCCTGCAGCTCAATTCCAGAAAAATAAAAGACCCAATTTAAAAATGGGCCAAAGAACTAAACAGACATTTCTCCAAAGAAGACATATAGATGGCTAACAGACACATGAAAAGATGCTCAACATCACTCATTATCAGAGAAATGCAAATCAAAACCACAATGAGGTACCACCTCACACCAGTCAGAATGGCTGCGATCCAAAAATCTATAAGCAATAAATGCTGGAGAGGATGTGAAGAAAAGTGAACCCTCTTACACTGTTGGTGGGAATGCAAACTAGTACAGCCACTATGGAGAACAGTGTGGAGATTCCTTAAAAAACTGGAAATAGAACTGGCATATGACCGAGCAATCCCACTGCTGGGCATTCACACTGAGGAAACCAGAATTGAAAGAGACATGTGTACCCCAATGTTCATTGCAGCACTGTTTATAATAGGCAGGACATGGAACCAACCTAGATGTCCATCAGCAGATGAATTGATAAGAAAGCTGTGGTACACACACACAATGGAATATTACTCAGCCATTAAAAAGAATGCATTTGAATCAGTCCTAATGAGGTGGATGAAACTGGAGCCCATTATACAGAGTGAAGTAAGTCAGAAAGAAAAACACCAATACAGTATATTAATGCATATATATGGAACTTAGAAAGATGGTAATGATGACCCTATATGCAAGACAGCAAAAGAGACACAGATGTAAAGACAGTCTTTGGACTCTGTGGGAGAAAGCGAGGGTGGGATGATTTGAGAGAATAGCATTGAAACATGTATATTACCATATGTGAAACAGATTGCCAGTCCAGGTTCGATGCATGAGACAGGGTGCTCAGGGCTGGTGCACNACTATGGAGAACAGTGTGGAGATTCCTTAAAAAACTGGAAATAGAACTGGCATATGACCGAGCAATCCCACTGCTGGGCATTCACACTGAGGAAACCAGAATTGAAAGAGACATGTGTACCCCAATGTTCATTGCAGCACTGTTTATAATAGGCAGGACATGGAACCAACCTAGATGTCCATCAGCAGATGAATTGATAAGAAAGCTGTGGTACACACACACAATGGAATATTACTCAGCCATTAAAAAGAATGCATTTGAATCAGTCCTAATGAGGTGGATGAAACTGGAGCCCATTATACAGAGTGAAGTAAGTCAGAAAGAAAAACACCAATACAGTATATTAATGCATATATATGGAACTTAGAAAGATGGTAATGATGACCCTATATGCAAGACAGCAAAAGAGACACAGATGTAAAGACAGTCTTTGGACTCTGTGGGAGAAAGCGAGGGTGGGATGATTTGAGAGAATAGCATTGAAACATGTATATTACCATATGTGAAACAGATTGCCAGTCCAGGTTCGATGCATGAGACAGGGTGCTCAGGGCTGGTGCACTGGGATGACCCTGAGGGATGGGATGGGGAGGGAAGTGGGAGGGGAGTTCAGGATGGGGAACACATGTACACCCATGGCTGATTCACGTCAATGTACGGCAAAAACCACTACAATATTATAAAGTAACTACCCTCCAGTTAAAATAAATTAACTAATTTAAAAAAGATAAACAGAAATTTTTAATAAATGCTATCATAAAAAAAAAGTCCATTCCTGGGAAAGTGGCTGGGTGTGTGGTTCTACATCAGAGAAATACGGTAATAAGCAGAAATAGCTAAGCACATTTATACATGCCAGTGTAGAGGAACTTAAAAAGCACAGTGTGGAGTGAAAAAATAAAAGAAATGGAAAGATGTAGCAAAATACTATTTAGATAAATCAAAATTATCTTTGTACAAAGATAATAGAATGTAATTATCATTTACACAAAATGATATATTTTGTAAGTGCACTTAAGAACCAAAAAGATACTCTTTCAACTCATTGGCATGGTTGCCTCTGGGGGGATAAAGGAGAAAGGCATGAAGAAAGGGGGTTAAGGGAAATAAATAAAATAAGGGCAAGGCCTTGAACAGACCAGTGATGATAATATACCACAAAGCGAAGAACAGGATTAACTCAACCCTGTACACCTGGGGCATCCATTCCACCCTTCCACCTCCTCAAAAAAAAAAAAAAAAAGACATGATTAAAAAAATGGTCTACACCCTTTCATTATGTCTTAGCTTTGCATGTATATCTCATCTCTTCAGATAGAGTTGTTCCAAGCTTGGGCAGATTTGACAGAAAATCTTGCCTTTGAATTTGTCTTTGAAGAGGCATTGTGAAGGACTAACAGTTAATAGATTTTATGCTTTTCCCAAACCACAATAAGAAGAAATTAAAAAAACTCCTCCAAGCCAAAACCAAAAGAAAATGAAATAAAAATAGAATGAAATATATAATACTATTTATAGAAATAAAATTACTTTCACACAAAAAATCTGGAGGGAAGATGTGGGGTGGGAGGTGGGAGGGGGGGTTCATGTTTGGGAGTTCGTGAAAAAAAAATAAATACAAAAAAAAATTAAAAATTAAAAAATATATATATATTTTGCAAGCACACTCACAAATAAAAAGATACTCATTCACTCATTGCTGGGGAGGAGGAGAAGGGGTGCTCCCGTATATCCCTGTGTTGTGCTGTGCTTAGTCACTCAATTGTGTCCAACTCTTTGTGACCACATGGACTGTAGACTGCCAGGCTCCTCTGTCGATGGGGATTCTTCAGGCAAAAACACTGGAGTGGGTTGCCATGCCCTCCTCCAGGGAATATTCTCAACCCAGGGATCAAACCCAGGTCTCCTGCTTTGGAGGCACATTCTTTACCATTTGAGCCACCAGGGAAGCCCAAGAATACTGGAGTAGGTAGCCTATCCCTTCTCCAGGAGATCTTCCCCACCCAGGAATTGAACCAGGGTCTCCTGCACTGCAGGTGGATTCTTTGCCAGCTGAGCTACCTGCTGCTGCTGCTAAGTCGCTTCAGTTGTGTCCGACTCTGTGCGACCCCATAGACAGCAGCCCACCAGGCTCCCCAATCCCTGGAATGCTCCAGGCAAGAACACTGGAGTGGTTGCCATTTCCTTCTCCAATGCATTAAAGTGAAAAGTGAAAGTGAAGTCGCTCAGGCGTGTCCAACTCTCAGCGACCCCATGGACTGCAGCCCACCAGGGTCCTCCGTCCATGGGATTTTCCAGGCAAGAGTACTGGAGTGAGGTGCCATTGCCTTCTCCGCCCATACATCCCTATTGGCTCGCGATAGTAAGAATGTCTCGAGATGGGGAGAGGGCCAAAGGAAAGTCACTAGATTCTAGGCGCTGAGATAGATATTTCATATAGAGTCTCTCATTTAATTCTTATACCAGCTCTGTGGAGTAGGTTATTTCTATTTTACAAAAAAGAAAACTGAGACCCAGAAAAGCATTCAAAGTGTCATGTAACTCTTGAGTGATAGAATTGGGACTTAAATCTTGATTAATTCTGAGAAAACACTTAATCAAAATCATGGGCATGCTTGAATCTGTTTGGCTTAATCCTCACACTAGACAACCATGGCTTCAATAATATAGATACTGGTGAAAGTTATTTATTGTTGCTGTAGCTTGATATATTCTATTATATCCTCCCGAGATCCTAAGGAAAAATCAAGCCCAGGATCTTGAGAGTAACTTAACTTGTAATTAGAAGCATTAGCATTTTTCATCTCTCCCAGCTTTGTGATATTTTTCCATGGCCTTTTAAAACAAATCTGTTACTCTTTTAACTGTGTTAAAAATAGAAAATCCAGTGATTTGCGCATATCATTGCTGCAATCAAGTTGAGATCTTACTCTCTACCTAGATAGAGCATATGATAATCAGACATTTGACATTGGAATTGAATAAAATTTGGGCTCTGATTACCTATTAAACTCATGTCATTGAATCCAGCAGAGAAAAGTTCATATTTATTATCATATCATAACATGATATTTAAAGACTACGAGTATGCAACCTTCTGAAACAGAAGTTTCCTGAGGAAAAGAATTTACATTTCTCCTTAAAACACTTTATGAAATGAAATTAAAGTTGCTTAGTCGTGTCCGACTCTTTGCGACTCCATGGACTATAGCCCACCAGGCTCCTCTGTCCATGGGATTTTCCAGGCAAGAATGCTGGAGTGGGTTGTCATTCCCTTCTCCAGGGGATGTTCCTGACCCAGGGATTGAACTTCCCTGGTGGCTCAGACGATAAAGCGTCTGCCTACAGTGCGGGAGACCTAGGTTCGATCCCTGGGTCAGGAAGGTCCTCTGGAGAAGGAAATGGCAACACACTCCAGTACTCTTGCCTGGAAAATCCCATGGACAGAGGAGTGTAGCAGGCTACAGTCCATGGGGGCGCAAAGAGTCAGACACGACTGAGCCACTTCAGTTCACTTCCCCTGCACTGCAGGCAGATTCTTTACCATCTGAGCTACCGAAGAACCCCAAACACTTTATAGTGAATACGAAATACATCTATACTCCAGTTTATAAAGAAATAAATGATCTGTTGAGTCAAATTCTATTCATATTCAGTTGTAATATACTGACCTTAAAAATCTCAAGCATAGATTACTCACAATTCAGTTTTTATTTCGAAATTTCTGTTGTTCAGAAGGAGAACAGGAAAAAGGAGCCAGAGAACAGAAAAGGAAAAATGGGAAACGCAGTAATGACTCTGGTGACCCCAAAAAAGTTGTTTTTGTTTTGTTTTGTTTTAAATTGAGAAGGGAACGTAAACAGGCCAAAAGGAGAAGTAAAAATCTGAATGACTTGCCATCGTTAAGGGGACAGAATGGAGTATGAATTTGTTTTTCTTGGCTACAAAAACTATTTTAAAAAAGGAAGCGTGTTGGTGGATGGGTGGGTACAAACTGAGAAACAATTAGAAGTTTGACTTTTTGTTTTGGAGGATTTATTTCCAAAGCTACAAGCCCATCCTGGAAAAGCTTACTTGATATGTTCACTGCCAAAGGCATCAGCTAATGACTACAATAAAGAAATAGACAGTGGCCACATTTGGGGGAGAAGATAGTCTTCCTTTTACATCACAGACTGACACCATTTTAAAATGAGGGTGCCAGAGTTCCTACTCCCTTCCCTTTGGTGTTTTTGGAGGTGGTGGGCCTTGGTTTCCAGACAGAGAGGGAGCAGGATGGCTCACTGATGCTGACGTGCAGGGAGATGCAGGTTGGCTGCCCACTTCTGTCACTGAGGCAGGTAATAAGACTGTCATAGGCAGCAAGGAGGTAGGCATGGGATGGCAATCAATTTTGGTATGGCATAAGTGCAATTGGTTGCTGGTCAACATTCTGATTTAAAACATGCATTTTTGATTTGGTGATTGGGGTAGAAGTAGTGCCGGGTGAAGGAGGAGGAGTGGGCTGGGTGGCCCTTCCTTTGCCTGTTAGGCCAGACTTTGCAAGGTTAAAATTGGTAGAGTCCTACAGAACTTCCCAAAGGAGGGTCTTCGTTTATTGATGCTGATTATAGTATCTTGCTTTCTAGCTTAGCCCAGGATTTATCTTTGACCCAATCTATTGTTGGTAACTCTTGAAACATAAGCATTTATGTTCAAACACTCATCTGCACCTCGGTCATGTAAACTGGTAGGTCAAGGGTGTGTACTTTTTTCATTCAAACAAGTGTTCATTGCATTCTCACTGTTCTAGCTGTGATGTGGGAGACTGAAAAAAAAGTTTAATGCATTCTAAGGATTTACCTGTGAGCAGTGAACTCTGAGTATAATAAGAGAGCTAAGCTACAACTTAAGTAGAACAGTTTACAATACAATCAAATACATACGTATTTAAGAGAAAACTTGGATCTACAGATTTTAAAAATTCATTCAAAAAGACTCCACTGTAGTCTGGCAAGGTTACTTGGAGAAGGTTAGATTTTGGCTTGCATTCAAAGGATGGAGCCAGATTTAGAGAGGAGGAGAGAAAATGCATTCTAAATGGTTAAGGCCTGATTTAACCTTTAGAAGAAAATTTATGATGTATGTATATCATATACAATTTAAAACAATTCTAAAACTGTAAGCACAAAACATGCATGCATGATGAAATTAAACAGTTTATTCCATTTTTCTGGTTGCAAAATTCTGGATAAATTCATTATGGTTGATTTTCTCTCGTCTCTGCTTTGCTAGTGTTTTAAAGACCCGCTTACTTTGACTATTACATTATCCACCAATTTGGAATGGGGAGATCATGGCTTAGATGTAATAAAGAATAGAAGAATAAGGAGAGTTTATTCTTATCTATTTATTTTTGAGTGGGAAGATTTAAATTAAGAAAGAGTAGGACATAAATTCAATTGGTGTGATTGAATTTTAAAATAATTGAATGCGAACTAATATTATCTGATAGGTTATGAGAAGTCATTAAATGTTTTACTGTGTGATGGCGTGAAATCACACCACAGATTTATGAAAGCAGTGACTTAGTTCATGATCTTTATGTATTAGTGGAAGGTTCAGATAAAGACAGATTGGAGGAAGTTGAGACTAGGTAATGAGTGGGGAAGATATTTGAAAATACATATGTATATTTGCTTCTTTATCCTTCCTGTAATTCACTCCACTTCCAGGATTATTTTCCATGTTAGCTGAATTTATTGTTCCCTTTCCTCTCTCCCTCTCTCCTTCTGTTTTCTTATTCAGATTGTTCTACATAAAAGAAAAACACATTTGTCCTCACAAACTCAGTCATAAAATAATGGAAAGAATTAGATTTCACTTGGTTGTTAATAAAGGAAAACCTAACTAACAATAGCCTAAATTGTAAGAACATCTGTTGTTTCCTTAGCAAGAGCACTGGAAGCAGGCAGTTACAGGCTTATTCCCTGGCTCAGTGATGTCACCAGGACCTAGGTTTTCCTGTCTTTCCATTGTATTACTCTCACTGAGTTTACTTTTAGTCTTCATGCCTGGTCACTTCATTGTCACAAGGTAGCTGCCACAGCTCTGAGCATTATATCTTAAGATCCATATTCTAAGAAGGAAGGAAGAGACAGATACAAATATTAGTTGTTTGTAAGACTCAGACTTTTTATTTAAGATGGGAAATATTTTAGTTAATTTTCCCCTCCCTTGAAAAAAAAGCAGATGACACGTTTACTATGTAACAGTCTATGCCAAAGTGGAATAGGATTAGCATGACTGGTTTAGGAAAATCATGATTCATTGTTGGGGACTGGGACAGATCAACAACTCTATAGCTGAAAAAAAAAAAAAATCAGGGTTTTATTGTTATGGAAATGAGGTATGAGGGTTAAGTGATGGATGGACAACAAACTGTGTGTGTCATAGTTATTAACTTAGAAAAAGTAGAAGATATGGTAAAGAATGGTAATAGAGGATAACTCAAATTTGAGCAGGGGTTTATGGGAAACTTATTAATTTTACAAATACAATGACTGAGTTCCTACACATTTTTAGATGCTGAAGATACAGTTGTAAATAGAATAGTGTGTGTAAGTGTTGGAAAGACAATAAAGAAATAAACCAATTCATATCAATGATGAAGTCGAGTTGTAATATGTGCAATGCAGTAAGAAGTCTGGGCAGAATGCTATTTTAGGTACAATATTTGGAGAAGGTGCCTCTGATTGGATGATGATTGAGTAAAAACCCTAATCAATGAAGGAAGGATATATCTGGCAGTAGAGTGTTCCAGGAAGGACTTCCCTGGTGGTTCAGTGGTTGGGAATCCACTGAACCTGCCATTTTCGGGGATGCAGGTTCAACCTCTGGTCTGAGAGGATTCCACATGCTGCAGGGCAGCTGGGCCTGTGTGTCACAGCTACTGAGTGCATGCTCTAGAGCCCACAAGTTGCAACTACTGAGCCTGTGCGTCCTAGAACCTGTGCTCTGCAACAAGAGAAGCTACCACAATGAGAAGCCCTTGCACAGAGTAGGGCAGTCCCGACTCGCTGCAACTAGAGAAAGCCCACGTGCAGCCACAAAGACCCAGTGCAGCCAAATAAAAGAATAGAGTGTTCCTGGGAAAGAGAACAATAAATAGTAAGGCCCTAATGAGGAACATCGGAGAAGGCAATGGCAACCCACTCCAGTACTCTTGCCTGGAAAATCCCATGGACAGAGGAGCCTGGTAGGCTGCCTGCTATGGGGTCCCACAGAGTCAGACACGACTGAAGTGACTTAGCAGCAGCAGCAATGAGGGACATGCTTGACATGTTTGAGTAACAACAAGGAGGCCAGCAGAGTGAGCATGTANAGGCAATGGCAACCCACTCCAGTACTCTTGCCTGGAAAATCCCATGGACAGAGGAGCCTGGTAGGCTGCCTGCTATGGGGTCCCACAGAGTCAGACACGACTGAAGTGACTTAGCAGCAGCAGCAATGAGGGACATGCTTGACATGTTTGAGTAACAACAAGGAGGCCAGCAGAGTGAGCATGTAGGAGAGTGGTGGACGTGAATGTTGATAAGATAGCTAGAAGTCAGACCATACAAGGCCTTACAGATTATGGTAAGGAGTTCGTATTTTATTCTATTTAAAGATGTTGGAAGGCTTTGAGCAAAGGAGTAATATGATAAGGTTTGCATTTTTCAAAAGGTAACTTCAGAGATGTTCTTTGGAAAATACATTGCAGGGGGCAAGGATGGAGGCAGAGACTATGGCAGTGCCTCAGGCCATAGACCATGCTGACTTGGATGAAGAGCGCTGTGGTGGTGACAAATAGTTAGATCTGGAGTACAGTATGGAAGTGGAGCAAACCGAATTTGCTCATAGATCAAACATGGGATGTGCAAGAGAGAAGTCAGACTCCCAGTTTTTGATGTAAGCAATTGGGAGAATGGAGAAGGCTTCTTCAGCCAAAACTGTTCTTTTAGAAGCTGAGAAAGTAACTATTTAGTGTTCCAAGCTTCTGTACTGGAGGAAACCGGGAAGAAAAAGTAGAGATGAATGCCAAGTGAGCCAACCCGGATGCCCGCAACATTGATATCATAAAAAATGGGACATGCAATGCCATTGCTGATTGAGTTTGTATTGCCATGTGCCAGTCAACCCTTCTCATTTCCTCTCTGTTCTCAGGCGCCTCTTTGCTTGCTCAGTGCCTATTAAGGCTTCCCTCATTTTCATTTGGTGATTTAAGCCCTGTGTCTGCTTTGAAGTTGCTGAGTATTACATTACCCAAGCAATTGATTTCTGGATACTTTCAAGGCTGTTCTTCTGAAAAAGCCAATCGACTAGGTAGAAAATTAGGCACTCTTGTCTTACATAACCATCGATTTTTTTTTTTTTACCTGAAATTTTGTTGACACAGATGGCACTGACACTGTCCTTGAAGCTATTTTAGAGAAACTGGTCTGTTTATTTCTCTTCCATTGGTAAGAGATGGAGTAAAATCTGTAGTATTTTCAGTAGCAAAATGTGATTCTGGAGCAAGTAGTAGGTCATTTTAGAATTTTGTCTTCCTTATGTATTTTCCACATTGAAAAGGATTAGTTTAAGAAGGTAGGAACAGATATCCTTTCACCTTCCTAGGGAGTGGGAACAATTTGAGCAGATTCTTAATTCATTCTCTAACATTAACTGTCCCTAATCATGTGAGCTGGATCATTTGGCTAAGTGAGGAAAGCAGTGTTCCACTTAGAGGGATTAACATGCGTGAAGGCTCAGGAGCGACATGGAGCACTGGCTCATTTAATAACTCCAACAAAAGACTTCCTTGGTGGTCCAGTGGTTAAGAATCCACCTGCCAATGCAGCAGATGCGGGTTCAGTCCCTGGTCTGGGAAGATTCCACATGCCGCAGGGCAACTGGGCCTGTGCATCCCAACTAGGGAGCCTGCACTTAGAGCCTGCGTGCCCCGGCTACTGAAGCCCATGATCCCTGGAGCCCATTTTCTGTAACAAGAGAAGCCACTGCAATGAGAATCTTACACAATGCAACTAGAGAGTAGCTCCTACTCTCCCCCCACCCTCATCACAGCCACGGAAAGCCTGCCCCCAGCAACAAAGACCCACCACGGCCAAAAATAATAAATAAATGAAAGTAAAGAAGAAGAATCAAAAAGAAGTTCAGTGAGGCTGTTTTTCAGTGTGATTATAGGTATAGTACTTGGTGAACAGAGAAGCATGTGTTGAAATCTATTGGTGTGGTGGAGCAGAGAGGGTGGTTGAGAAGGGAGTTATAGACGTGAGGCTTGAGCCAATGATTCATGTATTCATTAATCCAGTTGTTGAAAAAAAACCCCAAGATCACGTGCCAGGTGCTGGCAGAGTGCTGAATATAGAAAAGTGATGAGCCAAACAAGTATTCCCTGGCACCTATTCTCATGCAGGTTAAGATCTGGTTTAGTGGGAAAACATACTAGAAATAATCATATAAATAGATTCATAACAAACCAAGGTAAACTAGACAAAGGCAAAGTACAAGATGGCATACTGCTAAGTCGCTTCAGTCGTGTCTGACTCTGTGCGACCCCACAGACGGCAGCCCACCAGGCTCCTCTGTCCCTGGGATTCTCCAGGCAAGAACACTGGAGTGGGCTGCCATTTCCTTCTCCAACGCATGAAAGTGGAAAGTGAAAGTGAAGACTCTCAGTCATGTCCAATTCTTTGCGACCCGATGGACTGCAGGCTACCAGGCTCCTCCGTCCATGGGATTTTCCAGGCAAGAGTACTGGAGTGGGTTACCGTTGCCTTCTCCAGATGGTATACTAGAGAAACCTAGTTTATTTTTTAAAAACTTTTTAATAAAGCTTTTTATCTTGTTTTGGAGTACAGCCAATTAACAACCTTGTGACAGTCTCAGGTGGACTGCAAAGGGACTCAGCCATGCATATGCAAGCGTTCATTCTCCTCCCAATTCCCCTCCCATCCAGGATGCCACATAAAAAAGAGCTCCTTGTGCTAAACAGAAGGTCCTTGTTGGTTATACATTTTAAACATCACAGAGTGTACATGTCGATCCCAAACTCCCTATCTTTTCCCCCATCCCCCACCCCCCTAGCAACCATAAGTTCATTTAGAGAGATCTAATTGAGGCTGAGGGTGGTGGTGGTCGGGGAAAGCCTCTTTGAAGGAATGACATTTAAGCGGAGACCCTGAAGCATAAGTAAGAGATAGACTGGCAAAGAGTCAGTTCAGTAGAGGGAAAAACACAAGTGAATTTCCTGAAGTGGGAAGTTTTGATACATTTGAGGACTTGAAAGAAGAACAGAGTGGCTAGAGGAGAAAAAGACATTGAAAAGAATATGAGATGAAGCCTAAAATGTACAAGAAACCAGGTTGTATAGAATCGTTGTGGGGACTTTCGATTTTTACACTAATTTTAATAGGAAGCCACTGAAGAGTTTGGATTATATATTTTAAGAATATTTTTGCTTGGCCTTTGGGTGATGAATAGATTGGAAGGGGCAAGAGTCAAAGTGAGATCAGTCGAAAGCTACAAAAGTAGTCAAGAAGGGAAACAAAAAGTTACAAAAGTAGTCAAGTAGTCAAGAGGAGGCATGAATGGGGCCCAATAGTCAGCAGAAGAAGATGCTTTTAAGATATATTTTGAAAAAAAAAAAAAAAGATATATTTTGGAGGCAGAATCATCAAGAGTTGGTGGAGTTAGATTTGGGGAGTAAGGAAGAGGGAAATAACAATCATAACTTCCAAATTTCTGGTTGGAGTTATTGGTTTAAAGGAGGTGTCATTTACTGAGAGGTAGAGCAACAAGCTTGGATGGAGGAGGTTTAGAAAGAATGAGTTCTGTTTTGGACATTATTAGCTGTGAGAGACTCGTGAGATATCCAAGGGGCGATATGAGTCTTGAGGTCAGGATAGAAACCTGGTTTGGAGATAAAAATCTGGGTTTTGATAGCAGAGAATTGAAATTGGAATAAATGATAATGGGTGAGATCATCTTTATAGAGTGAAAAGACCTCCAAAGAGAGGCCTGGAATAACTCCACGCTCTTTAGTAATGAGGAAGAGAAGGGAAGGCTATCCAAGAGGAGACCTAGATAGAGCAAGCAGGGAAGTAAGAAACTAAGGATGTGAAGTTTCATGGAATCGGAAGAGAAGGGTGTTTCAATGTGGAGGATATGGTCAATTGAGAGGCTGAATATGATCAAGATTGATAGGGATCTATGAACTTTGGCATCCTGAGTATGAAAAACTTTATTAGAGTGGGTCAGCAAAGCGGGAAGATGGAAGGAGATTGAAAAGTGAATGCAAGACACTGAAGTGGATCCAGTTGGTAGACATGATCTCAGATGAAATTATTGTCTTTAAAAGCAGGAAAGCAAGGGCTTACCTGGTAAGCTCGGTGGTAAAGAACCCACCTACCAATGCAGGAGACACGAGTTCCATCCCTGGTCTAAGAAGATGCCACGTGCTGCAGAGCAGCTAAACCCAGGCATCACAACTACGGAGCCTGTGCTCCAGAGCCTGCAAGCCACGACTACTGAGCCTGCATGCCACGACTACTGAGGCCCGTGAGCCCTAGAGCCCACGCTCCAGAATAAGAGATACCTGGCACAGAGGAAGACGTGCTCAGAAGCCTGTGCACTGCAATAAGCCTGTGCACAGAACTAGAGAGTAGCCCCCTGTTCTCTGCAACTAGAGGAGTGCCCACACAGCAATGAAGACCCAGCACAGCCTAGATAAATTAATAAATATATATATATTTTTAAGTAGGAAAGCAAGGTTACCAGGGCAGTTATTGGGATTTCTGGGCCATGTGAGATTGCTGGTGACTGATTTAAAGGGAGATGAGTCCGTGCAATTATGTGATATTCCCAGCTACACCAGCTGCTTGGGAGCAGGCCTAGGGATAGGGGTGGGGGGTCTTGGCTGGGGTTTTGCCGGGTGAGATGTTTGCCTGCACAGGTGAGTGGAGAGGGCAAGAGCTGGTGGAGATGCGGGGGTTTAGGATCATGGGGTGGGAAGGAATGAGAATTCTAAGCCAAAGAAACAGATATAGGGTAGAGGAGGTGTTGCAACAGGTGAGGCTTGAAAGTTTTGAATGGAGGTGTGAAAATTGTCACCTTCTCTTTTGTAGACTTTCTTTTCCTGTCCTTTTCTCACTCACCATTGTCCTTTAAATATTAATAATATGAATCTTTTGCTTGTCTTTTGTACATAGTTCTGTTTTTGTATACATTTTCATTTTGTTTTATTTGTGGTCAGTAGAAATTACATTTTTAAATGTTAAATTGCTTCATCTTTTTCAAACTCTCCCCTCCCAAGCTCCCTGTGGAATTTATAAAGTCCTTTCCCTCAGAGATTGTGTAAATTTTAATTTCTATTTCCATTTCTTAAAGTTTTATTTTTTAACATGCAGTTTTTATATGGTCTGTGTATAGCGAATGTCTAAATGAAGTTTTTGAATAAAAAGAAAAGCATGGCACTATTTTTGACTAATTCCTTCCTACATTCTTTATTATCTATTGAATTTATAGGCATAGAAATAATGTGTATACATGTGTGTATTTCTAAGTTATCTGTCCTGATACATTTTGGTAAATAGACATTCTGCTATTTTTTTGGATGTCTCTTACCTATGTCTCAGTCTAAATTTATACCTGCGTGCACATACACATATGGAGATTTAAACAGGTTCATATGGTATGGTCGTGTATCAGTCAGAGCTCTGCTAGGAAACCACACTCAAGGGGGTTATTAAAGGGACTTTAACAGAGGGAGCTTTTACAGAGGTGCCGGGCCAGGGTTAGAGGAACCAGCAGGTACAATGCCTCTAGAGAGTAGGTATCTCAGGAAAACTTTTCCGCCCTAGGCCTCTGGGGCTTGAGTCTGAGGAGGGAGCTGTTCCTGGAACCTGCTGGGAGCTGTACTGTGAGAGAAGGATCATTTGACAGGTACTGTGGCCTGTGGAACAGAAACATAGCGTGGCAAACTATGGCCCAAATGCGGAAAATAAAAATTCCAAAAATCTCTGTCTTGCTTCCTGTCTCTTGCTGATGCCTCGCATTGGTTAAATATGATGCAAAGTCACTTTCACAAATATTTACTGTTATTATGCCTTGATACTATCTTTCTTTGATCATTTGACAGGTGAAAATATCTTTACCTTATTATTTTAATATGTATTTCTCAGGTTAATAGAAATGTATTTGTTCTTTGTCTATTCATCATTTGTATTTCATAAAGAGGCCCTGTTTGAAAGAGACTCATAGAGCTGTCTCTTATACACATCTTTTTTGAAGATTTTGTCTAGCTTTCTTGGTAGGTTCATGCAGAAGATAAATCT
>SJYX01003329.1:62035-79092 GCA_006410675.1 Oreotragus oreotragus | reverse complement strand
TCCCTTGGACTGCAAGGAGATCCAACCAGTCCATCCTAAAGGAGATCAGTCCTGGGTGGTCATTGGAAGGACTGATGTTGAAGCTGACACTCTAATACTTTGGCCACCTGATGCAGAGAGCTGACCCACTGGAAAAGACCCTGATGCTGGGAGGGATTGAGGGCAGGAGGAGAAGGGGAAGACAGAGGATGAGATGGTTGGATGGCATTACCAGTTCAGTGGATATGGGTTTGGGTGGACTCCGGGAGTTGGTGATGGACAGGGAGGCCTGGCTTGCTGCGGTTCATGGGGTCACAGAGAGTCAGACACAAGTGAGTGACTGAACTGAATTGAATTCTACTAGTTAGAAATGCCAGATTAAAAAAAAAAAAAAAAAGAAAAGAAATGCCAGATTAATTAAAAGAAACTATAAAGGTAGTAGTAGTGGGCATTCTTGGTTTTATAGGAAACCATCTAGTATTTTTTCACTAATATTATTTTGGATATCAGTGTGAGAGACTTTTAAAAAATCATTTTATTGAATGTTTATCTAATTCTCCTAGAATAAAAAAATCAGGCTCTACAACTCTTAACTGAAATTTTAAATGTCAACTAATTAATATGATTTAGGGACTTCTCTGACTCTTCTGGTGGTGCAGATGGTAAAGAATCTGCCTGCAATGCAGGAGACTCAGGTTCGATCCCTGGGTCAGGAAGATCCCCTGGAGAAGGGAATGGCTACCTACGCCAATATTCTTGCCTGGAGAATTCCAGGGACAGAGGAGCCTGGCGGGGTACAGTCCATGGGGTCACAAAGAGTTGGACACAACTGAGTGACTAACACTTCACTTCTCTTTAAGCATTTGCCTGGTTGTCCAGTGGCTTAGTTTCTGTGCCCACAGTACAGGGTTTCCAGGTTCTCTCCCTGGTCAGGGAACTAGATCCCAAATACTGAAACTAAGAGTTCATGTGCTGCAATGAAGATTGAAGATTGCACATGCAGCAGTTAAGACCTGGTGCAATCAAATAAACAAATGAATATTAAAATGTGAAAAACTGATTTAGCATATAAATACTTTTAAATAGTATATAATCTTTGCATTCATTGCATAAAGCTTACATGATTAAAATATTTGAAAATATACTGCTGAATTAAAATTGTCAATGTTTTCTTTAGGACTTTAATAACAGCTTTTTAAAGGCACAATGGATATACACTAAACTGCTGCTGCTGCTGCTGCTGCTAAGTCGCTTAGGTCGTGTCCGACTCTGTAAACTGCACCTACTTAAAGCTTAGCATCTGATAGGTTTTGACATATGTACGCATCTGTGAAAGCACTGTCACAATCCAGCTCCGAAGTTTCCTCATGCCCAGTTGCAATCCTCCACTCTCTCCCCATCTCTGCCCTCTCCACATCCTTCCACACCCTATCCCCAGGCAATTCATTGTTTTGCTTTCTGTCACCATAGATTAGGTTCCATTTTCTAAAACTTTATATAAATGAAATCACACAGTAGAAATTTGTTTTGAGGAGTTGACTTGTTTCAGATAGCAAGGTTATTTTGAGCTACACATATTGATATTATAGTTTATTTCTTATTATTTTTGAAGAGTAGTCTATTGTGTAGTTATACTGCCTTGTGTTTATCCATTCACCTCTTAGTGGACATTTGGATTGTTGTTAGTTTTTTGTCATTACAAAGAAAGTTGCTTTGAACATTTGTGTTCAAGTCTTTGTGTGGACATATATTTTAATTTTTCTAGGAGTAGAGTTGGAATCGCTGGCTTCTAGGGTAGATTTGCTTTACCTCTTGCTTAGTTCTAGTATTTTGGCCTGAAATATTTTAAATACAGAGTGAAATTGAAATGACTTTCTGTGTCCACATTTATTGCTATTGTTTAGTCCTTTAAGTCATGTCCAGTTCTTTTGTGATTCCATGGATCACAAAAGAGAGCCTGTGATTCCACCAGGCTCCTCTGGCCATGGGATTTGCCAGGCAAGAATGTTGGAGTGGGTTGCCATTTCCTTCTTCAGGGGATCTTCTGATCCAGGGATCAAACCCACGTCTTCTGCATTGGATGGAGGATTCTTTACCACTGAACCACCAGGAAAGCATCCATCTTTATAGACACTATAAAACTGTATCATTAATATTTTATGCCCTTGTTTGATCAGATGTCATTCAATCTATCATTTTTTCATGCATCACAAAGTAACTTGCAGATACCAATACAATTTGCCCTAAATATTTCAGTAAGCATATCATATTAAATGCTTGTTTACTGATTTTTCTTATGATACTTATACAATGAATGTCCACAAAATCATATCTTTGCTGAGTTTTGACAAATGCATGTACAAGTGTAACCCAACCCAGATAAAGCTATAGGATACATCTGTCATCCCAGAAAGTTACTCATGATTGTGCTTAGTCAATCCCCACCTCTGCTTCACCCAAAACAAGAACTTTTATACAATGCTTGTAAGAATCTAAAACAGTACAACCATTTTGGGAGACATTCTGGCAAAACCTTATGAAAGGAAACATACACTATTATGATCCAGGTATTTAATTCCTAGGCATTTATCGAAGAGAAATGAAAATGTGGTTCACAGAAAGCTGTATAAGAACGTTCGTAGCTTTACTCATAATAGCCCCAAGCTGGAAGCGGTCCAGGTGTTCATCCATAAGGGGCTGGATAAACAAACTATGGTTTATTCACACAACTGAATACTGCTCAGCTGTAAAAAGGAAAGAACCACTGACATATATAACAATACAGATAAATTTCAAAGGCACTGTGATGAGTGAAAGAAGCTTTACACAAAATGGTTCATATGGTGCAATTTCATTTAGATGAAGTTCTAGAACAGACAAAATAATCTCTAGTGGAAAAACTGAGAAGAATTTCTTTTTTTTTTAAAGAACAAGCCAATTTTCTAAAGTGGCAGGTGCTACTTAGCATTTCCTTCAGCGTTATAGGAGAATTCCAGTTCCTTCACATCCTTGCTAACACTTGATACAGTCAGACTTCTAAATTTCAGCTATTCTAATGTATAGATAGTGATATCTCATTGTGGTTTTAATTTCCATTTCCATAATGACCAGTGATATTGAACATATGTTTTTTTCTGGAACATCTTTTTATGTGCTTATTTGCCATTCATGTATCTTCAATGGTGAAGTGTCTGTTTAAATATTTTTATCCACTAAAAAAAATTGGTTTATTTGTTTTCTTGCTGTTGAATTTTGAGAGTTCTTATATAGTCTGGATATAAATCTTTTGTCAGGCATATGCTTTATAAATATTTTCTTTTTGTCTGTGGTTTGTTTTTTCATTTTTTTAACAGTATATTTTGTAGAATAAATGTTTCATTCTGATGAAGTCTAATTTATCAATTTTTTTCTTTTATGGATTGTGTTTTCATGTCATACTTGAAAAAATCTTTGCCCAAACCAAGGTCACAAGGACATTCTTTTATGCCTTCTCCTTAAAGTTTTATTCTTTTAGGTTTTACATTTAGGTCTATGATCCATTTTGAGTTAATCTTTGTATATGGTACAAAGTATGATCAGTTGTTGTTGTTGTTTCCTTTTTTTTTTTTTGCATAGAGGTATTCAAGTTTTCCAGTAACGTTTGTTGAAAAGACGATTCTCTGGAGAATCTTCTAAAACTCTTACTCTGAATTTTAATCTATCTGCTTATATTTCAATGTCCTCTACTGTCCTGTGAATCCCTGCAAGGTTGTAGCTCTGATGCCCATCTTGAACTAGAAGTCCTTGACTCCAGGCTTGACTTAGTATTTTTAAAAAATATTTGTTTATTTATTCATTTGGCTTCCCTGGGTGTTAGTTGAAGCATGTGGGATCTAGCTCCCTGACCAGAGGTTGAACCTGGGCCCCCTGCATTGGGAGCATGGAGTCCTGGGCACTGGACCACGAGGGAAGTTCCCTAACTCCTTTTTGGGTACTCCATTCTCCACATGGGTACTCAGGCATCTTTCTAAAATGCAAATCCAGTCCTGGCTCTCTCCAAAGACTTTAATCCTTTGATGTCCTTATTTGTGTGCAGTATACTCTTCCTGACCACCAAACCTCATTGGCACTCTAGCCATTCTGAAAAAATAGCCGTTTCTTGATGCTTCACTTTTGCACCGGATCTTCTTTCCTTCTGGATGCCTTTTGACTTTTTCTCCCCCTTAAAAAAACTCCTCCTAACTCCCATTCCATTTTGATCCAGCTTAAATGTATTTCTAGGATGAAACCTCCTCACTTCCTCAGATACAGTAAGTTTTTTCTTTTCTGTGTTCTCACAGTATATCTCTTTGGTAGTGGTTAAGACAGAGGTCTCTTCTTAAACTAGCTATGTGATCTTTGGGGAATTAACCTCCTAAAAACCTCACTTCATAGGGTTGTTGTGAGAATTAAATGAGATTAACTCATGTAAATAATTATATAGTATCTGGCATAGTAGGGGCTTCCTAGGTGGCTTGGTGGGTAAAGAATCTGCTTGCAGTGCAGGAGACACAGGAGATGGGGATTTGATCCCTGGATCAGGAATATCCCCTAGAAAAGGGAATGGCTACCCACTCCAGTATGCTTGCCTGGAGAATCCCCTGGACAGAGGAACCTGGAGCGCTACATTCCATAGGGTCACAAAGAGTTGGACACGACTAAAGTGACTTAGCTCACAGGCATGGCACATAGTAGACACTTGGTAAATGTTCGCTTCAGTATTGTTCTGAATTTTAATCTGTCTGCTTATATTTCTATGTCCTTNGAGGAACCTGGAGGGCTACATTCCATGGGGTCACAAAGAGTTGGACACGACTAAAGTGACTTAGCTCACAGGCATGGCACATAGTAGACACTTGGTAAATGTTCGCTTCAGTATTGTTCTGAATTTTAATCTGTCTGCTTATATTTCTATGTCCTTCATTGTCCTGTGAGTCCCTCCAAGGCAGAGGCTCTATCTTTTTCACCCTTGTATCCTCTAATGCCTAGCACAGTTCCTTAACCATCATGTTATATGAATGATTACTTCCTTATACATTACACTTCTGTGTTTGGGGAAGCAGTCTTTAATAACCCAAAACTCCTACTTTCCCTTAATTATATCTCAGTGAATGTTAAAGTTTTGAATAAGTAAGAGTTGACATTGGTTTTTTAAAAAATTATAGCTTACTTAAAAATCCGTATTTCTTCCAGAAATACAGCTTAAATTTAGATCTGCTGTCCTCAAAACAGCTGGAATGGTTTATTTTCCATTTTAAACATGTAATTTATGGTAAAATATACAATTAAATACTTGGAAAAATGCAACATGGCTTATTTAATTATTGGCATGAATAGATCTGGCACTTCATAATAATATAGCAACAGTATAGAAGGCAACATTTTGATGAAAGACAGTATTTTGATAAAAACTATAAATAAATATGTAGCTCTTCCCACACGAAAATGAAACACTGAGTATTTGGTGAGACTAATTTTTAAAACAGCAGTGTTGCGTTTAGGATAAGCTGCCTATACTCTTCTAGTCATATTAAAAAATAATGAAGATAATTATATTAGGAACAATAGCTGCTATGTGATGTATGCCTACTATATGCCAGAGATTAAGGGAGTATTTTGCATTTGTTAATTTTTGTTATCAAAATAGCCTACCAAGGCATATATTATTTCTGTTTAACATATGAAGAAATAGGCTTAGAGGGTGTATTAGTTTTTCATGGCTGTATTCGTTTTTCATGGCTGCTGTAACAAATGGTTGCTTGAAACAACAGAGATATTGCCTATCAAGATGTATTCTCTCATGATTCAGAGGCTGGAAGCCTGCATTCAAGATCCCAGCAGGACTGTTTCCTTTGGGAAGTTCCAGGGGAACATCTGTTCCTTGTCTCTTCCAGCTTCCAATATCTACCTCCATTTTCATACTGCTTTTTCATCTTTGTGTGGCATCTACTATCCCTTTGAGTCTCTCTTTAAGGGCACTTGTGGTGGCATTTGGGGCCCACTTGGATATCAGGGTAAACTCCTCATTTCAAGATTCTTAATCACACCTGCACAAACTTGATCATATAAAGTAACATCCTCAGGTTCTAGATATTAGGATGCAGATATGTCTTAGGAGACATTATCCTCTCATCACAACAGGGTTAAGTAATAATATCAAAATTCATACTTAGTAAGTGGTAGTTATGAGAGCTGAACCTAAGTACAAACTTCAGAGTTTGTACTCTACACTATTTTAAAAAGGAGGCATTTGGAAGATAACTGTCTTCTCAGGAAATGGTGGTGATTGGGCAGAAGAGTTCAGACCCGGGTATTCATACCACAGGAGGGAAGGCTGCGTAGGCATCTACCTTCTCTCAGCATCAGTTTCTTCATTTAAAATGGTGACTCTCAAGAGAATGGATGTATGGAAACCAGGGGGAAGAGGGAGGTGGGATGAACTGGGAGACTGGGATTGCCATCTATACACTACAATGTATAACACAGATAACTAATGAGTACCTGGGCTTCCCTGGTGGCTCAGTGGTTATAATGTGGCTTGCCAGCACTCCAGTACTCTTGCCTGGAAAATCCCATGGACAGAGGAGCCTGGTGGGCTGCAGTCCATGGGGTCGCTAAGAGTCGGACACGGCTGGGTGACTTTGCTTTCACTTTTCACTTTCATGCATTGGAGAAGGAAATGGCAACCCACTCCAGTACTCTTGCCTGGAGAGTCCCAGGGACAGAGGAGCCTGGCGGGCTGCAGTCCATGGGGTCGCTAAGAGTCGGACACGGCTTGGCAAATTCGCTTTCGCTTTTCAATTTCATGCATTGGAGAAGGAAATGGCAACCCACTCCAGTGTTCTTGCCTGGAGAGTCCCAGGGACGGGGGAGCCCGGTGGGCTGCTGTCTATGGGATTGCACAGAGTCGGACATGACTGAAGTGACTTAGCAGCAGCAGCAGCAGCATCAGCAGCAATGCTGGAGATGTGGGTTCAATCCCTGCGCTAGGAAGATCCCCAGTAGAAGGAAATAGCAACCCACTCCAGTATTTCTGCATAGGAAATCCCATGAACAGAAGCCTGGTGGGCTGCAGGCTATGGAGTCACAGTCAGACACAATGGAGCAACTAAACAACAACAAATGAGAACCTACTGTATAGCTCAGGAAACTTGACCTAAATGGGAAGGAAATCCAAAAAGAGGGGATATACATATATNAACTCATGACCATTGAGTCTGTGATGCCATCCAACCATCTCATCCTCTGTCGTCCCCTTCTCCTCCCACCTTCAATCTTTCTTAGGATCAGGGTCTTTTCCAATGAGTCAGTTCTTGGCATCAGGTGGCCAAAGCGCTCATTCATGTATTATTTCTGGCTGTTTTTGCCTTACAATAGTGGAGCTGAGTCATTGCAAAGAGGATTACAAAGCCTAAGTACTTTGTAATCCTCATTGACTCTTTACAGAAAAAGTTTACCAACCCCTGATTTAAATAACGTGACTGTTAACACCTGTCTCTTATACACATCTTGCTAAAGCCTTTGATTGTGTGGATCACAATAAACTGCGGAAAATTCTTCAAGTGATGGGAATACCAAACCACCTGACCTGCTCTTGAGAAATCTGTATGCAGGTCAGGAAGCAATAGTTAGAACTGGACATGGAACAACAGACTGGTTCCAAATCAGGAAAGCAGTATGTCAAGGCTGTATATTATCACCCTGATTATTTAACTTATATGCAGAATACATCATGAAAAAAGCTGGGCTGGAGGAAGCACAAGCTGGAATCAAAATTGCTGGGAGAAATATCAATCACCTCAGATATGCAGATGACACCACCCTTATGGCAGAAAGTGAAGAAGAACTAAAGAGCCTCTTGATGAAAAGGAAAGAGGAGAGTGAAAAAGTTGGCTTAAAGCTCAACATTCAGAAAACGAAGATCATGGCATCTGGTCCCATCACTTCATGGAAAATAGATGGAGAAACAATGGAAACAGTGTCAGACTTTATTTTTTGGGCTCCAAAATCACTGCAGATGGAGACTGCATCCATGGAATTAAAAGATGCTTGCTCCTTGGATGAAAAATTATGACCAACATAGACAACATATTAAAAAGCAGAGATATTACTTTGCCAACACAGGTTCACCTAGTCAAAGCTATGGTTTTTCCTGTGGTCATGTATGGATGTGAAAGTTGGACTATAAATAAAGCTGAGCACCAAAGAATCAATGCTTTTGAACTGGGATTTTGGAGAAGACTCTTGAGAGTCCCTTGGACAGCAAGGAGATCCAACCAGTCCATTCTACAGGAAATCAGTCCTGAATATTCATTGGAAGGACTGATGCTGAAGCTGAAACTGCAATACTTAGGCCACCTGATGGGAAGAACTTAATCACTGGCCAAGACCCTGATGCTGGGAAAGACTGAAAGTGGGAGGAGAAGGGGATGACAGAGGATGAGATGGTTGGATGGCATCACCAACTCAATGGATGTGAATGTGAGTGAACCCCAGGAGTTGGTGATAGATAGGGAGGCCTGGAGTGCTGTAGTCCATGGGGTCACGAAGAGTCGGACATGGCTGAGTGATTGAACTGAACTGAACTAGAACAAGGTGGGTGACTGTAGGTGCCTAGTACAGTTGACCGAAGCACGGGAGATGGGTAGGTTCTCTGGAGAGACCCACTGGATCTTACAAGAATGTGAGTGAACCCCAGGAGTTGGTGATGGATAGAGAGGCCTGGAGTGCTGTAGTCCATGGGGTCGTGAAGAGTCGGACATGGCTGAGTGATTGAACTGAACTGAACTAGAACAAGGTGGGTAACTGTAGGTGCCTAGTACAGTTGACCGAAGCATGGGAGATGGCTAGGTCCTCTGGAGAGATCCACTGGTTCTTACACTTGGGGTCTTCATAAAACAGCCAAGTGCCAGGAAGGCTGGGAAGGGTTCTCAGTTTTGGGAGGCAGGCACTGTTTGCATCCAGGAGGGCTGGGAGTTACAGAGATGCTCTTGGAACTATGGTAGCTGAAATGATCAGCAACACAGACTGTTTTTCTCCCCATTCGCATTTTCTGTCTTTTATGGAGAAAGGATGTCTCAAAGGCCAGAACTGCTTTATAGGCTGGAGAAAAATTCTGTCAAGGACAAAGACACTATGATTGTTTCCTAATGTCTGGTTTGGATTATGAATTAAGTCACTGACTATGAACCAGATTTTTTTTTTTTTCTTCTTTAATGCCAGAAGGCTACACAGATCCTAAAGGTGTGTCTTATGGCCTGATTATCATCTTGGTCTGTCTAGCAGGGCTACTGTTATAAACACCTCAAATATAGACTCCTTTTAATGTTTTAAAGTAACCAGTGTCACAACTGCCAGGAAAAGTAGTTTAAAAAAACCACACTGTGTAGAAAATGAAAATATGTCAAATTATATTAAGTACTATGTAGAGGGCAAATATACGTTAAGTACCACATAGACGGAAATATTCAAAGGAAGGTAACATGATGTGAAAATCACTGCTGTCAGCTCCAGATGTCAGCTTTAGATAACGGGAAGTATAAAAAGCAGTCTGGAAAAAAGTACATACATTTTATATAAAATAATAGTGCCACAAAAACATGCATCTCCCCTTCCCTGACAGGAAAGGAAAGGTCAAAATTAAGTGGACAAGTCACTGCTACACAGAAAGTCACTGGGGGAGAAAAGAAGGGAGGCAATTTTTCCTTTTGCTATTTCTGAGGACTAATTATTTTGGATCAGTCATTCCTGTTAAGGATGATTTTAATGCCTCAAACTGAAGATATTTCAGAAAATTTGATATTTAACTTTTACCATCTGAAGGCTGTACCAAAGAGCATGTATAAGAACAAAACCATGGGATCAATATGTGAGGTTTTACTATTTCAACATTTGCGTAGTAATTAAAACCTTTGGATAATTATAGACATATTCCCTCCCCAACATTTTATTATAAATGCTTTAAAAGATGTAAAAAAGTTGAAAGAATTATATAGTGAATAATCATATATCCATCATTTTGATCAGGAGCTGGCAAACTACAGTCCATGGGTCAGACCCAGTTGCTTGCCTGTTTTTATAAACACAAATTTATCAGAACAGCTGTGCTCATTGTGTGTATTAGTCACTCAGTTGGGTCTGACTCTTTGCAACCCCGTGGACTGTATAGGCTCCTCTGTCCAAGGGATTCCCCAGGAAAGAATACTGGAGCGGGTTGCCATGCCCTCCTCCAGGGGACCTTCCCAGCCCAAGGATCGAACCTGGGTCTCCTACATTGCGGGCAGATTCTTTACTGACCAAGGCACCAGTGCTCATTCAGTTCAGTTCAGTCACTCAGTCGTGTCCGACTCTGTGACCCCATGGACTGCAGCACGCTAGGCCTCGCTGTCCATCCCCAACTCCCAGTTTACTCAAACTCATGACCATTGAGTCTGTGATGCCATCCAACCATCTCATCCTCTGTCGTCCCCTTCTCCTCCCACCTTCAATCTTTCTTAGGATCAGGGTCTTTTCCAATGAGTCAGTTCTTGGCATCAGGTGGCCAAAGCGCTCATTCATGTATTATTTCTGGCTGTTTTTGCCTTACAATAGTGGAGCTGAGTCATTGCAAAGAGGATTACAAAGCCTAAGTACTTTGTAATCCTCATTGACTCTTTACAGAAAAAGTTTACCAACCCCTGATTTAAATAACGTGACTGTTAACACGTTGTTGTATTAGCTTTATCGTTTATCTATCCATTCACCCACCTTATTGTTAAAGGGGAAAAGAACAAAATGGTCATTGGTGGTCAGATTCATGTCTCAAGTAGTTAAGGACTATTACTAAAGTTTCCAAAAGAAAAAACTAAATTAGAAAGAAAAAAAAATCACTTAATTTTGTTATTTGGCCTTATAATTAGGCTTATTCTCAGCCATCATGTAGATAAACTCAGTTATAATGCTAGATATAAAAATCAGATTAGCTGAATTTTACTTTATTTTTTGTTGAATCATACTGGCTGATTTAGGTTTTGATGTCTCAAAATATATTACTGGGTAGTTTGTTTTAAAACTCAAGGCAGTATTTATATTCTGAGAGGGAAACTTCCTCAAAATAGTTGAGTAAAAACTATTTTTTTCAGTCTTTTTAGTGGAACTATAAACTGCTGCTTAGTTGTTAATGAAATCACATGTAGTTGGGATTGTTACTATTAGTGCATTAAAGTCTACAAACACCATTTATTGAGTCTTTTCTATGCCTTGGACAGTTACAGTTCTAGGTACGTTAGGAGATGTGAGGATGAATCAAAGATTCTGTCCTCCAAGCACTATATGAGATCTCTTATATGTGGAATATAAATTGTGACACAAATGAGTGTATCTATAAAACAGACTCAGAGACCTGAAGAAGAAAGCTGTGGTTGTCAAGGGGGAGGGAGACATAGGGACTGGGCGTTTGGGATTAGCAGGTGGAAACATATATAATTTGGATAAATGACAATGTCCTACTGTATGGCATGAGAACTATATTCAATGTCTTGATAAACTATAATGGGAAAGGATATGAAAAAGAACATATATGGTGGACTCTTTAGTGTCTGACCCACCAGAGAAGCCCCATATGTATGTATAACTATATATAGATACACACACACATATATATGTATTTGCTGTACAGTAGAAATTAACACAACATTGTAAATCAACTATACTTCAATAAAGTAAATTATAAAAACGATTATGTCCTCAAAGAAAACATTAACTCAAAAAGATAGCTGCATCTCCATGCTCATGGCAGCATTATTTAAAACAGCCAAGACCTAGAGTTACTTTGTGTCCATCCATTGGGAGAACAGATAAAGAAGTTGTGAGTGTAACAGTGGAGTATTATTCATCCATAGAAGTGAGGAAATTATGCCATTTGCAACAACATGGATGGACTCAGAGGCTTACTAAGTGAAATAAGTTAAAGAAATACAACTAATGTATGATCTCACATACAAATGTGAAATCTAAAAAAGAAAAAAAGAACAAAAGAAACCTATCAAACTCATAGAAAAGAGATCAGATTTGTGATCACTAGAGGTGGTATCAGGGCAAGAGAAATTGGAGGAAGGTGGTCAAAAAGTACAAACTTCCAGTTACAAGATAAATAAGTCCTTGGGATGTCATGATGACTGTAGTTTACCCTGCTATACTATGTATGGGAAAGTTGTTAAGAGAATAGATCCTAAGGGTTCTCATTACAAGAAGAAATTTTTTTCATTTCTTTTTATCCTATCCATATGGGATGATAGATATTAACTAAATCTTTTGTGATAATCATTTCACAATACATTGTAAATCATATAATCATGCTGTATATCTTAAACTTACACAGTGATATAGATCAATTATTTTTCAATAAAGTGAGGGAAAAAAATCCTGTTCTTAAGGCATATATCTGAGTATGGCAGATGGGACATGGACGGAATGGTCAACAGAGTGGAAAGTGTTTGATGTTGTGAGAACCTAGTAAGTTCTGTGAGAGAGCAGAGAAAGGTGATACTTGGCATCTATTTCTCCCAATAAGGTGATATTCTGAAGGAAATGGCATTCTGTTTCGATCTATACAGACCGATGACATTTGAAGCAGGAACTGAAGGGCTGTCTTTGAAAAGCAAGTTGGGAGATTGTATGAAAGCCCCAAACTGCATTTGGCTTTCTGACAGAATAGGCAAAGCTGGTGAACTTTGAACAAACTTATGAAACCCATCTAGGGTTTTCATTATCATTGGTTCCCAGTGACTTGCAATCAAGAGACAACTTTTAGTAAAACAAACAATAATCTTATGAAATTGTGGTTTACTGGAGGGTAGTTGCTAATCATTCTCTTCCTGCTAGCACATCAGCCAATTTGGTTCTTGGCAGTGACACAACTTAACAGTCATTTCCCATGTAGTATACAGGCTTGAATGAGTTAATGCAACTCCTCAGTAAAGAAACCTCTATGACTGTATCTTAAGGAAATAATAAAAAATGTAAATATTTAAATATGCTGATAATCATTATGTGCGTGCATGCTCAGGTGTTTTCGTTGTGTCTGACTGTTTGTGATCTATGGACTGTAGCCCTCTAGGCTCCTCTGTCCATGGGATTCTCCAGGCAAGAATACTGGAGTGGCTTGCTATTCCCTCTTCCAGGGGATCTTCCCTACCAGGTTTCAAATTCATGTCTGCCTGCTTCTCTCCTTCATTATAGGGGGATTCTTTACCCACTGAGCCACCTGGGAAGCCCAATCATCATAGTATTATTTACATAATACAATGAAAAATATATCCATGTTCAAAATAGAGTGTTAAATTATGATACTTCAGTGAGATAATATGCAGGTCCTAAAAATCAAGATTTTTGGGGTGAATTTTTAATGGTACAGGAGGTGGCAATTATCTAATGTTTTAAGAAAAATACACAAAAAGGCAGTTTATAAACTTTTATATATAACATATTGTCAACATCATAGTATTATTTACATAATACAATGAAAAATATATCCATGTTCAAAATAGAGTGTTAAATTATGATACTTCAGTGAGATAATATGCAGGTCCTAAAAATCAAGATTTTTGGGGTGAATTTTTAATGGTACAGGAGGTGGCAATTATCTAATGTTTTAAGAAAAATACACAAAAAGGCAGTTTATAAAATTTTATATATAACATATTGTCAGTTTTGGATTCACTGCTTAAACTTTCAACAAAGGAACTTCAGCCGGGGAAATGAACCAAAGTGATTTGAGAAATGGAAACACCATTTTTTTAATAAGAATTTTGCTAAGATAATGTATACTGTCTACTTAATAGGAAACTTTATAAAAATATCTATTTTGTGGGTTCTGGGGATAGGGCTTACCAAGATAGCCTGTATTATCTTCTTTCCTCACTCTAAGCACATATAAATATAGGGCAAAATACTGCAACCAAAAATTTAAAAGCAATATCCAAGCTCCAAATAAAGAAAGAATTCCCTGGGAGCCAAAACCACACAGGGAAGGTGAAACCAAATGTAAGCTTTGAGATCTGATGCTGCAATGCCTCAGAAAGATATTGGTCTGGAAACAGACCAAAGGGACTAGTAACTGGGAACTTAATATTTATGTTCTTTGGAGGATGGAGATGTGGCCTTGGACTTTTGTAAGAGGGGAAACTAGATCTCAGAGCCCTCCTTAGAGATAACACTTCTAATGACCTTGAAATGTGTGGACTATACAATTCAGATCACCTACCTTTATTTGTCTTGTCTACAGGGATGCTGGGAATCAGCATAAATTAAATGATTAGAAGCTGGAGTCAAACGGCTGCTGGCTCAAGGCAGCAGCACTGGTGTTGCCATAGGACAGTCTGACTCTCAGAGTCCTCAAAGATTAAATCCATCATCCCTCCCTCCCTCTCTTCTTCCATCCTTCCTTCTGTCCTGATACATTTATTGAACAAGTATGCTATGCTGGGGATGAGGACTAACACACCCAGGGCCCACTTCAAGAAACTCAGAATTTAGTAGGGAAAATAACACTATGATGAATGGAGAGTTAAGGAGGTTAGTGATAATCTCTGTACTCTGGGTTGGGCTGCCAGATTTGGCAAAATAAAAATATAAGATTTGTTATAATTTAGTTAAGCTTTAGTTTCAGATAATGATGTAATATTTGGGACATACTTATACTGAAAATTAGGACTTCCCTGGTGGCTCAGATGGTAAATAGCGTCTGTCTACAATGTCAGAGACCTGGGTTCGATCCCTGGGTTGGGAAGATCCGCTGGAGAAGGAAATGGCAATCCACTCCAGTGCTATTGCCTGGAAAATCCCATGGACGGAGGAGCCTGATAGGTTACAGTCCATGGGGTCGCAAAGAGTCAGACACGACTGAGCGACTTCACTTTCACTTTCTATACTGAAAATTATTTATTGTTTATCTGAAATTCAGATTTAACTGGGCAGTCTTATTTTATCTGGCAACTCTAATTCTAGGGCGCTTGGGCCATTGTCTAGTCAGTGTCTTGGCTGGTAAACTGTTCCCATTTCCCCTGGGAAAGAGAAAGCAAGGCGTGGTAGTCTTTTCCTTTTAGAAATTTCTGGTCAAGTCAAATCCCTGAGTGATATTTGACCTGCCTGATGAAATCCAGACATAGATGTTGGTCATCTGAAAATCTAACCACTACCCAGAAAAACTAGCATTTTCTAGTCAACAGGTAGAGGTCTGTTAACCATCCTGAAGCGTAAAACTTTAGGAGAGACAGCCCAAGAACCATCAGCGAAGTGTTATGGGACCATAACGCTGAAGCACAAGTCTGCCAAGAGCAGGCAAAATTTTTCTGGGTGTGTCAAAGGTAAGGGTGTATCTTCTACTCTGGAAGAGTCTTGTAACTAAAGCTTAAATATGTTTATTCAGAGATTCTAAGGACTGGCAATTTGTGAGGAATATATCGATGAAGTGATGGGTAAGAAATCAAGTTTAAAATCCAGTATCTGTTTTTTTTTTAACAATATTTGTTTTTTGAGAGACATCTCCTAACTTCGCAAATTATCATAGCTACCCCCCAAATGGTAACAATCATAAAAATACCCACTTCCTATTGATATTCACTATGCGGTAGGCAGTGTGGCAAGCGTTGATGAACAGGGAGGCCTGGCGTGCTGCCATTCATGGGGTCGCAAAGAGTCGGACACGACTGAGCGACTGAACTGAACTATCCTACCTAAAGCTTACAGTGTTATGAAGTAGGCTCTGTTACTCCGACACAGAAATGAGGAGATGAGGGGCCATCCTCAGAGCAGGGAGATCGTCCCATAGTTACACCATAGGAAATGGTGAGCTTGGACCTGAATCCAGACATTGGTCTCTCACTCTGCATTCTGGGTTTTACCTATTTGACCGAATCAGTGATTCAGTTGCATTAGTGGGTTGTGGGAGGACACCCCAGAAACCATGCAGATGAAGTCCTTCTGGGGACTAAAGAGAGTGGATATTTTTGCTGTTAATACCTGTGGATTCCTTTGTGGGGAACTATGTGTCTTTTCAGAAGAGATTGGATAAGAGTGCACTGATTACAATGAATTTAAGGTCCTCAAAATGTGGAGTTTTTAGACTCTCCGAAAGAACTGTACTTTAACGAGACTAACTTTAATTCTTCAGCTTTCTAGATTTAAATAATTGAAAATTTTATTTTAAGAAAACAAATGAAACCCACCACTCATTAAGACATTGTGTTCATTTGGTATGTCCTTTCCTCAGTGGAGTTGCCCTCCTTTTAAAGGTTCTTCTCTTGGGTGGCAGCCTGGAGAGTCTGTCCTCGTGGATAAGGAAGTGTTCTGCCAGCATATCTCCTTTCCTTCTTCCCAATGATGTCCGTTCCCTGCTCTTGGACCACCCTGATGTTTCGTTAAGCTGAATTCAAAGAAACTTTTGAAGGACAAGTGTATAAAAGAGTAACCCACTTGGAAAGCTTTAGGCACAGACTTCTCCAAGAACTATCTCAATATGAAACATAACAAAGTAAAGTCAAACAAGCAAAAAAATGTGGGAATTTTTCTAAAGGACTTATTGGTCATTAAATAATTTTTTTTTTATGTCATCACACACACATAGACACACACGCACAATTTGTTCATCTAGTCGGTCAACAGTACTAGCCACTCTTCTAGGTGCTGGTATTTACCAGTGAACAAAACAAGGCTCCTGCTCGAATGGAAAATATATTCTAATTGGGGCAGACATAAAAGAAGCAAAATGAATAAGAAAACTATATGGAATGTTCCATGGTGATAAGTGGGATGGAAAGAAAGCACAGAATGGGGGTATGGATGTTGCAGTTTTAAATAGGGTGCTCAGGGAAAGCCTGGAGGAAATGAGGGAACCAGCCATGTGGACATCTTGGGGAAGAGTATTCTAGATAGAGGGAACAGCAAATATAAAATCTGAGTAAAGAATTGATGATGGTTGAAAAAAAAAATCAACAAATTCAGAAGCATTTATAACCAAAAGCCTTGTTTTACACTTTTTCCACAGTCCCACTGCTTGAAGGCAACCATCCTATTTCTTTTCA
>SJYX01003329.1:46948-59506 GCA_006410675.1 Oreotragus oreotragus | reverse complement strand
GATGCTTTTGAACTGTGGTGTTGGAGAAGACTCTTGAGAGTCCCTTGGACTGCAAGGAGATCCAACCAGCCCATTCTGAAAGAGATCAACCCTGGGATTTCTTGGGAAGGAATGATGCTAAAGCTGAAACTCCAGTACTTTGGCCACCTCATGCGAAGAGTTGACTCATTGGAAAAGACTCTGATGCTGGGAGGAACTGGGGGTAGGAGGAGAAGGGGATGACCGAGGATGAGATGGCTGGATGGCATCACCAACTCAATGGACATTAGTGTGAGTGAACTCCAGGACTTGGTGATGGACAGGGAGGCCTGGCGTGCTGCAATTCATGCAGTCGCAAAGAGTCGGACACGACTGAGCGACTGAACTGACCTGAACTGATTCTACATTTCCTCTTTGCTCCTTCCAATATTTGATAGATACACTTGAGTTCTTAGTTATGACATTACTTACTGTTAAAATTTTAATATATAATACTTAAACCTCTGTTTATGGCTCGATCGATTTGCGAAAGAACAACTGAAATCGGGAAGTGTAGACAGAACCATGAGATTGGGCAAAGGTCACAAGTCTGGATATCAGCTCAAAGTCCAGAGGCTTTGAAGAGGCACATGGAGTACAGACCTGGTCAGAGTCTAGATCATGGACAGATGATGAAATGTGACATTGGTCAAGGTATAGAGATTAAGAGGAGGAAGTAAAAGTGAGTTTGGGGCTTGTGAGGGGGAACCTATTAATGGAGAGACTAGAGTTTAAGGGCAGGAAGTGTGAGTATCTGGAGTGACTGAGGCACTAGGCAATCTTTCATGTGCAGAAAAGTAGCCCCTTCATGGCAGGATACTAGTTGTTTGCTCGTGCCCTATGCCACTCATTTATTTGATCCGAGATCCCATATCTACTTCCTCTGCTGCTGCTGCTAAGTCGCTTCCGTCATGTGCGACCCCATAGACGGCAGCCCACCAGGCTCCCCCGTCTCTGGGATTCTCCAGGCAAGAACACTGGAGTGGGGTGCCATTTCCTTCTCCAATGCGTGAAAGTGAAGTCGCTCAGTCGTGTCCAACTTGTAGCGACCCCATGGACTGCAGCCCACCAGGCTCCTCCGTCCATGGGATTTTCCAGGCAAGAGTACTGGAGTGGGTTGCCCTCTGCTCTGCTCTAAATCCCAGCAGGACTGCCCAGCAGGAAGCATTTTGCAAGCTTCCTTGCCAATTGCTTTTTGTCTATGATTAACAGCCCAGGAGGGAGACTGGAGAAAAAAAGAAAAGGAGAAGCCCAGGGCTTTTATTGGGGGTGTCTTGAGTTTCCAGTTTCTGCTCTGTTGCTCTGACTTCTGGATTTTGATAATATGGTATAACAACTTCCTGCTGTTGTGAGTTTCTGGGTTATCTCATTTTCCTGCGCCTAGCTCCTCAGTTTTCCCAACACCTTTATAACTGGTTCCCTTGAACCATCTGGCAGGAGCTCTGTTTTCTTGAGAGAAGTTTGACTAATACATGCTCTAAAGTATTGAAGAGACTTTCCTAGTACTGAGTTAATTTCATTGATTCCTGATTAGTAAATGAAGAATAATGGATTTTAGGAAGAGTCCTAATTTTTTAAGCTTAAATTTGATTTTCTTTCCTTTGAGTGGCATTTTTTTTCACACATGATTTTGTCTAGCATTGGACAAGAGGCTGAATATAGTATTAATGGAAAAGACAGGATACAGTAATGCAATTCTGTATCATGTCTTTTCGTTTAATACTGTATTGTGAGCCTTATCCCATTGTTATTGGGATTCAGCTCAGTTCAGTCGCTCAGTCGTGTCCGACTCTTTTCGACAGCATGAGCACACCAGGCCTCCCTGTTCATCACCATCTCCCAGAGTTCACTCAGACTCACGTCCATCGAGTCCGTNGTTTTTTTTTTTTTTTTTAATGCTGAGTGAGATGGGAAGCCATTGGAAGCTTTTGAGAAGAGCAGTGATGTGATCTGACCTTGTTTGAAGAGCGTCACTGTGGCTACCACGGCGAAGATAGAGCTCAGGGAGCAGAGACACACTCAGGGAGCCCCACGGACACATACACTCTTGTTACAAAGCTATGCTAATCATATGGGTGAAAAATGATGGTGCCATGGACCAGGGTGTGAACAGAAATGGTGAAAGTACTTGGATGTTGGACATACTATGAAGATAGAGGTGACAAAATTTACTGACAGATGGGATGCGACATGAGAGAAATAGAGGAGTAAAAAAGTGACTCTAAGAAATGCAAATTAAAGGCACAATATGGGGCTTCCCTGGTGGCCCAGTGGTTAAGAATCCACCTGCCAATGCAGGGGACACCAGTTCAGTTCCTGGTCCGGGAAGATCTCCCAGGCAGCGGGGAAACTAACCCCGGGCACCACGACTACTGAAGCCCTCGTGCCCTAGAGCCCATGTTCCACAACAAGAGACACCACTGCAAAGAGAAGCCTGTGCATGCAACTAGAGAAAGCCCGCGTGCAGCAACGAAGACCCAGCGCAGCCAAAAATTAATTCATTTATTTAACTAATTTTTTATAAAGAAATCACAGAGGAGAAAACAATTTGGGGAACCGTGGGACAATATTTAAGAAAATTGAATTCACAGACAAAGAAAATACCAGATCCAGATGGTTTCATTGGCAAATTCTACCAAACACTTGAGGAAGTGTTTAGTAGACTAAGTGGTAGAGTTCTACACAAACCCTCCCAGAAAAGAGAAAAGGAGCGACACTGTGCAACTCATTTTATGAGGCCCGCATTATCCTGACACCAAAATGAAAAAACAAACAAAAAAAGACATTGCAGGGAAACTACAGACCAACATCCCACGTGAACATAGACCAAAAGCTCTCCACAGACTATTAGCAAATCCTGTCCAGAAACATATAAAAAGGATCATAATTCACTATGAATCAGAGTTCACTCAGGGAAATTCAATGCTGATACACCATCCAAAAATAAATGAATGTAATTCACCACGGTGACTTAGTCGCTCAGTCGTGTCCAACTCTTGCGACCCCGTGGACTGTAGCCCACCAGGCTCCTCTGTCCATGGGATTCTCCAGGCAAGAATACGGGAGTGCTTTGTCATTTCCTTCTCCAGGGGATCTTCCTGACCCAGGGATCGAACTCAGGTCTCCCACACTGCAGGCGGATTCTTTACCAACTACCATAGTGACAGACTAAAACAGAAAAAAACACATGCTAATCTCAACCGATGGAAAGCATTAACACAATTCAACATCTATTTATCATAAAATCTCACAACAAACTAGGAACAGAAGGAAAGTTCTCTAACCTAAAGAAGGACACTCAGCAAAAGGGCATCATCCTTAAAGACTGAAGGACTTCTCCCTAAAACTGAGAACAATATTCACTCTTGCCTATTCAGTATTATCCAGAAAATTCTAACTAATGCAACAAGGCAAGAAGGAAAAAAGACACATGGATTTGAAAGGAAGAAATGAAACTGTCTCTATTAATAGCCAGCATAATTGTCTATATGGAAAACTCTATTAAATCTACCAAAAAAAGTTCCTAAAACTAGTTAGTGAATTTGGCAAAGTCACAGGATACAAAGTCATAATATAGAAATCAATTATATGTTGGACTTCCCTGGTAGTCCAGTGGCTAACACTCCGAGCTCCAGATGCAGGGGCCCTAGGTTCGATCCCTGGTCAGGGAACTGGATCCCACATGCTACAACTAAGAGTGTGTATGCCAAAACTGAAGATCCTGCATGCCACAACTAATAATAAGACATGGCACAGCCTAAATAAATAAAATTTTTAGAAATTAATTATATGTCTATATACCAGCAATTGGAAAATTAATTTATTTTTTAAAATATTTATTTGGCTGCACCTTGTCTTGGTTGCGGCACTCCAGACCTTCAATCTTCATTGGGGCATGTAGGATCTTCTTAGTTGTCATGTGTGGGATCTAGTTCCAGGACTGGGGATTGAACTCAGGCCCCCTGCATTGGGAGTGTGGGGTCTTAGCCACTGGACCACCAGGAAAAGTCCCAACAAATTTAAGTAAATAATAATTTTCAGTTGCACCAAAATAATGAAAGCCTTAAGGATAAATACAACAAAATATATGATGGCTCTTTATGCTGAAAAACACATCAGTGAAGGAAATCAAAGCAATGCAACATGTTCATTGATTGGAAGCCTCAATTTTGTTAAGACATCAATAGTTCCCCAATTGACATACAGACTCAACACAATCCCAATCAAAATCCCAGCAGGAGTTTTTGTAAATATCAATAAGCTGATTTTAAAATTTATACGGAAAAGCAAATAAACTAGAAAGCTAAAACAATTTTGGGAAAGCAGAACAGTGGTGGAGAAATACCACTACAATGATAAACGTAGCATAGTCTGGCAAAAGGATAGATGCATAGATCG
The DNA here is from genome assembly GCA_006410675.1 of Oreotragus oreotragus. NCBI lineage: Eukaryota > Metazoa > Chordata > Mammalia > Artiodactyla > Bovidae > Oreotragus > Oreotragus oreotragus. Next base: position 55,090 of record SJYX01003329.1, on the reverse strand, counting down.
ATAGAACAGAACAGGGAGTCCAGAAACAGACTGACACAAATCCAGTCAATTGGTTTTTTTTACAAAAGTGTGATGGGAAAGATTACCTTTTCAACAAATGATACTGGAGTAACTGGACTTTCTTATGTAAACGTGTGAACCTGACCTGTATCTTATATACTTTCTATTTTTCAAATTTAGTTGCAATGAATCTTGGACCTAAATGAAAACCTAAATGAGACTTTTAGAAGAAAGCAAGGGAGAAAAACCTTTGTCACCTTAGACAGAATTCTTAAATGCAAAATTAAAACAAAATTCATTAAAGGAAAACTTGATAAACTGGACTATAGGGCTAGAGACACCATCAGTGTGATCAGGGCTTAAGGGTGGGAGGCAGTTTGGACTACAAAGGATTAATACATGGATCTTTTTTTTTAAAAGATATCTTTATTTTATGTATTTATTAATTGGATGCATCACAAGCTGGAATCAAGATTGCTGGGAGAAATCTCAATGACCTCAGATATTTCAGAAATCTCAACAATCTTCACTGAAGGACAGGGAAGCCTGGCGTGCTGCCATCCATGGGATTGAAAAGAGTTGGACACGACTGAGTGGCTGAACAACAAATGTTGAATTCAGGTCTTAGTTCCCCAGTCAGGGATCTATCCCGGGCCCCACTGCGATGGGAGCTTGGCGTCTTAACAACTGGACCACCAGGGTAGTCCCAATACATGGATATTTTTAGGGAATGATGAACCATTCTGTATTTTTACTGTAGTGGTTGGTTCCATGACTGTGCATTTGTCAAAACTCACACAACTATAAACCAAAAAGTCAACTGTACACTTAAGTTGTATATATGGATACATATACATTTATTATAAGAATGGATGGATAGATATCTTTACGAAGTTTTTAAGATTTTCTCATGTTGCTATCGAGGCACATCTAGCAGATTCTGTATTTGTATAATTATTTTTCTTGAGACCAAGATTTGTTGTTCAGTCGCTCAGTTGTGTCCGACTCTTTGCGACCCCATGGACNTATTATAAGAATGGATGGATAGATATCTTTACGAAGTTTTTAAGATTTTCTCATGTTGCTATCGAGGCACATCTAGCAGATTCTGTATTTGTATAATTATTTTTCTTGAGACCAAGATTTGTTGTTCAGTCGCTCAGTTGTGTCCGACTCTTTGCGACCCCATGGACTGCAGAACGCCAGGCTTCCTTGTCCTTCACCACCTTCTGGAGCTTGCTCACTCATGTTCATTGAGTCAATGATGTTATCCAACCACCTCATACTCTGTAGGACTGCCTTAATCCTTGTTAACTTTCCATTTTTTCTTATTCCACAGAACCTAAAGCTTCATCATTTGGAATTTATTCTTTTTTTTTAAGTTTTTGTCTGAGAAGCATGTAGGATCTTAACTCCTTGACCGGTGAGCATACCTATGCCCCCTGCATTGGAAGCATGGAATCTTAACCACTGGACTGCCAGGGAAGTCCCTAGAATGTATTCTTTTTGAGTTGTTGTTTAATCGCTCAGTTGTGTTCAACTCTTTGCAACCCCATGGACTGCAGCACTCCAAGCTTCCCTGTCTTCCACTATCTCCTGGAGTTTGCACAAATTCATGTCCATTGAGTCGATGATGCCATCCTACCATCTCATCCTCTGTCACCCGCTTCTCCTCCTGCCCTCAATCTTTCCCAGCATCGGGGTCTCTTCCAATAACTCGGATCTTCACATCAGGTGGCCAAAGTATTGGAGCTTCAGCTTCACCGTCCATCCCTCCAATGAGTATTCAGGGTTGATTTCTTTTAGGATTGACTGGTTTGATATCCTTGCTGTTCAAGGGACTCTCAAGAGTCTTCTCCAACACCACAGTTCTAAAGCGTCAATTCTTCGGTCCTCAGCCTTCTTTATGGCCCAACTCTCACATCCATACATGACTGCTGGAAAAACCATAGCTTTGACTATATGACCTTTGTCAGCAAAGTGATGTCTCTGCTTTTTGATACACTGTCTAGGTTTGTCATAGTTTTTCTTCCAAGAAGCAAGTGTCTTTGTCAAATTCCTAAAAAGTAATTAGTTAATTTCTTTTTTTTTTTTTTAAAGAAAGTCCAACTCCTATTATTGGGGGCAATAAAATAACACACTACCTGCCATGCGGTGTTAGCCAGGGCCCCTTATTGAGTTAACTGGCTGTCGTGGATGGCAATGCCCAGGCGTCTGAGGGGCTGGGACACAGGACAGACGTGCTTTGATGAGAGGAAAGGGAAAGAATGGGCTGCAACAGCACAGTGAGTGACAGGGCACTAGAGGGCAGAGGTGGAAGGGGGCGCAGGCAGTGATCAGAGAGCGGAGACAGGAGCCTGCCAAGAGCACACTGTGTTAACTTCACAGCTTTGCCTCCGGTTGGCTCTGGACTCAGGCCAGCCTCTTCCCTGAACTTTCGTTCATCTCTTCTGACTGTCCGGTCTCCGCTCACATCTGCTCAGAGTGTAACCAGATCCTCTTCCTCTGTCTCCGTTTATTCGACAAATATTTATCATAACTGACTCCAATAACACTCTCTTTTGTTTGCACTAAAGCCCTTTTATATCTACTTATCTCTTTTGACCTGTGGGGAGAAGAATTAACCTTAATTTCCGAGGGCTTCCCTGGTGGCTCAGCGGGTAAAGAATCCGCCTGCAATGCAGGAGACGTGGGTTCGATCCCTGGGTTGGGAAGATCCCCTGGAGAAGGGAAAGACTACCCACTCCAGTATTCTGGCCTGGAGAATTCCATGGACTGTGTAGTCCATGGGGTCGCAAAGAGTCGGACATGACTGAGGAAGAAAATAGAGTCTCAGAAATCATTTCCTTAAAGTCATCCTTTTCAACAACCGAGGACGAGATGCGTTCCATTAGCTGTACTCTGCTGCCCCCTTCTGGGCACATAGCATTAGGCCCCAAACAGGCATAGTTACTACAGTCTGTGTTCATATTTGTTAAATTAACAATATTAAATTTGGGCTTCCCCTGTGGCTCAGATGGTAAAGAATCCACCTGCAATGCAGTAGACCTTGGTTCTATCCCTGTATTGGGAAGACCCCCTGGAGAAGGGAAAGGCTACCCACTCCAGTATTCTGGCCCGGAGAATTCCATGGACTGTATAGTTCATGGGGTCGCAAAGTGTTGGACACTACTGGGCGACTTTCACCTTCACTTTCTTTCTTTCAACAAATATTTATTGAGATCCTACCATGTGTCGGAAAAAAGGCAGGCATGGTCCTTGTGCTTTCAGAGATTATGACATAAGAGGGGAGAGACTTCCACAAATAATTATGTAGTTACAATTTGAATAAGTATTGTAAAGTACAAGGTGCTATATGAGGGTATAGAATGGAGGTATGTAGCCTAGTCTGGAGGCTTAGGGGAATCATGCATGAAGTGTAATCCATAGGAATAGGATGTTTATTGGATATGGAGGAGGTTAAGGAGATATCAAGGATGCCTTCCAGGCCTCTGGCATGAACTAGGCTGATGCAATACTGTGACTCAGTTGAGGAAGCTTGGCAGAAGATTATATTCTTAATGGGACAAACATGAGTTTGGTTTTGGGGTTTTTTAAACATGAATTCTGTGGGATCTTCAGGTATAGATGTGTAATAAGCAACAAGATTTAGGAATTTGGGAACAAGGTCTTAGGCTAGAATATGAAATCTGGGAGTTGTTGGGATGCAGATGGTATGGAAATTTGTGGTTAATGGATGGAATCTCTTAGTAAGAACAGAGCAGAAAGTGGAGGGGGAGTGGGTCGAGGGGCTGGATTATGGGTCTGCAGAATATTGCTCAGTGCCCACTGGAATTCCCTCAAAGTCTTGCTTTCAAGGGAAAGCAACAGAGAAAGACTTGTCGGTACAAACTGCTAGGAATACAAATAACCAAAGGCAGCAAGAAACAGAAACCACACAGAAAGAGAAGAGGGATTATAACTGAAGTGCAAGACTCCTGGATTGAAAAGGTCAAGTGGAAGAGACGGTCCTAGAAAAGGAAACTGAAGGTGAAGGGTAGAGGCAGAAAGGTAAATCAGAGTACGAGAGAGCAAAAGCCCCAGGAAGAATGCATTTTAAGAGGGAGACTGCCAACTGCACTGGAAGTTATGAGGAAATCAAGTGAAAATTAAATAAATAAGTTTTTTAAAAAGGAAATCGTGTAAGGACTTTCCTGGTGGTCTAGTGGTTAAGAATCCATCTTCCAATGCAGGGGCCACAGGTTCAATCCCTGGTCCAGGAAGATTTCACCTGCCACGGGGCAGCTAAGTCTGTGTGCCACCATTACGGAAGCTCGAGCACCGCAGAGCTCATGCTCTGCAACAAGAGAAGCCCCTGCAATGAGAAGCCTGCGCGCCTCAAGGCAGCTAGAGAGTAGTCCTCACTTGCTGCAACTAGGAAAAGCCTGCATGCAGCAACAAAGACCCAGTGCAGCCAAAACTAAATATATTAGTTAATTCTTTTTCAAAAAGAAATCAAGTAAAAATTCTTTACCTGATCCTCCTGATAAAATTGAGGTCCAGTTGCAGAGGCCCAGAGATTGAGAAGACCAGGCCAGGACCTCCTAGGAAACCCTCCAGAGGCTACCATAATGTGTTGTTTTGAACCGGTCGTCTTCATACAATTTCTTTTCCACACACCACTCAAAATGATTTTGATAAATGATGTCCCCCATAATGAAATTCCTGATAAAATTGAGGTCCAGTTGCAGAGGCCCAGAGATTGAGAAGACCAGGCCAGGACCTCCTAGGAAACCCTCCAGAGGCTACCATAATGTGTTGTTTTGAACCGGTCGTCTTCATACAATTTCTTTTCCACACACCACTCAAAATGATTTTGATAAATGATGTCCCCCATAATGAAAAGATATTTCCCTGATAACTGTCAACAAAATGAAAAGGCAGCCTACTGAGTGGTAGAGGACAGTTGCAAATGATATATCTGATAAGGGTTAATAACCAGAACGTACCAAGAACTCATACAATTCGACATCAAAAAAATAAACAACCCAAGTAAAAAATGAACAGAGAACCTGAACAGATGTTTTTCTGAAGAAGTCACATGGATGACCAACCGACACATGAAAAGATGCTCAACATCACTAATTACTGGGAAATACAAATCAAAAGCACAATGAGATATTACCTCCCACCTATCAGAATGGCTATCATCAACAAGACAACAAATAAATGTTGATGAGAAAGTGGAGAGAAGGGAATCTTCATGAACTATCGGTGGGAATGAAATTAGTCCAGCCACTACAGAAAACAGGATGGAGGTTCTTCAAAAAATTAAAGCTAGAACTACCATGTGACCTGGCAATTTCATTTCTAGGTATTTTTCTGGGGGAAAAAAACCCCATAAATTAAAAAAGATATACATCCCAATGTTCATAGCAGCATTATTTACAATAGCCAAGATATGAAATCAACCTAAATATCCATTGACAAATGAAGATTTGAAGATGTGGTGTATATATACAATGGGATATTTCTCAGCCGTCAAAAGAATGAAATCTTGGCATTTGCGACAACATGGATAGATAAACCTGCAGGGTATCATTCTAAGTGAGATGTCAGACAGAGAAAGACAAGTACCATATGATTTATTTATATATGGAATCTAAAAACAAAACAAAGGAACAAACACAACAAAACAGAAACAGACTCATAGGTACAGAGAACAAACAGGTGGTTGCCAGAGGGGAGGGAATATGGAGATGAGTGAAACAGGTGAGGAAGACTAAGTACAAACTTCCAGTTACGAAATAGACGAGTCACAGAGATGAAATGCACAGCATAAGGAACATAGTAACACTGTTATAGCTGTGTATGGTGACATTTAGTACTAGACTTATTGCGGTGACTACTTTGTAATATATGGAAATATCAAATCACTCTATTGTGTACTGAAACTAATAGTGTTGTAGGTCATTACATTAATACTTAAAAAGAAAAGATCTTTCTCAGAAACTGATACTCAGGGAAATGCTGCCCCTTTAGATGGGAATACCAGACCACCTAACTTGCCTCTTGAGAAATCTGTATGCAGGTCAGGAAGCAACAGTTATGTATTCTCATCTCTTTCAGAATTTTCCACAGTTTATTGTGATCCACACAGTCAAAGGCTTTGGCATAGTCAATAAAGCAGAAATAGATGTTTTTCTGGAACTCTCTTGCTTTTTCCATGATCCAGCGGATGTTGCCAATTTGATATCTGGTTCCTCTGCCTGTTCTAAAACCAGCTTGAACATCAGGGAGTTCACGGTTCACATATTGCTGAAGCCTGGCTTGGAGAATTTTGAGCATTACTTTACTAGCATGTGAGATGAGTGCAGTTGTGCAGTAGTTTGAGCATTCTTTGGCATTGCCTTTCTTTGGAATTGGAATGAAAACTGACCTTTTCCAGTCCTGTGGCCACTGCTGAGTTTTCCAAATTTGCTGGTATATTGAGTGTAGCACTTTCACAGCATCATCTTTCAGGATTTGAAACAGCTCAACTGGAATTCTATCACCTCCATTAGTTTTGTTCATAGTGATTAGCACAGTATAATGACTGCATAGTATTCCACCATGGGAAACTTCACCATGGGGAAAGTTGTAGAGTGTTAATTTGGTATTGCAGTTCTTTTATGGATCAGTGTGTAAGATGATGCAGGAGAAGTAAGAGAAACCAGTTTGATCCCTGGGTCAGGAAGACCCCTGGAGGAGGACACGGCAACCCACTCCAGTATTCTTGCCTGGAAAATCCCATGGACAGAGGAGCCTGGCAGGCTACGGTCCATAGGGTCGCAAAGAGTTAGAATGACTTCACACATACACATGTGAAAATGATGACACAACTTAACACATTTCTCAGTGATTTGGAAGAGGCTCTCACCATGTGTAGGATGTACAAATAATAAGCTAGAGGTGATCCATTGAAGAGATGTCTGTCTGGCTGTGCATGTGCTTGGGTGGGCATGTGATGAATGATCAGCAGTCAGCATGGATGGGATACTGCTCATGACTGCTCGTGACATGGGGGTTCCGTGACTCAAGGGACTTTGTCACGATGGCTATTCCAGGACAGATGCTCCTCATTGACTCTCTTTGCCTGGATTCACCTTTCTCCCAATTTCTTCTATGAATTCTCCGTTAACACCCAGATGTCTGTTGTGACATCCACTCTCTGCGCATCTAGGAATACAATTTCTTAAAAAAACCTTTTTTTTAATTTTAATTTTTTGACTGTGCAGCGTGTGAGTCTTAGTTCCCCAGCCATGGATTGAACCTACACCCCCTGCATTGGAAGGATAGATTCTTAACCACTGGACTGCCAGGGAAGTCCCTAGGAATATAGTTTCTTGTTACTCATTGTTATGGTGGTCTGTGTCCCTACCCTTCACTTCCCATGTTGAAGCCCCAACCTCCAGAGCCTCAGAATAGGGACTGTGTTTGGAGATGGGGCCTTTAAAGCAGTAATGAAGTTAAAATGGGGTTGTTAGGGTGCATTCTGATTCAATAGGACTGATGTCCTTATAAGAAGGAGAGATTAGAAAGCAGACAACGCAGACAGAGAGCTGGCCCCTGAGGACTCAGAGGGAAGGCGGCCATCCGTAAGCCAGGGAGAGCGGCCTTAGGAGAAGCGGACCTGCCGACCCTTGACCCTGGACTCCGAGCCTCCAGAAGCGTGAAGAAATGAATTTCTGTTGTTTAAGTGACCCGTGTCTGGTGTTTTGTTATGGCAGCCCTAGCAAGACCAGCACACTCGTGGGAGACAGGACTAATGAATGGGTCAGGTGAGGAGCTGAGGGGCAGCAGAGCTTGATCCCCATCTCTTCCCCCACCCCTCAGTTCAGTTCAGTTGCTCAGTCGTGTCCGACTCTTTGCGACCCCATGAATCGCAGCATGCCAGGCCTCCCTGTTCATCACCATCTCCCGGAGTTCACTCAGACTCACATTCATAGAGTCCGTGATGCCATCCAGCCATCTCATCCTCTGTCGTCCCCTTATCCTCCTGCCCCCAATCCCTCCCAGCATCAGAGTCTTTTCCAATGAGTTAACTCTTCGCATGGGGTGGCCAAAGTACTGGAGTTTCAGCTTTAGCATCATTCCCTCCAAAGAACACCCAGGACTGATCTC
>SJYX01003329.1:17013-39146 GCA_006410675.1 Oreotragus oreotragus | reverse complement strand
CAATCACCATCTTCAGTGATTTTGGAGCCCCCAAAAATAAAGTCTGATACTGTTTCCACTGTTTCCCCATCTATTTCCAATGAAGTGATGGGACCAGATGCCAATATTACTCAGTCATAAAAAGGAAAGCATTTGACTCAGTTCTAATAAGGTGGATGGACCTAGAGCCTATTATACAGAATGAAGTAAGCCAGAAAGGGAAAGATAAATTTCATATATGAATTCATATATATGGAATCTAGAAAGAGGACACTGATGAAGCTGGCTGCAGGGCAGCAATGGAGACCCAGGCATAGAGGACACACTTGTGGGTACAGGAGAGGAAGGAGAGGGAGGGGCACACTGAGAGAGCAGCATCGAATCATGCACACTGGCATATGCGAAACTAAACAGCCAGTGGGAATTTGCTGTGCGATGCAGGTGCTCTGTGACACCCAACAGGGGTGGATAGGGCGGGAAGTGGGAGGCAGGCTCAAGAGAGAGGACACATCTATGGCTGACTCATCTTGACAGGTGGCAGAACCCATCACAATATTGGAGGGCAATTATCCTCCAATTAAAAATAAATAAAATTTATTTTATTTTTATTATTTTTGTTTACTTTACAATATTTTAAAATGCATACACAAATGAACAAATACAAATAAATCAGGAAAAGAGGAAGACAGTGGGAGAAGCAGAGATTTTAAAAGGATACACAGAAAACACTTATTAGAAATAACAACAATAAAATTAATATGCATAGATTAAACAAAATGACATTAAAAGTAAAAATTAAGATATAAGGGGAGATAATCTAGACATTTATCAGTTCATTTCAGTTCAGTTGCTCAGTGGCGTCCGACTCTTTGTGATCCCATGAACAGCAGCACGCCAGGCCTCCCTGTCCATCACCAACTCCCAGAGTCCACCCAAACCCATGTCCATTGTGTCAGCGATGCCATCCAACCATCTCATCCTCTGTCATCCCCTTCTCCTCCTGCCCTCAATCTTTTCCAGCATCAGGGTCTTTTCAAATGAGTCAGCTCTCCGCATCAGCTGGCCAAAGTATTGGAGTTTCAGCTTCAACATCAGTCCTTCCAAAGAATACCCAGGACTAATCTCCTTTAGGATGGGCTGGTTGGATCTCCTTGCAGCCCAAGGGACTCTCAAGAGTGTTCTTCAACACCACAGTTGAAAAGCATCAAATCTTCTGTGCTCAGTTTTCCTTATAGGCCAACTCTCACATCCATACATGACCACAGGAAAAACCATAGCCTTGACTAGATGGGCCTTTGTTGGCAAAGTAATGTCTCTGCTTTTTAATATGCTGTCTAGGTTGGTCATAACTTTCCTTCCAAGGAGCAAGCATCTTTTAATTTCATGGCTGCAATCACCATCCGCAGTGATTTTGGAGCCCAGAAAAATAAAGTCAGCCACTGTTTCCTCTCTTTCCCCATCTATTTGCCATGAAGTGATGGGACTAGATGCCATGATCTTCGTTTTCTGAATGTTGAGCTTTAAGCCAACTTTTTCACTCTCTTCTTTCACTTTCATCAAGAGACATTTATAGGTGAAGGCATAAGTCTAAACACTGTTATAGAAAAAAATAATACACTAATATATGAAATAAAGGGATGACAAAGCAACAGGATTATCATATATCAACATGAACTGAAATGTATAGCAAAGTTTCTGCTCTGTTATTCCGGATGGTAGAGACAGAACTCAGTCACATCACTGAGTGCTCACTTATGTGCTCAAGAGAGGAAAGCCAACCAGGTATCACATTACATACTTTCATCCAAGTTAGGAAGCGGACAGATGCCCACCAATATAACCATGGGAACTTGTTATGGTAGGACCAGAAACTGGCTTAGTGGGTGGTTACCTTAAGGACAAGAACACCAGGCAATCAAGTCAGTGATACAAAGGAATCAATATACTATTATCACCCATTTCTGCTTACAGTCAGGAAGTTGGTACTTTCTTCTGAACAGCTCAGCCTGCTGAGTTAACACACTGTTAAGTTACCAGGGCAGTCCCAGGGCAGGGAAGGCCACAGGAAACAAACAGCTTATGCCCATCCCCTTACACATTGTAGGAATTCATTTTTTAAACAATACATAATGTGACCCAAGAAAAAAGATCTATGGATCACGGTCAAGAGACTGTGCCATAAATAAACATAAAGTAAGTAGGAGAAAGGCTCAACAAAACCAAATGTGTTAAAAAAAAAAAAAAAAAAAAACTTTAGAATAGTGAAGAAATAAAAATTTGTATTCCAAGCCAAGCCAAGGAAAATTTGAACATAGGCATTGTATAGCTGCGCATTGTGTAGCTGCATTAGGAATCAACCAAACCTCCCCAAGGGCAGCAATACCTGCCCAGCGATAAACAGCAATATTCTCCTAGGCTCAGCAAGATAACTCCTTAGGAGATAACCTTTTTTTCATAAACTTTTAAGGGGCTATGATGACCCATGACCCACCACTCTGTACATGTAGCCCTGGATTGTGTAAACTGTCAATAATATGTCATTTAAAGCACAATTATCTGTCTCAAAGACTTACATAACTGTGCTCGACCTCTAATGGGTGGAACAGCTTCAGAGCTTTCTGTGAAGTTGATCCCAGGTTATAATCCTCAATTTGGCTCAAATAAAGTTTTCCATATCTTTCTTAGATGACTGATTATGTTTGTTGTCATCATAGTACAGTAGCTGGGAATATTCTGTGGGAAAGTATTCTGCTACTAACACCTAGAAATTACAGAGAAACTATAAAAAGGATCATTTAACTCGTGCGTCTGAACTCTCTCTCACATACACACACCGTCTCTGTGTATATATACAGGTAACCTTAGTGGCACTGCTTTCCTGTTTTTTGAACAATGGGACCCACATTTTCGTTTTGTACTGGGTCTCATATATTACACAGTCAGCTATGATCCCTAAAAAAGAAATAAACTCAGTGTGGCTTCCTCTTGGTTGTGCACTAAATCGTCAAATAGCAACAGAAGCAAGTATATTCTGGAAGGAAAATCCTCAATAATATTTCTCAGAATTAGAGCAGAGAGAGCCCAGTCATGCATAAAGTGAAATGGCCCTTACTAAGTCTCTGCGCCCCTGGATTTAAAATCCTTCACTGTCAAAGTGGCAAAATCATGAAGTTGCTGGCAATATATGTGCATATACCTGGTATGAATCTACTACATAAATATTACTTTCAAGACTGGACTCATACATGCAGTTTTGTTTCATACATTTTTCATTTTAACCAGGAAACAATGAATTTTACTCTTTCATGGCAATTACTTGAGTAATGGTTTTAAGGACAGCACAATATGCCATCTAATACACATGTCATAATTTATTTGTCCATATGTGTGAATGTGTAGTTTAAAAAATAAACAATCATATTTTTAAACTGCCTTCAATTCTGATTATTTCCTGTGAAAAATTCCTCAAATTAGGATTATTGCAACCTGATTTTTTTTAAAACCTTTTCACAGATTACGTTTATTCAGTGTTCATTTAGACTTTTTATAATCACTACTATATTTGTCGTATTTTTAAGTTTTGAAGAATTTATTGTCTTGATCATGTATTTGGAAAAACAATTTTCCTTTTCATTTGAATATTTTGAAAACTCTTGCTAGTCATAAGACTATTTAAATATTTGCAAATAAGTAATCTGTGAATCTCTGAGATTTGTGAGTTGCACTTGGTGTGAGTTTGGCAATGGCTAGGAGTTGAAGATTATTCATTTATTTCTTAGTTATTACTGGATTATTTACATTTATTATACACTATATAATTACTATTTATTATGGATTATTTACATTTATTATGGATTATTACATTTACTATGGATACATGGATAATCCATATACATGGATTATTTACATTATTGTTGGATTATATATTTATATCTTAGTTATAATTGGATTATCATATACTAATGTGTTTCCACGTGTAGAGTTCATTAAAGACTATCTATTATGTTTCTGATAATGAGTGATGTTGAGCATCTTTTCATGTGTTTGTTAGCCATCTGTATGTCTTCTTTGGAGAAATGTCTATTTAGTTCTTTGGCCCATTTTTTGATTGGGTCGTTTATTTTTCTGGAATTGAGCTGTAGGAGTTGCTTGTATATTTTTGAGACTAATTGTTCGTCAGTTGCTTCATTTGCTATTATTTTCTCCCATTCTGAAGGCTGTCTTTTCACCTTGCTTATAGTTTCCTTTGTTGTGCAGAAGCTTTTAAGTTTAATTAGGTCCCATTTGTTTATTTTTGCTTTTATTTCCAATATTCTTGGAGGTGGGTCATAGAGGATCCTGCTGTGATTTATGTTGGAGAGTGTATTGCCTATGTTCTTCTCTAGGAGTTTTATAGTTTCTGGTATTATGTTTAGCTCTTTAATCCAATTTGAGTTTATTTTTGTGAATGGTGTTAGAAAGTGATCTAGTTTCATTCTTTTACAAGTGGTTGACCAGTTTTCCCAGCACCACTTGTTAAAGAGATTGTCTTTAATCCATTGTATATTCTTGCCTCCTTTGTCATAGATAAGGTGTCCATAGGCGCATGGATTTATCTCTGGGCTTTCTACTTTGTTACATTGATCTATATTTCTGTCTTTGTGCCAGTACCATAGATTTGACTAGCCAATAAACAGTTGCTAAAATTATAATTTTAACTGTCTTTCCTCAGAGGGAGCTTGTACCCATTAACAACCAGTTTACACTTGTTAAGATTACCAGCTTGCAGTGGTTTGGAGCACCAGTTCATAGAGTTTGGCTGCTTGGTATCTGATCCCTAGAGCCACCCCTTACAAGGTGTGAAGGGTTGGGTAGGTTTCCTAAGTATATCTGCCTCAGCCTCATCATATTCAAAAGGTGACAAGAACGAACTCTTAAGAAAGATGTAAAACTTAAATGATATTATGTACACAATCACACACACGTGTGTGTTAGTCACTCAGTCATGTGCAACTCTTTGCGACCCCATAGCCTTCCAGGCTTCTCTGTTCATGAAATTCTCCAGGCAACACTAGAGTGGGTTTCCATTCCTTTTTCCAGGGAGTCATGTATGGATGTGAAAGTTGGACTATAAAGAAGTCTGAGAGCCAAAGAAATGATGCTTTTGAACTGTGGTGTTGGAAAAGACTCTTGAGAGTCCCTTGGGCGGCAAGGAGACCCAACCAGTCCATCCTAAAGGAGACCAGTCCTGAGTGTTCATTGGAAGGACTGATGCTGAAGCTGAAACTCCAATACTTTGCCACCTGATGAGAAGAACCAACTCACTGGAGGAGACCCTGATGCTGGGAAAGATTAAAGGCAGGAGGAGAAGGGGATGACAGAGGATGAGATGGTTGGATGACATCACCGATGGATGGACATGAGTTTGAGCAAGCTCTGGGAGTTGGTGATGGACAAGGAGGCCTGGTGTGGAGCAGTCCATGGGGTTGCAGAGTCAGACACAGCTGAGTGACTGAAGTGCCTGACTTAAAGCCTTTAACTTTCATGTCAATAAGAATTCATTAAGTTGTCTCTTATTTGTATTTGTTGGGAAGATCCCCTGGAGAAGGAAATGGTAACCCACTCCAGTATTCTTGCCTGGAGAATCCCATGGATGGAGAAGCCTGGTAGACTACAGTTCACAGGATCGCAAAGAATCAGACGTGACTGAACAACTTCACCTACACCTTCTTGATTAATTAACTTGTTATTTAACTGTAACATATATGTGTAAGTTTCTTTCTCTTTCTCTACATTTTCTCACTTCACTTTACGAGTTGCTATTAAAAATTAGTCATATTTTTGAATTTTGGTATCTAAATAAGGGGGCTTCCCTTGTGGCTCAGCTGGTAAAGAATCTGCCAGCAATGCAGGAGACCTGGGTTCAATCCCTGGATTGGGAAGATATTCTGGAGAAGGGAAAGGCTACCCACTCCAGTATTCTGACCTGGAGAATTCCATGGGCTGTACGCAAAGAGTCTGACAGGACTAAGCAAATTTCACTTTCACTAACTAAGGAAAAGGCTTATAAACTCATCCATTCTTCCTTTGTTCTACATTGCAGAAAGTATTCTAAATTCTGTTTTACTTAATTGCAGAAAGTATTCTTTATTTTTGCATGTGCCTCCTAAGTAGCTTCAGTTATATCTGAATCTTTGCAACCCCAGGGACTTTAGGCCGTCAGGACCCTCTGCCCATGCGGATTCTCCAGGAAAGAATACTAGAGTGGGTTGCCATGCCCTCCTCCAGAGGATCTTTCTGATCCAGGTGTGGAACTCAGGGATCCTGCATTGTAGGCGGATTCTTTATCTTCTGATCCACCCCGTCAACCCTGACCCAGGGAAGCTCATTATCCTTAAATGGAGGTAAACTCACAAGGTCATCACTTTGTATTAATTGCGTTCATATTTCTAGGGTCATATGTGATTCAGTAGATAGGATCGCTCTTTGGCTTAGTCACCTCAGCCATGTTCAAATCTTTGTGACCCCATGGACTGTGACCTGCCAGGCTCCTCTAACCATGGAATTCTCCAGGCAAGAATACTGGAGAGAGTGGCCATTTCCTTCTCCTGGGGACCACCCTCATTATTTTCTTTCAAATTTTCTTGAATTATATATTCTAGTTTTTTAATAGCAGTTTTATTTTCAGAAATGCAAAGTATGCAGGTGCTAGATCCACTTTTCTCTCTTCTAACATCTTTTGTTTTCTCCAAGCAGTTTACTTCTTCATTCTTTATTTTGCCTAGTTTTCTGAAGTCTGCTCTGTGGGTTCATGGTTGCCTTTTTATAATGTCTCTTCTTTTCTATAGTTCCACTAGGCTTCCATGTTTGTCTGTTCCCAACCTTCTTGAGCTTCTTGAGCACTGACAGCTTACTTAATACTTTTTGCAATTTTTAAAATGATTTTTCCAACAATTCCTCTAAATTTGGGGGGAAAATTTTTGAAGATAATTCTCATCTCTTCTTTAATGAAAGACTATGCACATATTCCTCATATGTCTCCTGTTACCTATTCTTATTGCCATTTCTATTTCAGTACTTTTGGTTCATGCTATTCCCATATCCCCCTCTCTGCTCGTACCCCATCTTCATACATATCATAGTAGCACTATGTTTATATTTCTTTTTCATCAAAAGGCTCCTCATTTCTCTTTTTGTTTCTAGTTTTTTTCCTAGCGTAGAAGCAGAGGTTAATTTTCTATAACCTATGAAGAAATTGAATGGTCTAGTTTAAAATATCTTTTGATAAAAGACAACATCCCTGATGTAGGAAAGGAATATGAAATAAAGTAAATTATTTTTGAGGTACTGTATCTATTTTCACTATTACTGAATGGTGGGGACTAATATTACTAAGTCTATTAATCTAGAAATTCCAAGTAAAATATTTAAGAAACTCTTTTGTTTCTTGCTTTTTAATAGGTATATGTGACACTTTGCCTTCTTGTGTTATATCAAAACTTATACTTTAACAAAAAGGTCAGTACTAAACAGTTCATGGAGGAATACACTTATTCATTTAAATGTTCATTCATTACTAAAAATGGCTATCTGATACAAAGCAGCTCATGGAGGAATACACTTATTTATTTAAATATTCACTCATTACTAAAAATGGCTATCTTCAGTATTCACATATTTTATCTTCTTTTATTCCAAATAGTGAACAAATTTCGGAAGCTCACAGAAGCACTCAGAAATTTGATCCTTATAATATTTTATCCCATAATCTTATTTCTAGCTTCAATATGCATGTTCTGTATCATTCTGCAATATCTATTTTCCAAATGCACTTTGTACATTCTCAGGACTTCCCTGTAGCTCAGACAGCAAAGAATCTGTCTGCAGTGCAGGAGACCTGGGTTCTATTCCTAGGTCAGGAAGATCCTCTGGAGAGGTGAGTGGCAACCCACTCTAGTATTCTTGCCTGGAGAATCCCATGGACAGAGGACTGTGGCAGACTACAGTCCATGCAGTCACAGAGTGGGATATGACTGAGCGACTAATACTATTACTGCTAGAGCCAGGCATTCCGTGTTTTTCCCTTAACCTAGAATACTTCCCACACAATGATCTATTGAAGGTCTGTCTTCCTTCTGGGTCAGCCGTTACATCATTTGAGGACCCTACCAACAGGTCCTGTTGTTGGCAGAATTCTTAAAAAATAAAAAAGACAGGTCCTCTTAGGATTCCACACCCTAATCCCAGATATGTATGAATAGATGGGCTGCTGCTGCTGCTAAGTTGCTTCAGTCGTGTGTGACCCCATAGAGAGCAGCCGACCTATCACTCCCTTAATAACATGGTTTTATAATGTAGTTTTGGATTTTCTGGTGGCTCAGACGGTAAAGTGCCTGCCTGCAATGCTGGAGACCTGGGTTGAATCGCTGGGTCAGGAAGATCCCCTGGAGAAGGAGATGGCAATCCACTCCAGTATTCTTGCCTGGAGAATCCCATGGAGGGAGGAGCCTGGCGGGCTACGGTCCATGGGGTCACAAAGTGTCCACATGCCTGAGTGACTTCACTTTCACTTTTGACCTNCTGCCTGCAATGCTGGAGACCTGGGTTGAATCGCTGGGTCAGGAAGATCCCCTGGAGAAGGAGATGGCAATCCACTCCAGTATTCTTGCCTGGAGAATCCCATGGAGGGAGGAGCCTGGCGGGCTACGGTCCATGGGGTCACAAAGTGTCCACATGCCTGAGTGACTTCACTTTCACTTTTGACCTTAAGACAGAGTTGCTAAGTGAGACTGATCTAATCACACAAGCCCCTTTAGAAGCACTGAATTTTCTCCAGTTAGTACAGAGAAGAGGATATCTGAAGGATTTTGAGGCAAGAGAAGTATCTCACCCATATTTTATAGAAATACAGATGAAAGGGGATGCATGCCAAGGAAGGTAGGGAAAGGGAAGGGAAGTCGCTTAGTCGTGCCCGACTCTTCGCGACCCCATGGACTGCAGCCTGACAGGCTCCTCTGTCCATGGGATTTTCCAGGCAAGGGTGCTGGAGTGGGATGCCATGGCAGTCTCTATTTGCTGAGAGGTCTCTGGCTGACAGCAAGGAAACAGAGATCCCCGTCCTACAATTACAAAGAAACATTTTGCTAACAATTTGGATCAGTTTGGAAGAGAATTTCTCCCAAGTGCCTCCAAAAAAGAACCCATCTAGGCCAACATCTTCAATCTGGTCTTCAGAGATTCTACACAAAGGAACCAGCCAACCCCACCCAGAATTCAGATCACAGACCTGTGATATAAACAAATCGATATTGGATATTATTTAAGCAGCTAAATTTGTGGTAAATTTGTTCTACAGTAATAGAAAACTAAAGTGCCCTCCCCCAATTAAACTCTTTCAATATTTCCTTTCAGTATGAAAAATTCCTTTCACTCATATATCATCCAAGTTTCTTCCAAGTCTCTTCTCCTCATAAGGAAATCTTAAGAGTATAATGCATATACCTTTCTGATATTTATTTATATCTCATATGTAAGACACTGTCTAAATGTAGCTATTCTATTGGAGATATTTTAGTAAATGTTATAAATACTGTTCTTTATGCTAGTCTCCTATATTTGGTGTTGCTTCTAAGAGAAAGTACTTCAGCATAGTATCCAAATGACTGTTTGGATAGTCTTCTTCCATCTAATACATCTAATCTCATGATAACGGGCAAAAGGTGACTCAAGTTCCTGTTTCCTAAATGTGCACCTTACTTCATAGTACTTGATGTTCTCAACTTATATGCCCATATATCAGGTTTCAGTGAGGTAGAGATTTTTTATTTTTTTTTTCAAATACAAAAAATATAAGTTTTCTTCAGAAATTTGATGAAAGTAAAATGGTTCTTTATATTTCAGGAAGGAAAACATTTTAGGATTCTTTTCGATATTGTGTATTTTCGATGCAAAGGATAAAGTCATGATTTCCTGTTATATTGTTTCTGTACTTTACATATCAAATACCTTATAACTAAATTGTAAAAACCATAAATAATCTTCAAGCCTTGCTATACTGTGATAAATTACTAACTGTGATAAACTATATATTTGTCAGGAAAAACTGCATTTAGTTTATTATGGGTATGAAAAATTTGATTGAAATACCACTCCTATGTAGTAGAATCCTCACACTGATAGTAATTGCTCAAAGTACAATTCTTTTTATCCATTAACAATGTACTTCATATAATACCCAACTTTCAAGGCCACTTTGCTCATTTACCCTTTTAGTTTCATAAAAGTACCTATGTTATTAACAGTCAGAACTTTAATGACTCTACACTCAAAATTTTTCTGAATTATTATTCAAGATTGAAGTAAATATGTACATTATTTCAAAGTACTTGTGAAGAACATAAACACACAAAACACCAGAAAATAAAGCTTTAGAATTGCCTACATACACACACACATATAATGACCCCACAATCTAAGAGCATGGCCGTGTACCAACCGCAAAGCTTTCAGTTACAGCAAATCTAGGGACATGTATAGGATTTTTACTTTGAACGCCTTCTAACTCTCATTTTCTACTTTTTTTCCCCAAGGCCTAGAAATCTCCTGTTCTAAGATTTATTTCCTACTGCACTCACGACTTAGCAAGATGAAGAATTTGAACACGTCTGAAGCAGGTGTTGCCACAGCAGAGCGGGAGTGAAGGTTCTCAGTTGAGAGCGTGGGCTCTGTGGCTGCACATCGTGTCAACCCGGCTCTGAGAGCTCCTGCCTAAGTGGGCTAGGTCAGGTCCCCAGGCATCCTCAGGCCTCAGTTCCGGCAAATTTTAAATGGGAACAATAGTATCAGTTATCTTACAGGCTTGTGAGAATTAATAAGGATTAACATATACAAGCCTTTTGTATGTGACACAAATAAGCCATACATATATGATGAGCCTGGCAGGCTACGGTCCTTGGGGTGGCAAGAGTTGGACACAACTGAGGGGCTGAACAACAGCAGCACTATATACTTAAGAGCGTCCATTGCCTGCAATTATAAAATTTATGAAAGTTTTATGGAAAATGTCTGATACAACATCTTCATTTTCTAACAGGAGAAACCCATGGGCAGCATGAACAGGTACAGAATGGTTTCAGATTCATAGAGTCTATCTTCTGAGGCCGGGATCAGCCATTCCCTTAAGGTGGTTCAGAAGGTAAAGTGTTTGCCTGAAACTCAGCAGACTGGCGTTCGATCACTGGGTTGGGAAGAACACCTGGAGAAAGACATGGCAACCCACTCAAGTCTTCTTGCCTGGAAAATTCCATGGACAGAGGAGCCTGGTGCAGGTTACAGTCCTTGGGGTTGCAAAGAGTCAGACATGATTGAGCAACTTCACTTTCACGTTAAGGTGAGTTATTCAAACGTTTCTGAATTTCATCATCTTTACAATAATATGTGTAGAATGTTGTTAAAATCGGATCGTATAGCTTAATTATTTCAGTATCTGGAATACTGAAATTATTTCAGTATCTGGAATATAAAAAGACTTAACAACTTTAGCCATTTCCCCACATTTCTTTTTGCCACCCATTCTGTATTCTCAGAGGATCCAACATATTAAAAAATCTCATTTATACACGTTCTGAGAAATATCATGAATTATAATATGATATATCCTAGTAAATAATGTAGTAAGTAAGTGAGTGCCAACTGATGCTTTTGAATTATGGTGTTGGGTAAGACTCTTGAGAGTCCCTTGGACTGCAAGGAGATCCAACCAGTCCATCCTAAAGACATCAGTCCTGAGCGTTCATTGGAAGGACTGATGTTGATTGCTGAAACTCCAATACTTTGGCTACCTGATGCAAAGAACTGACTCATTTGAAAAGACCCTGATGATGGGAAAGATTGAAGGTGAGAGGAGAAGGGGACGGCAGAGGATGAGATGGTTTGATGGCATCACTGACGCAATGGACATGAGTTTGAGTGAACTCATGTGATGGACAGGGAGGCCTGGTGTGCTGCAGTCCATGGGGTCGCAGAGAGTCGGACACAACGGAGCTACTGAACTGAGTAAGTAAATTGTATCCAAACTCGAATTCTTTTCTACCTCCAGACTAACTAATTGGCATATATACACCCATAGTCGTTTTCAAATTGACAGAAACCAAAGCAAAACATTATCTTATTTTAAGGCACATTACCTCCAAGCCCCTTGAAGTCATTTATTTTAAGCCCTGCTTTAAAGTAATCATTAATTCTCCCTTTTACCACAATAATTCTATTTGCATTTTCTTCAAAAATGAATTATACATGAAGACTTTTCTCTCTACCTGAGTGTTATTTCTTACTAGGTGTTATTTCTTATTAGGTGTTTTAAAACTTTCCCTTTGAGATGCTTGGCATCAACTGAAATGTTTGTTGATCACCTATTATGTGCTGGGTTTTGAGGTTACAGCACTGATAATAACCCAGTCCCTTTTCTTAAGTTTGTTGGCAACTTCCATATGGTATGAAAGGTTTGATAGTAAAGATAAAGTAGTGCCTGGGGGAATAAGCCAGTCTCATTGTAAGAGATGTCCTAGATAAAGCAAACCCCACTTGATAACCAAGTAGAGTTTACCTTGGTACTCTAACCTCTGACTACCTTTTATTTATTTTCTCTTTATCAGGCTTTAATAAATGTATGGTCTTTTTGCACATCATGCTATTGCTTCAAATGCTATTTTTGTTTTCACCTGAGCTCATATTCTTCTTTCAGGAACCTCTTGAAAACTCTATACCACATTCACAACTTTTTTATTGTGCTTCTTTTATCTGCTTATATTATAGCTTCCATCCTAATACGCTCTTCTTTATTTAGATTCTTTTTTTTTTTTTTTTAACACACTGAAGTGAGGTTTCTATATTTCCAGATCCTCTCACTCAGGAGATGCTTGGTGATATTAATTCGAGCAATACTAATGCAATAATGAAGAGATAATATATTTGGAGCTCAAGTTATACCAGTTAAAGTGCTAAGAGCCTTATCTTGTTAAACAAATTCTGCTTCCTTCCTTCCTTCCTTATTTCATACTTAAAAGAAGAGAAATGAGTGGAAGAGTGAGAAATTTGCTCAAGGCCACAGAGCAGACAAGGATCAGATGGGATGAAACCAGGACACTTCTAACTCCTAAGCACTGGCTCAGAAACATGGTTATGTTGAATGATCAACAAAAGTTACCTAAGATCAACGTAGCCTTTACAGAAGGGGCACCTCCAAACTTACATGTCCGATGGATCCCTTTTCTCTTGTAAACTGCTGAAAACACAGTCTTTTAGAGAGTCTCTTACCTTACTGCATCATTCTTTGTGTGTGCAGTATTTTCTTCTTTCTGGGTTTGTAGGAAATAAGTCAGTCTATATTAATATGGTAGATTGACTTTTGAGATAGAGGATGAACATTTTATAATTTTTTTTTAATTATAGCATTGCCTTTGTGGGTTGTTGAGATCTATTCATTCACTGGTTAATTCTATAAGCATGTATTACAGTCCCACTGTGTGTCTAGAGTTGTCTTAGTTATTGGGGAGCTTACAGAAGCAGGATATTACACACGGGTCACTGTTTGCAATACAGTCCTATGATCCTATGATGGAGGTATATGCATAAAGAGACATTGGTATATTTTGAGCAGTACAAAACACAGAGTATTTTTTATATAAAAGTTTTACAATATAGTCAGTTTTGACCCTTGGCTTGCAAAGCCTGAAATGTTTACTATTTGGCACCTTAAAGGGTGTTTGCTGATGCTTTCTCTAAGGAGTAATTAAAATATTTAATTAAGAGATGATTAAGAAAGAAATGGGCATGATTAATGGGACGAGCAGGGAAAGTAAAGCACCCAGAGACTGGAGAGCACTGGAAAGTGTCATCATCTTGTGGACCTGGAGAGGAAGGGAGATTTTACCAGCATGCAGTTGGAGATACAGTCCCAGAAGTGATGTTGCCTCACAGGGGCCACGGAGTTAATGGATTCAGCTAATGGTGAATCTCTTTACTGCAGGAGTAGTAAATCCCCGGAGAAGTTTTCAGAAAGGGTATTCCCTTCTCTTTCTTCTGTCTTTCTCAGTCTCTCACAATGCATTTTATTGGTCAAATCCATCAGAAAGTCAGGAGGCAAGCAAACCCAGTCCTTCACAAAACATAGGTTCCCAGGACCCAGAATAGGTTGCCAGGGAATGCGGGCTGGATTTGTAGTGACAGAAAGAGGATTGCCAGCACAAAATGCAAGATGTAAGTAGGTATGTGGATATAAGCATATAGAATGCAGAAAGGAAAACTGGGCAGAACACACAGATTTTAGAAGCTTTGGGCAGTTGGTGGTTATGGAATTTATGGATCTACATAAGGCTTTTCAAGAAAATTACTTCCAGTTAGAAGAGGATGTGGGCTGCAAACAAAGCCATAGGTAACAATGGCATTTAATAAATAAAGAAAAATAGCTTGCAGAAAATCTATAAAGAGGAAGAAATATTAAAAACTAAAAAGAATGCCTCTTGAATTATATAAATTTAATAAAGATACATGAATTAACTGCCATCCAAATGCTTGTGGTTTAAAAAGGAAGATAAATAATATATGATTTCAACCGCTTTGGCTCAAAATCTGTATGTGTGTGAATACAGATCCAAATTTCAAAATAATTCTCAAAATCTATCATCCTTTGCTACCATTATGACTAGCGCCTTATAGGATGCAACAATTCTTACCTTATCGACTGCCATAGAGTCTAAGCTGACTCAGTTTCCACATGTGTTCTACAACATATTTATTCATCACCCAAAAGCCTTGATGAACTTTTGACAAATGTCATTTTATTCTTCTGTTTCAAACCCATTTGAAACATTTTCATCACATTTTAAACCCAGCCCAAACTTCTTCTTATGGCTGGTCCTCAGAGAAGAGGAATTTTCTGTACTGAAGACCTCTCTCCTTTTCATAAATCTCATCCTGTTTCACTCTTTTTCATAGACTTTATAACCACATAAAATTGTGTTTATTCGTGTGTTTTCTTCTTTATTTTCGGCATTTTATCATAAAGAAGGCTGGTTGAAGATAATGCAATAATCTCCCTGTTTGTGTCTCTATTTCCAGTGTTTATGTATCGAGTAAGGGGAGTGAATTTCATCATAGACACGTAGCTTGATTGCAATATCCACCATTCCTGAATCTCAAATAAAGTGCAACTATATAGATGGATCAGACACGACTGAACGACTGAACTGAACTGATATAGATGGATTATCAGACGCATGGCTACACACATTTACTAGTAAGGGTTAAAGGCAAAGCAACAGGTTGGAGGTACGCGTGAGGAAGCCATAACTGTTTCAAGCCTCTGTATTTTAGCAGCAGAAGATGCATTTGTTCTTTGAGGTTTGCCTTGTTTCATAATTAATTTCCAGTAGTTCCTCTGATATGTTCCATTAATTACAGAACCAAACTCATATCACCATCACTTCTGATCAGTGTGGGATTTTTACTATTTCTCATAAAATCTCAAACCACCTCATCAAGTCGTTTGGCCTTGTTTCTAGTTCAAGTGTAGACCCAAGCCACTTCCTTAATTTCCCAAAAGCCCAACAGAGACCAAGACTGTAGTCATTAATGAACCGCAGCTAACACTATATTCAGGGGCCCTTCTTGCTAACATGTCCTAATAAGTGAACCTCAGGACTTCTTCCTAAATCCACTTATATTCCTATATAACAGGAAACCAATAGAGAAACAGTTGTATCTTTACGTTCAGAGACCAATTTTCCAAATTATTCAGGCCTCAAAATCAAAAGCATCCTCTCTTTCTCACATAAAGTGTTCACATTCTACAGCAGAAGGGCCTTAAGAGAGGGCACTCGTATATTCCAGAAAAAATAATCCACATCCAAAAAGTGGTTGACTTCAAGGGACCAGAATAAAATAGAATAATCAATAGTGCAATTTCCCAGAGTCCAGATTTTGATAGATTAAATAAATTATTTTACAGTATTACATTTTAAGTAATATCTGACCTAGTGCATAGTTATGAAAAATATATCCCTAATTCTTCAAGGGCACAGACTGCCTAAGACAAATTTAATATATGTTTCTCAACAAAGCACATTAATATCTCTCAGTCTTTAGCTTCTGAATTCAGATTTATAGTGACGTCTCACTTTTCTCCAAGAATAATAGGCAGGCACTTGCTCTAAATTAGTCTAAAAAAAGGCCCACCATGGTAATTTTTTCCAAAAACCCAGGAATTCCCTTCCAGAAGTAATTTATTCTCTTCTCCCACATGCTGAAACTGCCAACCATCCATTAATGTCATTTCCCTCAATTTGAACATACTGAGAAGTTAATAAATCAGTGCATTTCTCACCAGCTACCCAGTTATGACATATATCATATAGAATCACTTCCTACTGCTTAACAGTCTTGCAAGTCCTGTTTGCCTATTCAATGAAGTCTAAAACCCTTAACTTATGTCATAAGATGCTTTGTAATATTTCTTCAACATCATTATTTTCTTTTTCACATTTCCCTCATCACCCTACCAGTCTGTTTCTCTAATCTCTTGCCATACGGGGCAGGGGAGCTCATTTACCTCTGCATATATTTAATTAAGTATATCTTAAGTGCAGAGTATGAAGCATGCCATGCTGTTCAGGGGCTGGGGATCCAGTGAGCTTTAAGCTTAAGTCTCATCCATGACCTCAATGAGCTTAAGATCTAATACATGCCAAACACTAAAACATACATAAACATAAGAGTTTTGAAAAAAGGAAAGGAAGAACATGATGTTTCAACAATTTTAGCATGGGAATATAAGCTAGTTTGGGACATCAGGGAGAGCCAAGATGTAGAAATATTCTTATCTTATCATGAGAATTAAAGATTGAGTAAAATGTTCCCATATTCAGGGAATGGGGGTAAACTGCTTAAAAAGAGAAGGGACATTTCATGCTTCTTTATTTTGCTAACTTTCTCATCAGTGAGTTCTCTCTTACTGTCTTTGTGACCTTATACAAAATGCAACCCCCATTTTAAAACCTTCCTAAAATCTCAGCCCGAATTTATCATTCATAAAGCTTTTATTTCTACTGATAGAATCATTGATTACATATTCTATATTGACCCCTAGATAGGAATGTCTTTAAGAGTGGAGAATCATACCAGGTTTTAACCTCTCTACACTCTTCCAGGCCTTAGTAGAATCTAATAGGTGATAGTAATATGAGTTCAGTCAAGGAACATTTTGGTCTAAAGAGCATTTGGTCTAGGCCAAACAAGTTAATGTAAAGTCCAGATGAAACCTAAGCCTTCTAATTATGACTTCAGTATTTTCCATCAATATTTAATGAGGTTATTAATTTTGATACTACTGCCCTGATTTTCAGAGTTTCTGATTCTGTGGAGGATAATTTTTTTATGGATATACACCAAACAGTCCCAGTCAGGAAGCTGAGATCATGAAAATTTTTCCTGAGGTTGGAAAACACTGGAGTGAAATGTTCATTTTCTTCATCCTCTGAAACCTGGTGTTAATAACAGGAAAGCTTGCTGCATGGGTTAGTAGGGTTTTGTGCAAAGCAATTCGATTGCCTTCCCCAGATTGGTTCTACTGACCTTCAGTTCAAAAACAAGAGTGTTAAAAAAAATTCCAGCATAATATGTAGATAAGATACTATTGCGCATGTAAATTAAAATCTGCCAGTTAGATGCGCTTGTGTGAAAATCAGACAGTGGGGTGGCTAATAGCATTTTTAGATGCGGCCTGAAGACAGAAGTGCTCTGAGAGAAGTGAGCGGTTGGGGAACTGACCTGTACCGCCTGTTGCCAGTACCAGCTACCTGGTGTGATGTCTGCAGCCCTGACCCGCTCCTGCCTTTTGGCACTGGGGGTGGTGAGGTCCAAAAGCCACAGGCGGAGAGCTGTGCGCTAACTTGTACTCGCTGCCCCTTTCAAGTCCCTCGGTTCAGTTGTTTTCTGCTAGAAGTACTTGGGCAAGCTTGTTTTTTGAGGCATTCTGACTGCACAGAGTGATCAACAACATTTGCCAGCAGATTCACCTTTAAAAAACAAAATGTGATCGTTTGTGTGTGTGTTTCCATTTCTTTGAGTATTGTCCAGAATGCTATGGCTCTGTGTTAAGGTACATGAGATGATATAGAGATTGTTAGATATTTCACGGGAGCTGACGCTAGGAAGCAAACTAAATCGGGACCTATTTTATGATTAAGAGGACTTCTGTGGATTTACCAGTAATCTTCCAATGCATAAATAACAGTGATTAATCAAAATCCATTTCAAAATTTCCCAAACTGCTTCTAATTGAATAAGCTCCTCACATAGTATTTTAGAATCTTAAATATGACTCTCAATTATTATGCACTTTTATTACCTCCAAATATAATAGTTCAATGACATTGAACATCGTCAGAAAAGAGTCTCCCACTGCTTCCTGAACGCTGAGTCAAAGGCAAGGAAGTTATGAAAGATGAGGTAAAGCTGAGATGTTTACTCTCAAAGCAGGAGGCACTGATCTTGTAACAGTGTTCTGTTCCACTAGCATTGTTACTGCTGCCGCAGGGAGTGACTGATGGGGATTTAATCTTTTTATCTAATAGCTCCAGGTAGCAGAGAATGATATGTGCTACACTGCAGCTTCTAGAACAGCTCAAAGTTTTCCAAAAGTAAAACATCGCACACAAAGCTGCGGAATTTTTTCTTTCCTTCATCTGGAGTAATTTGGAGACCCTCTGACACTAATTACACAGAATTCAGGATTATATGTCGTTCTTTCGGAGGATAAAAATAGTAATCAAGCCTGAAATTTAGATAAGTCTTACTGACACATGAAAGTAACTTACTCCTATATTTCAAGTGATGAGCATTTAAAATAAACAAGATGATTAGCACTCATCTGACCACACTACACATTTTAAAACAAACTCTTGTAAACACAGGCACTATATAAATGACATTGGTCATATTCCTTTTTTATTTTTTACATTATTTTTATTAGTTTAAGATAACTAGATAGTTTAACTTGTACTTGGTCTACTTGATGTCAAACAAGCAAATCATGCCATATCTAACTGTTATGCTATTAATAATATCCAGTGTCAATTTATTTAATACATAGGCGATGAACATTGGGGTACATGTGTCTCTTTCTATTCTGGTTTCCTCGGTGTGTATGCCCAGCAATGGGATTGCTGGGTCATAAGGCAGTTCTATTTGCAATTTCTTAAGGAATCTCCACACTGTTCTCCATAGTGGCTGTACTAGTTTGCATTCCCACCAACAGTGTAAAAGGGTTCCCTTTTCTCCACACCCTCTCCAGCATTTATTGCTTGCAGACTTTTGGATCGCAGCCATTCTGACTGGTGTGAAGTGGTATCTCATTGTGGTCTTGATTTGCATTTCTCTGATAATGAGTGACGTTGAGCATCTTTTCATGTGTTTGTTAGCCATCCGTATGTCTTCTTTGGAGAAATGTCTATTTAGTTCTTTGGCCCATTTTTTGATTGGGTCTGGGTTGCCATTTCCTTCTCCAGGGAATCTTCCCGACCCAGGGATCGAACCCAGGTCTCCCACATTAGAGACAGACGCTTTAACCTCTGAGCCACCAGGGAAGCCCTATGATATAAGAGATAGGAGAGTTTTAAAATGCTTTAGTGGAAAGAACTAGGGGACATTGAGGCAAGCTTGGCCACTGTGATCACCAGATCTGAATTTTTTAATCAACTTCTACTAAACTGGGGTCTTATCTTCCCACAGAGATTACAGAAGAGAGACTCTATATCTTTCTTAAGGGTTATATTTCAAAGGGATGGATTCCAGGTCTTGAGAAAGACATTCTTGAGTTTTAAAACTGGCAAGAGACTGGGAGATTTACATGTCAAAAGGGCAGAGAAAGAATTTACAACTGCAAATTCCCTCAAGTAAATGCTCAAAGAAAAGAAAGGTCAGGGACCTGGAGTCAAGAAGAAACCTGCTTAACATTTAGCCCAGTTGAAGGGAAGAATAAGACCAGACCCTCCTAGTCAGGAGCCTTAAGGAAAAATGTCAGTAATAGACTGGAAAACTTTTATTTGATTATAAAACCATAGCTTATTAAGTTAGAGAAAATAAGAACTTAAGAGTTTTGCTTAGAAAATAGATTTTTGAAGTAACATGATTATGAATTGTTTCTAACACACTATTGCCAATTTGCTGAGATTTCCCTTTTAGGGTATGTGTGCCATTTAAGTCACTTATCCACTCATCCTTCCATCCATCCCTCCATGCCTCCATCCTATATTATACCGACCTATTCAGAATTTAAGGCACATAGCAAATATCTTTAAATTCCTCCCCATATCCTGCAATCCACTAATTTAACAAAATTCCATTCAAGTGACTTCATATTTTGACATTTAAACACAGAAAATATATCTACTACATATTTACCCATGCTGGGCTTATTTTGTTTGCTCTAAATTTGTGTTTCCACTCCAACAAATAATCCTCTTTCCCAGTATCCTGGTTATTTCTTGGTAATGAGACTCTTTTGCCTGAATAGCACATCTTAATCTAGGTGCCCACTTAGTTTTCATCTTTCCTGGCTGTATGATTTTAATCTTGTGAGGTTTTTTCATTTGAAAATGTGTCTTCATCACTTTTGCTTCTTTTGTGTACACTTTCCAGTTCTGCTTCCTAGTTCTTAAAATGTTCTAGTAACAAGTTTGGGGCTGATCAAATGCTTGAACAAGGATTGTAGTTGTTCAGTTGCCCAGTCATTTTCAACTCTTTGCAACCCCATGGACTGCAGCATGCCAGGCCTCCCTGTCCCTCACCATCTCCCAAAATTTGCCCAAGTTCATGTCCATTGCATCAGTGATGCCATCTAGTCATCTCATCCTCTAATACCCTCTTCTCCTTCTGCCCTTGATCCTTCCCAGCAACAGAGACTTTTCCAGTGAGTCGGCTCTTAGCATCAGATGGGAGCTTCAGCTTCAGCATCAATCCTTCCAATGAGTAATCAGGGTTGATTCAAGATTAAGTGGTTGATCTCGTTGCTGTCGAGTGGGCTTTCAGGAGTCTTCTCTAGCACCACAATTCAAAGGCATCAACTCTTTTGCATTCTGCTTTGTTTATGGTCCAGCTCTCACACTATATGTGACCATTGGGAAGACCATAATTTGACTATATGGACCTTTGTTGGCAGAGTAATGCCTCTGCTTTTCAATATGCTGTCTAGGTTTGTAATAGCTTACCTACCAAGCTTATCTGTGTGGATAACCACAAAGTGTGGAAAATTCTAAAACAGGTGGGAAAACCAGACCACCTGACCTGCCTCCTGAGAAATCTTGTACGCAGTCAGGAAGCAATCTGGTTCATTAAGATTGTTTTTGTATAGTTTTTCCGTATGGGTTTCCACATCAGTCCTTCAGAGTGGCTGAAGGGCATGTCCCTGCTAGTCAGGGCCTGATAAAACATAGTCCACTGGAGAAGGAACTGGCAAACCACTTCAGTATTCTTGTCATGAGAACCCCATGGACAATATGAAAAGGCAAAAAGAATATATATAGGAACACATGTTTTTGCCAACATTTGCTAGATTATGAAAAAAGCAAGAGAGTTCCAGAAAAACATCTACTTCTGCTTTATTGACTATGCCAAAGCTTTTGACTGTGGATCACAATCAACTGTGGAAAATTCTTCAAGAGATGGGAATACCAGACCACCTAACCTGCCTCTTGAGAAATCTGTATGCAGGCCAGGAAGCAACACTTAGAACTGGACATGGAACAACAGACTGGTTCCAAATAGGAAAAGGAGTATGTCAAGGCTGTCTATTGTCTCCCTGCTTATTTAATTTATATGCAGAGTACATCATGAGAAACGCTGGACTGGAAGAAACATAAGCTGGAATCAAGATTGCCGGGAGAAATATCAATAACCTCAGATATGCAGATGACACCACCCTTATGGCAGAAAGTGAAGAGGAACTAAAAGCCTCTTGATGAAAGTGAAAGAGGAGACTGAAAAAGTTGGCTTAAAGCTCAACATTCAGAAAACGAAGATCAGGGCATCTGGTCCCATCACTTCATGGGAAATAGATGTGAAACAGTGGAAACAGTGTCAGACTTTATTTTTTTGGGCCCCAAAATCACTGCAGATGGTGA
>SJYX01003329.1:0-14400 GCA_006410675.1 Oreotragus oreotragus | reverse complement strand
CCTTAGTCGGCAAAGTAATGTCTCTGCTTTTGAATATGCTATCTAGGTTGGTCATAACTTTTCTTCCAAGGAGTAAGCATCTTTTAATTTCATGGAAGCAGCTTGCTGCTGCTGCTTCTGCATCGCTTCAGTCGTGTCCGACTCTGTGTGACCCCATAGATGGCAGCCCACTGGGCTCAGCCATCCCTGGGATTCTCCAGGCAAGAACACTGGAGTGGGTTGCCATTTCCTTCTCCAATGCATGAAAGTGAAAAATGAAAGTGAAGTCACTCAGTCGTGTCTGACTCAGCAACCCCATGGACTGCAGCCTACCAGTCTCCTCCCTCCACGGGAGTTTCCAGGCAAGAGTACTGGAGTGGGGTGCCATTGCCTTCTCCAGGAAGCAGCTTAGGGACCCTTATTGTTTGCTCTTGATCCTGCCCCTGGGTAATGGCTCTGTGATGCTAAGAGCCACTGAAATGACACAGTAAAAAAAAAAAAAAAGTCACAGTTAACCATTTTAGCTCATAAAAGAGGTGAATTACAACAGAGGGGGCCCTTTGCTTCTCAAGTACTTGAGGATCAGTTGCCATGGGCCAGGCAGTTGTTACTGCCCCCTTGTGGAGCTTGCTGCTTTGCAGTACACCTGAGCCTTCGAGGGCTCATCTTCATGAATGATAGTTCCCACTCTCTTGCTCATCACAGTGACATCAGAGCTTCCATCATTACTGCTCCATGTTTAACTCTTTACAATGAATTTATTAGTGGGCTGTGAAGATTCTGGACTTCCCAGGTGGCTCAGTGGTAAATAATCTGCCTATCAATGTAGGGGATAAAGGAGACTAAAGTCCAATCCCTGGGTTGGGAAGATCCTCTGGAGGAGGACACGGCAACCCACTCCAGTATTCTTGCCTAGAGAAACCCATGGACAGAGGAGTCTGGTGGGCTACAGTCCACAGGGTCACAAAGAGTCAGACATGACTGAGCAACTGAGCACACACACACACAACACACATACGTGAGGATTCCACCGTCTGAAGTCTCTCGGCCCACCATCTCTGGCTTCGGGGCTTTTCTTCTGAACACGACAACAGCCTCCTTACCCATCTCCCTGAGTTGTCTGTCGGCTGCAATTCATCCAATTCATTGCTGACAGATTCATATTTCCAGCAGGCATATTTAGTTACATCTTTCCCCTATTCAAAACCTGTCAATGGCTCCCCACTGGTTTCTAAATTAAATAAGACTCCTCCTGCTGGAATTCAAGGAAAGCCCTTCACAATAAGGCTCCAATTTTCCTTTTCAGCTCTGTCTCCCAGCATTTTGTGCTGGAGTCGTGCTCCATTCACTAGTGTCCCCGTAATACAACTCACCAGTTTTCTGCTTCCTTGTTTTTACTGCCATGTTCCTACTTCCAAGGATGTCTTTTTGCCCCTCCAAGATCGGCCTTGAAGGATAAGCAGAAATCAGTACACAGCTATTCAATGAAATCTTTTCTTATCTCACCAACTTTGACAAAAGGTTGACCCTTTCTCTTTTTGACACCACAGCGTAAGTACTTTGTGCTTTTCTTACTGCATTTATTGTATTTTACTATTGTATTGACTCACCTCTTTCCTCCAACAGGGCTTTCCCAGTGGTGGCTCAGATGTAAAGAGTCTGCCTACAATGCGAGAGACCCAGGTTCCATCCCTGGGTCAGGAAGATCCCTTGGAGAAGGGAATGGGTTACTCACTTTAGTATTATTGCCTGGAGAATTCCATGGACAGAGAAGCCTGGTGAGCTACAGTCCACGGGGTCGCAAAGAGTTGGACACACCTGAGTGACTAACACTTTCACTTTTTCCTCCAACAGGACACAAATCTTTCTTTGGATGGATGCTCCGTGTGATTTGGGTGGAATTTACTCCTTCTTTGTATTCATAGGAAGAACATAATCCAATCCACTCACTCCATCTCTTCCCCTCCCCCATCCCTGAGTCCTGATATTTTGTTTAGGAATAAAGATATGATTCAATTAAGACCATGAGGGATAAGAGATACTTACTGGAGCTTTTACAATAGAAGCTTCCCTTGTCTTCCAAAGACAGTACATTCAAGAAGACATTCTCTCTCAGATGGCGGTTGATGATATGAGGTCTAGAATTACCAAAGCCTTTTTACTAACATGAGGGGAGCCAGCCTGAAGATAAATCTGGCACAAAGAGAGAGGGGACAACTAAAACAATCATGAAGGAAATGTGATATTTTAAACTTCTGTGTGAGACAGTACTTGGAACCAGGCCTAGTTTTAGACTTTTCAGTTAAAAAAGCCCTTTAGGTAATAATACCATAGTGTATATTTGGATTGAGTAGATCTTAAAAGTTATCATCACAAGAAAAAAAAATGTTCGATGGATGTTAACTAAACTTACTGTGGCGATCATTTTGCAGTATGTATACATATATCAAATCATTTTATGTCATATATTTAAAACTAATACAATGTTACATGTCAGTTATATCTCAGTTAAAAATAAAACAAACATTAATTGAATCACAAAAAATGATGACTGCTGATGTCAGCCAATGATTAAGAAAATGTATATAAACATAAAAATATTAATCTTGACATGCTATTATGTGTCTATACCACATATATGAGAATTTTAAAATTTATAAATTTGTTTAAGCCAATCCAAGTTTGGTATTCTGACTCCAGCAACAATTTTTTCTTCTTCATACTAGACATATGGTATCTTCTTTAAAGTTTAAAGTTACTGGAGAGCTCATAGTAACTTACATTGCAGGCTTATAATAGACATCTTTTAACAAGATTGATTTTTGCAGTGGGGGAAAAAAACGTTCCCGTGAATTCACTGAGACAAATTTTTTAAAAGAAAATAAAATAAATATTCATTAAATGCTTGCTGAATTGAACGGGATACACTGATACTGACTAAAGGCACATTTTACAAGCAGATTGATTATGGAAAATAGCTTTCAAAACCATTTTTTAAATGTCTGATTGTTTAGGCAAGTAATCAACAGTCTCTTTCTGTTAAACTAGGTGTATATACCTAGTTTTCTCAAAACCCCCAGTATATTAACAACAAAATTATAAGGACTCTGAGGACATACGCTTAACTTCAGAAAAGACAGTCTTTCATAAAGTTCAAAGTCCCCAAGGGTAATTCCTAAGAGTTCCAAAACTTGTCTTATTCATGGCTCATCTCAGAGCCATGGGCATGGGCACAGCTCTCATGCATATGTGGCTCCAAGTAAGAGTTTCACTGTTCAACTGAGTCTCACTCTTATAAAAGCTGGAGTCCCTGTGCCCAGAGCTGGCAAAACTGCAACAGCAGCTCAGGTTGCTCTATCAGTTACTGATGGCTGTGTAACAAATTACCATAAATGTAGTGTCTTGAAACAGCACCACTTTATTAGCCCATAGCTCTATAGTAAGAGGTCTGGCATGGCATATTTGTGTTCTGTGCTCAGGTTACCAAAGGCTGACAGCAAAGTGCTGTCTAGGTTGAGTTCTTATCTGGAGACTCTAAGGAAAAATCTGCTCCCAAATCAGGCATGTTGTTGGCAGAATTCTGTTCCTTGTGGTTATACTTCTTAGGTCCCTGTTTTCTGGTTGGCTGGAACCACTCTCAGCAGTTCAGGGCCACCCATATTCCTTGGCACGCAGTCTTCTCCACCCTCCAGCCAACATTTGTGCTTCAAATCCCTCTTGTGCTTTGAATCACTGACTTCCTCTGTCTCTGACCTCTAGACCCAGATTTGAAGGGCTCAAGTGATTAGATCAGGTCCACCCAGGTCACCCTATCTAGTGCCAACTGATTTGAGACCTTAATTACCTCTGCAAAAATCCCTCCATAGCAGCATCTAGATGACTGTTTGACTGAATAACTTGAAGAAGGTGTGTGTGCACCAGGAACCAAGAATCTTGGGGTCGCCTTGAACTCTGCCTGCCACACCAGTAGACATAACCAAATGCCTAACAATTCCTCTGAACCTTGGGTGTTTCTGCTCATTTTTGACTGGCTTGATCGCTTACTGCCCTTAAACCAGGTTGATATGAAAAATCAAGCTTTACATTCCTTCTCTTTATTTCCTTTCAGTATCTTAGTCTGCTCAAGCTGCCATAACAAAACACTGTTAACTGGGTGGCTTGAACAACAGAAATTAATTTTCTCATAGTTCTAGAGACTGGAAGTCCAAGATCAGGGCACCAGCATGGGGAGATTCTGCTGAAACTCTCTTTTTGGCTCTCAGATAGCCACTTCTTGCTGTTTTCTCACATAGCTGAGAGGGAGAGAGAGAGGAAACTTGCTGGAATCTCTTATAAGGACAACAATCACATCATGGGGCTCCACCATCATGACCTCATCAAAACCTAATTAGCTATCCAGAAACCTCATCTCCAAATGCCACTGCATTGGGGGTTGAGGCTTCAACATGTGAATCTGGGGGCACAACAGTTCAGTTCACAGCAGTATCCAAAAAAAAAGTCAGCAAAAATTCCACCCATCACTCAGGGATGATCAGCAATTTAGACACAATGCCGTTCCGACTCATAGAGAGCAAAAACAGAAATATCTTCCCACCACTACCCCTACTCCATTCCGCCACTTTGCACTGTTGCCTAGAGACACATTTCCATTTAGGCTGAATGCAGGAAGGTCAGCTTCCCTGGTGGGTCAGTGGTTAAGAATTCACCTACCAAGCAGGAGACCCAGGTTCAATCTCTGGGTCAGGAAGATCCCCTGGAGAAGGAAATGGCAACCCACTCCAGNACACATTTCCATTTAGGCTGAATGCAGGAAGGTCAGCTTCCCTGGTGGGTCAGTGGTTAAGAATTCACCTACCAAGCAGGAGACCCAGGTTCAATCTCTGGGTCAGGAAGATCCCCTGGAGAAGGAAATGGCAACCCACTCCAGTATTCTTGCTTGGAGAAGTCCATGGACAGAAGCGCCTGGTGGGCTGCAGC
The DNA here is from genome assembly GCA_006410675.1 of Oreotragus oreotragus. NCBI lineage: Eukaryota > Metazoa > Chordata > Mammalia > Artiodactyla > Bovidae > Oreotragus > Oreotragus oreotragus. The sequence goes on along the minus strand of SJYX01003329.1, from coordinate 9,444 downwards.
TCATGGGGTCACAAAAGAGTCGGGCATGACTGAGTGTGTGTGTGTGTGTTATTCATTCAGTTGTGTTTGACTCCACGTGATCTCATGGACTTCCCTAGGATCTCAGAGGGTAAAGAATCTGCCTGCAATGCAGGAGATTTGGGTTCAACCCTTGGGTTGGGAAGATCCCCTAGAAAAGGGCAAGGCAGTGCACTCCAGCATTCTTGCCCGGACAGTCCCCATGGACAGAGGAGACTGGTGGGCTAAGCCCATGAGATCACAAAGAGTCAGACACAACTGAGCAACTCAGCACTGTGCTCCTTCTAGAGGCTCTAGGGGAGGATCCATTTCCCCATTCTCCAACCTTTTCCAGCTTCTAGAGGCCGTCTGCATGATGCTGGTCTAGTGGTCCTTTCCTTGTACCACTTTGACCTCTGCTTCCATCATCACACGGCTTCTTTGACCTCCTGGCTCCCTCTTATAAAGACCCTTGCAATTACCTTTGGCCTACCCAGACAATCCAGAATAATCTTCCCATCTCGAGATCCAATCACATCACATCTGCAAAGTCTCTGTGTCATATAAGGTAACATAGTCACACATTTGGAGGTATAGGACATGGACATCTTTGTGGGGACCATTGTTCTGCCAAACACACTCCGACCACCCTCCATTCCATTATACAAAAGTATAATGAGTTTTGCATCACAAAGCAGACTAAATAAATGTGCTATAAGGAGTGATATTCTGAAATTATCTTTTCAGGCAAAGACACATCAATTATCAGGCCAACAGTTTCTACTCAGAGAATGTCATCTGGAGCCAATTTGAATTATGTGCGTGTTTAGATGTTTTGCTTTGTGGACCTATACTGAGCAAGAGAAAAGAAGAGGTGACATCATCTGCTAACCTTCAGTCTGTTGTACCTATACTATTTCCATGTTTTTGGAAGCTCCCTCACTTAGCCTTTATTTTTCCCTAAAGAATTTTATCTGTGCTTAAATTTATTTTTAAATGCAGTCTGAGTGCCAGATCACCATGAGTCCTAAAATAGTTAAAAATTGGTGAAGAGAATAGTGCAGAGAGTGTAAACGTGTAATAAGCTTCCATTACATTTCATTTGCAAATTCTATTTATGTATTTTCTAATTGTTGTTTATTAAATGATTGTTTTCATTATCCAACTGATACATTGCTCTCTCTAAGAACATTGAGAACCTTGACTGAGAACAGAATCCCTCACAACTAATGGAAATATTTTTCATGTGGCAGCATTTCACTTAATGGCATGAATTTCAGGAAAGAATTCACAGTGATAGAAGAAGGTTAAGTGTATTTCTGTGTAGTTGACTAAACAGCCTAGGGTTGAATTTCAACAAAGGCACCTCTTGTGGGTATAAAATATGTGTACGAAGTCTGATTTTTTTTCTATTAAACCTCTTTCTGTATTGTCAGCTGTGAATAAGTCCTCCCCTAGGTGGCCAGACCAATAGCCAGAAAGCCATGGCCAGTTTTTGGGTATTGCATTCTAGGGAAAGCAATCTACCCCCAGTGCTTCCAGAATGCTGTTATTGAGAAAGCAAAATTGCACTGTTAGAGGTCAGAAGCTTCCATTCACCTCTCTGTGGCCACACAAATAGAATTGTTCTTTGATGGATCCATAATATAGTTGTGGAATAGCATGATTATAGCCTTGGTGTCATGGGTCAAAATCAATTTTTTAAAATAAATCTAGTTCATGCTCTGATTTTCAAGAGTTGCTTCAAATAATTCGAGAAATTTTTTCAGGCTGAAAAGCTTGACTGATCCTACTAATTGCTGTTACCAATCAATAAACCAACTTGAATTGATTTGGAATCTAGAACATAGACTTGCCTTGAGAGTGAAGTTGGTAGCATGTTGAAAATGCTACTTGGCATGCACTGCCTGAAGAATACTTGTGCGATTTTTATGTCTTTCAAGGTGCTCTCATGGTTAGCCTCTATTTTTCTCTAAAGACATCTATCTGTACCTGCATTTATTTCTAAATGAACTCTGAGTACAAGATAATCATGAGTCCTAAAACAGTAGAAAAAGTGGTGAAGAACACAATGCAGGTAGATACTCCTTGGTGGTCCAGCGACTAGAACCCCACACCTTCACTGCAGGGGGCACAGGTTCCACCTCTGGTCAGGGAACTAAGATCCTGCATGCCATGTGGCCAAAAAGGAACAGTGCAGGGGAAAGTGTGATTAGCCTCCATTACATCACATTTTATTTGCAAATTCTGTGTTTTACAACTGTTGTTTTGTTGTTCAGTTGCTCACTCATGTCCAATTCTTTGTGAGCCCGTGGACTGGAGGACACCAGGCTTCCCTGTCCTTCCATATCTCCCCGAGTTTGCTCAAACTCGTGTCTATTGAGTCGATGATGATATCCAACCATCTCATCCTCTGTTGTCCCCTTCTCCTCCTGCCCTCAGTCCTTCCCAGCATCAGGGTCTTNGGACACCAGGCTTCCCTGTCCTTCCATATCTCCCCGAGTTTGCTCAAACTCGTGTCTATTGAGTCGATGATGATATCCAACCATCTCATCCTCTGTTGTCCCCTTCTCCTCCTGCCCTCAGTCCTTCCCAGCATCAGGGTCTTTTCCAGTGAGTCGGTTCTTTGTATCTGATGGCCAAAATATTGGAGCTTCAGCTTCAGTAACAGTCCTTCTAATGAATATTCAGGGTTGATTTCCTTTAGGATTGACTGGTTTGAAGCTGTTTGTTAACTATTTAACTTTGTTTCCGTTATCCAACTGGAATATTTCTCTCTCTGAGAAAATTGTTTGAGAATGTATTTCTACTCCAGGGTTCCATCAGCCCAAGAGTTAATGAAGGTTGTTGGTCAGAGTTATTGATACAGAAATCATTCAGACTTAAAAACAAAAAATGTGGTCTTAATGTTATTACACAGGGATGATGTGCTAGACAATACTACAAGGATTTGCAGGCTGTTTCTTAGATCCCTGGCAAGTCATAGCCTTTTGCTCCAGGGACCTTATGTTCTGGCATGGGTCAAATGACCACTGATTTCAGGCATAACCCCCTGTCAGCCCTCTGCCTCTGAGAGGACAAGGGCAAGGTTGGGGGATCAGAGTGTCACAGATTTGCTTGCTTCTGGGGGCTTTAATTGAGCTCTCAAGACCCAAGGGCTATGTGAGAAGAAGATGATGATTAGTGGGCAAGAGCACAAGCTAAACCCACTGTGTGTGTGTGTGTGTGTGTGTGTGTGTAAGCCTTAAAAGTAATGCCGGTGCATTTCACAAAAAAACAATCCAACTGCTACATTCCAACGTTCCACAGCTCCAACTGCTTTGACACCATGTGATCTGTCTCCAAATCGCTGTTTGTCCTTCTCTTACTCTTTTGCCTCTTAATAGCCATCCTTTTGGTCTGGTGGTTGCTGTATTTGCACATCATGCTTGCATGCTTAGTCATTCAGTTGTGTCCAACTCTTTGCAACTCCATGCACTATAGTCCACCAGGCTGTTCTGTCCATGGGATTCTCCAGGCAGGAATATTAGAATGGGTTGCCGTTTCCTCCTCCAGGAGATCTTCCCAACCAGGCATAGAACTTTCGTCTCCTTTGTCTCTTGCATTGGCAGGAGGATTCTTTACCACTGAACCACTTGGGAAGCCCTGTAGTTGTTTTTGTTTAGCACTAAGTTGTGGTCGATTCCTTTGGAATTCCATTGACTGTAGCCTGCAAAGCTCCTCTGTCCATGGGATTTCCCAGGCAAGAATATTGGAGTGGGTTGCCATTCACCCACAGAGTCTAGGATTTCCTACAGAATTCTTGCAAAGCCACTTTGCAATGTATGGTAGTCCATATTCTCAGAACACTTGGGTATACTTTCATCTTTACTGTGATTATTCTGTCAGCCTAACATATACTGTGAGTATCATGTTAGCCTACAACATAAAACACAAACGCACTCAGGCTCATAAATAATTCTTCTCTAGTCTATATCACAGTAACGCAAGTATGTTGTAAGAAAAAATCAAATAGCAAAGAACAATTTATGATGGAAAGAAAACAGTCTCCTACTTCCCCCTAGTCCCTTTCCCAAGAAAAACCTCTTAACTATTTTTTAATTCTTATATTTGTTACTTTCAAAACACTAAATAACCTGAATATGAGATTTGTGGATATATCAAATTTATATTTAGCCTATTGTCTTCCAGGAATGAAAGATGAGGATTAATTAACTTTTATAACTATGCTCTTTTTTTTATACTATGTGATGTATTATCATCTTTATTTCTTTGCTTGTTTATCTTTAATTACCTTAAATAATATACTTATGCCTCAATTTCTTATGTAACAGGTTCAATTTTCTAAAGCCATGTTCTTGGTTGTAAAAAGGATTAACTTTACTTTCTCTAACTGAAAGACCCTATTGTGCTAGCTGGCAGAAACTTCAATCATTATTAATTCCATGCAAACTCAGTTATTTTATATTTAAACTCTATAAGTTCAGATTTAAATCCTCCCTTCCCACTCACAGTTCCTGCGAGGGTAGGTCACTTCCGAAGGGTTGCTGTGGTGCTAAAACTCTGACAGTAGGTCAGTAGGTCGGCTTCCATTGGTGATTATAACCTCTGACCTCTTCGGAGAGTCCTTATCTTTAGTCACTGACATCTGTGCCATGATCTCTGGTTACTAGTCCACATGGTTTGTATCACCCAAGTTTTGTTAAAAGTTCCCATCAGATCCAATCACCATGGATGAGATGGTTAGATAGCATCACTGACTCAGTGGACGTGAATCTGAGCAAACTCCAGGAAACAGTGAAGGACTGGGGAGCCTGGCTTGCTGTAGTCCATGGGGTTGCAAAGAATTGGACAAGACTCAGTGAGTAAACAACAACAATATATTTTTTCAGACATAATTTCTTTCGTTTAAAAAAAATTATTTTTGGCTGCACTGGGTCTTCATTGCTGTGTGCCAGCTTTCTCGGGTTGTGGTACACGGGCGTCTCTTGTGGAGCACATGCTCTAGAACGCATGAGCGCAGCAGTTGTGGTCCATAGGCTTAGCTGTCCCTCAACTGTGGGATCTTAGTTCCCTGACCAGGGATTGAACCCATGACCCCCGCATTGAAAGGTGAATTCTTAACCACTGGACCACCAGGGAAATCTCTCCACTAGCCACCTTAACCTTGCTGTGGTCCCTTCTCACTCATGAACAGTTTTCTGGTTCTCTTCTATTACTGTGGGTAAAAAGGAAACTCAGCAGTGCTGTCTCAGGCCCCCTCAGCCTTGGCCGGCCCCACTGTAACTCCCAATTTGTGGCTAAGGGACCATTCTCTTGAGCATTGAGAGAACTTCTGTAAGGGTAGCTTGCTGCCTCCCAGGAGTTGAATGAAGACAAGCATGCACTGCTCCCCTCCACTCTTACTTCCTCTTCCTCAAACCTGTCTCCTCTCACCCAGGACTGGGGTGGAGGGTGGTGGGCAGAGTACAAGCAACTTCCCAAGTACTTGCTTACTCTCTAAACCTCTAGTCTCCTTCCTCACTTCAGGCAGACCCACTTTTAGTCCCTGATACCTTCAGAGATTTTTCCCTTTGTATATGCAAAGGCAATCTTTTAGAATTCAATACTTAATCTTTCTCAAAAATCCTGGCCCTTGCAAGCTGGGTGAAATCTTTGGCTTTCTAGACAATGAATTTCAAATGCATACTCAGAATCTCAAAAGCCAATAATTTGATTTGTGCTTATGGCTATGTCGGCCATCCTCTACTAATAAGTCCAGAATGTCTCAGCCTAATATATGATATTTAATACAGAGAAGAGCTTGGGATTAAAAGCAAAAAATAGTGAGGGTAGGCAGGTAATTGCCGAATAGTACCATAGACTGGGGTTTCAAAGACTGCACAGTCAATTTCACTGCACCTAAGGTGAGTCTCGGAGAAGGCAATGGCACCCCACTCCAGTACTCTTGCCTGGAAAATCCCATGGACGGCGGAGCCTGGTAGGCTGCAGTCCATGGGGTCGCTAAGAGTCGGCATGACTGAGCAGCTTCACTTTCACTTTTCACTTTTATGCACTGGAGAAGGAAATGGCAACCCACTCCAGTGTTCTTGCCTTGAGAATCCCAGGGATGGGGGAGCCTGGTGGGCTGCCATCTATGGGGTCGCACAGAGTCGGACACAACTGAAGCAACTTAGCAGCAGCAGCAGCAGCAGCAGCAGCAAGGTGAGTCTATTTGCATCCCTGTCTTTCATTTCTGTCTTCCTCTTTCACTCTACTAATTCTTTGCTATTCCGTTTCAAGTGATAAAATACTTGACTTATAATGACTCAAATCAAGTTGACATAATAAGTTACTCGAGTACTGATAATTTGAGAGATAGTCAATTCAGAAGTGATAAAATTGGATAATAGTGGTATGAAAGACCTAGACTCTGTTCACCCACTGTATCATCCTTAGCATTTTGGCTTGTTGTTTCAAGCCTTCAAGATAACTGGTTTCAGGAATCACCTTCATGAACCAGGAGGGAAGAAGTGGAGACAGGAAGAAAGAACTGGGACCAGTTGCATCTGTTTCCTTAATCAATAAAGCAAATGTTTCCCTAGAGTTGTTCTCTCCCTGAATTTCTGTTTATGTCTTACTGGTCAGAGCTGTGTCCTGTGGCTCCCACAAGCTATGTGGGTACTGGGTACGTGCGTACACTTACAGCCGCTATGGAGAGACAGAGAAGAGTGCAGGAGGTTGGAAGTAGATGTTATGTAACCCAATTTGTAATGTCTGCCAAAGTCTTCCCTTTGGCTCCTCAATATTCACACACACTAGAGAACACACTCACCTTATCATCAAGGGAAACACCCACAGAATCTCATTCCACTGCTGCCCAACCTCGAAGTTCAGAATTTCTGAGTGCTGGCTTGTCCTCTGCCAAGTGTAGATGATTCTCCTTGAAGTCAGGTGGTCTATGCTAAGAAACAATGGGGGATAAGAAATAGAATAACTGAAGAACAAAAAACAAAGCCAGCAAGCTAAAAAAATAGCACAGAACAAATACCCACCCATTTGGGAAATGGTAGACATGGGAGTGTAAAGATGTTACTGTTCTACTACATACATCAGACCCCCCTGTAGCAAGGTCAACCTTGGCTCTGCTTTCTATGTGAAGCTCCTGTGAGTTCTTCTGCCCTTGGTTTTGATCCCTATAAGACTCGCTGCTGACCATTATCTTCAATGACCTCCTAGCGCCTGGTCAAGAAGATGCCCCTCCAGAATGGTTTATGACTTTGCAGGGGTGCTGCTAAACAGTCTACAGTACACAGAACAACTCCTCACAACAAAAACTTATCTGGTCCAAAATGTCAGCAGTGTGAAAGGTGAGAAACCCTGGCCTAGGCCACTCACAATAGTCTCATTCCCACTTCTAATGATTTTATAGGCATAGGCATGAGACCCAATTCCTGAAATCCAATGTGACTGTAAAGAAGAGCTCCTGGGACATTTATGGGAATGATATTCTCACTAATTATAGTGGCACATGGTAAAAAAAAAAATTTTTTTAAGCAGTCTCCTTCATGTAATACCTACTGCCATCTGCAATCATGAGGAAAGAAATTACTAACATATTAAGGATAGTGGATTGGAGAGATGAAAATCCCAAGTCCTTGATGACAGTGCCGAGCTTCTCCATTTAGGAATGCTCCATCTCCAACCTTTCCTTTAGATGAGAAAATATATGTCCTCCTTGTTCAAGTCCATTTTAGCTGGACTTTCTGTTACTTGCAGTTGAATGCATCTCAGCTAATACAAACTATCTCTTGGTCCTTCTTTTCTGTATGGTTGGGTTTTGTCCTATGACTGATGAAGTTCATTCATATTCAAGAGCAGAAACCAGAAAAGCTAGTGTGACCTTCCTCTAGTGGTGTGTGTGTGTGTGTGTGTGTACTTAGTTGCTCAGTATTGTCCAACTCTTTGCGACCCTATAGACTGTAGCCAACCAGACTCTTCTGTCCATGGAATTTTCCAGGCAAGAATACTGGAGTGGTTGCCATTTTCTACTCCAGGGGATCTTCCCGATCTACCCAGGGACTGAACCTGAATCTTCTGTGTCTCCAGTATTGGCAGGCAGGTTCTCTACCACTGAGCCGCCTGGGAAGGCCCTACTGTTGTGTATGTAGGTCTATATCCCAAAGGCCCTCTCCTGTTTTGAGGGAATTCTGATTGACAAACTTGTTAACATAGATGATGCATGCCAGTTGGCTGTTTTAATCTGGAATGGGTGAAGGGGCAATCTGTGTTAGGCTGCAGGTCTATGACAAGAAGAATAAAGAATGGCCTACTTTAGGCACCAACATAGAGCTGGGACCGTGACTTTTTCTCAAAGTTCATAATTGTTTTAGAAAGCATCCTTCTATTTTTGTTGATTGGTTGATGATTGGTTGGTGGGTTGGTAGACTGGATGATTGGTTGGTTGGTTAGCTGGTTGGTGGATTGGTTTAGCTTACAGATAAGTCCTAGGCCTCTTGTTGTTCTGCATACAGAGTTGGGAGACCCAACTGTGCAGTTCTTCCATCAGCTTATCTTTTAGTGCCTTCATCCCTGTTTTATCCCACTGTTTAATGTAGAAAGTGTGAGTCACTCAGTCGTATACAGCTCTTTGTGACCCCATGGACTGTAGCCTGCCAAGCTCCTCTGTCCATGGAATTCTCCAGGCAAGAATACNGCAGTTCTTCCATCAGCTTATCTTTTAGTGCCTTCATCCCTGTTTTATCCCACTGTTTAATGTAGAAAGTGTGAGTCACTCAGTCGTATACAGCTCTTTGTGACCCCATGGACTGTAGCCTGCCAAGCTCCTCTGTCCATGGAATTCTCCAGGCAAGAATACTGGAATGGATCCCTTCTCTACCCAGAGATCAAACCCAGGTCTCCCACATTACAGGCAGATTCTTGGCTTCCCTCGTAGCTCAGATGGTAAAGAATCTGCCTGTAATGCAGGAGATCAGGGTTCAATCCCTGGGTCAAGAAGATCCCCTGGGGAAAGGAATGGCTACCCATTCCAGTGCTCTTGCCTAGAGAATTTCATGAACAGAGGAATCTGGTGGACTACAGTCCCTGGGATCACAAAGAGTCAGACACAACTGAGCAACTAACTTTCACTTGATGTAGAATCTAGAGTCTCTTCAAGGTCGTTGCTTCCCACTGGCACCTCTGCTTTCCACAGCATGTTGTAGCCTTTATTCCCTCGACACACTTTCATTCTTTTTCTGTCTTCCAGAAATTCATTGAACTTTCTTATCCATTGGTGACACACCGTTCCTTGCCCTTATCTTGGTCTTCTCACTATGGGTTAACTACTTCTATATATATTTTTCCACAATGCTTTTGGAGAAATGTCAAAAGGAAGATGTGTGCTCAATCTGCCTTCTTAAAACTGAAGCACATACTTGACAATATATCCTGATGCACCCTGCATTG